>WEIV01022688.1:53940-109052 GCA_013390005.1 Calyptomena viridis | reverse complement strand
TTCCCCTTTCCCCTTTCCCCTCCTCTTTTCACATCCACCTATGTATTCTGCATTATAAAGACACCAAGTAAGTATAAGAAAAAACATAGAAGGCAAATGCATGTTTTCTGACTCCCAGCTGAGAACTGACAGTGCCAGGCCACGGATTGCAGCACCTTGAACCTTGCATCCCATTCTGCATAGCAGTACAGCTTCAATAGAGAGTCCATGCTGGAATCAACAAGCATGTTTCAGTTTCAAGATCTATAGCTTCAATGATAGACTACCAACAGCTGTGATATTCATTGAGCTGAATGTTCTGGGTGGTAAAACTGGTACAATAACCAGAAAGATTATTTTCTCCTTGCTGTAACAACCTTCCGTTCCTGGGAACAGAGAGAAGGCAGAGGCTACTTTCCTGACGAGACAACCCAGAAGCAGTATATACTTTGTTACTAAAGGTTAAGATTAACTTGAAAATCGACAGCAGGAAAGCCCCAAGCTCTCAGTCACAAGAGAGATGCAATTATCCTCCAGGAAATAAATCCTTCCTCACAAAATGCCCATCCTGCATCTATCACTTGACTCAGAAAACCGATGAGCATTTCCTCTTCCTGGTAGATATGAGTTGAAGATACTGTACTTAGTTGTACATTCATTAATTACCTTCAGTTACATGGCATAATGTGATCATTTCAGCTTATCTTTCCCACAAAAGAATGACTTTGTCTACTAGCCGATGGTGTCAGAAAGCTAGGGGAAGACACTGAGGAGATAAAGTACCCTGCTTAGGTGACCAGGTTCTCAGTTTTTGAAGTGGAATCCACTGCCATTTCACAGAATCAATCTTTCTCACCCCTAAGAGAGTAACACCAGAAAAAATGTTTAAAGCGCATTATAGTGATGTTACTGGATACCATCTACTCAGCTAAAGCATATTGTAATATAGGTTATATATTATATAGTCAAAAAAAGTCCGATGGTCACCATATTTAGGATTTTTTTACTAAGTAGAATTCAGCTTGCCCTGTCAGAAATGGACATGAAATAAGCTTTTATCCTGAGCAAGCAGAAGCAAAACTTAAAAAGGTCTGTGATAAAGAATACAGAGGCAGAAACTTAAGTCAGATTCACTGCTTTCATTTTCCTAAGGCTCCAAGACACATCAAAATGCCTGAAGTGCTACAATGTGTGCAGGCCCACCAGAGGCAAAGTCTGTGCATAGGTATAAATAAATTCTATGGTATCAGAGCCACAAGAAAAAATTGTTTAGGTAATTTGGCTTACCAATTAGTGTAGGCACCCCACAGAAGCACAGTTTATAATAAGTAATTCAAGCAATCTGCATATAAAAATGAATTAATAGAAACACATGGAATCTGAATAACTTTTAAGCAGGTGAAGTAAGCTATTTTCCATGTTGCACAAACAAAATAAGGTCATTTAAGAAACAATTATGAGACACCACAGGGTGAATAAAGTATAAAACTAGAATGACTGATGGCCAATATAACCTTTCTTAGTTCCCATAATTGCCTATGTATTCTACAAAGTTAAGTAAAGGGATGCATGCTATTTAGTTGTTCCAGTATGATTAGCTTTTAGCAAGGAAATAGAATGATTCCAGAGCAGACGCTTAGCTCAAGGAATATAGAATTGAGCAATGGTTTCTTCATACTGCTGGTAGGTTTTTTTAAAATTGCATAACATTTTTTTTAATTTATACTTTGAGAAATGTTCTTGCTCACTCTAAAACATCCATTAGCCTTCCAGAATTCATCACTGAGTGCCAACACAGTAGCTGACATTCAGACAACTACTAGACCAGATAAGTCAACTTACCATGCTTTCTCCAAACGAGTGAAATAGCAATATAATGAGCTTAAATGATGGTTTTATCCAGATTATTCTGCTTGTGAAGAAGCCAATTTAGAAAGGCTAGAAGTCCTTTACATGATTTACATTCTGTCAACAACATTCTGCCTTTTCTGTTATAATCAAATAGCACAGGATATACTCCTATAAGGCCTTCAAAATCTGTTGCCTTATCCATGCTTCTCTGGCTCTTGGGATGTCTATACAGGTTTGCTTCTTAAAAGAGGAGTAGACTATACCTTATCAGTTGTTTGGAAAAAATCTTGACATTATAGTCTATCAAAGCTTAACATAAGAAAGACAAAACATTTTTATATATCACTACTGACAGAAATATTGATCTTATTTTAACGTCGTTAATATAACTTTTAAATAGGGCTTTTACTTAAAGAATTAAAGTCATTTTCCACAAACCTTTGTAGAGTAGAAAAGAATAGTACAGAAAATGTAGATGGGCTCCTAAATGGAAATATTATGACCTTGAGATTTAAATGCACCTACCTAAATAAAAATCATGATTCCATGCAAAAATCCAATAGAAGAGGTGGAATGTAGCTGTCTTTTGATACATTAAAGCTGGATGACTTAATTTAAATTAATCAAAAATGTAGAACTCAGCAAGAGAATGCTTATTAAAATCCCCCTTACATAGGTATTTCTCATTAACTTTGAAAAGCTGCTTATAGCAAACATTTCTCAAAGCTTAGCACCTTTCTGCAAAAAACTTTAACATATTTTTTTCTATGCTACTGAATGGATTGTCATAAATAGCATTTCTAACCAAAGTCATAATTTATTGTACAACTAACTGTACAGTCCCTCTCAGCACTGCCTCATAAGATTAACACTATATTCACAATATTCTTGTAAGTAACTATAATTTTCCCAGTGAAGAAGTGAGGTAATGGGAAATAAATTCTTTATCAAGGATCCCACCAAAAAATCAAAGGCAAGATATCCATGTAAATCACCTGGAACTCAATCAAGATAAAAATCAATTGTTGTTGCCAGGGCACAGTCCCCGAGGTCACAATGCATACTGGCACAGGCTCCAGAATGCGTTGCAATCCGGAAAAAAATTTATTATTTTAAGATAGGTTTTTACATCTTTTTCTAAGGTGCTTACATAACAAATAAGCAAAACCCTTGGATAGGGACCCTCACCCAAAAGCCCACCTAAAATACTCAATTGGTTGGCAAAGCAATAACATTGAATAAAATACCAAGTAATATATCAACTTTAGAAATGTCAAGGCCACAATGCTTGGATAATATCAGTGTACCTTGGTCCATGAAACAATGAGACCATTTGGAAAGAACAGAACTTTCCGTCTACATTCAGATCAAACATAGCCTGATCAATATCCCTAATCAATAATCCAAAATATTTGGCATAGTACAAGAAGAATGCTGACAGCTTTTAGGCAGCTCATTATTTTCCATGTTCTGGTTTAAGGTATTGTCATGGTTATCCCAAGTATCATATTCATGAAATTTCCTTTTTTCTGACACAAACCACCTGCAGTCCCAGAAACCAGATTCTTCTGTCTCTGCTGATGGAAAACAAGATATTTTAGCCAGTTTGGAAGTTTGGGGTCATGGCCTGAAGCCCAAGCAAGAATCCACAAAGTGATCAATTTTTCTTCTTGCAACTTAAATCCTAGAGAATTTTTGAAAGGCAAATCAGAATCTAAATAGATAGTATTGATTTGGGTGAACTTTACTTGAGAATTTTGAAATCTGGTGGACACAGCTGTAGAAATTCCTTCACAAACATCTTTATCTCCCAGTCAGAATGAGTCTCCCTGTCTGCCAAACCACTATGCCCCAGAGCAGCCTCAGGAAAATTTACCAGCCACCCCTTGAGCTTAGCTTCCACACATGCATTCACATCTATTCTTTTAGAAATGGAAATTCGCCTCTGAATATTAAAACTATCTTCTTCAAAGGCTTTAGACAAAATAAGAAAAAATTTTGCCTTCATGTTGTTTTAACATTTAAGTTTTTATAAATTAAAACTTTTATTCTCCTGAATAACTGAAATCATCTGTTGCCTCTGATCTAGCTTTCTCTTTGGGGCAGGAATTGCCTAAGAATTATCCTTAGAACCGGACATAGCCCAAACCTGTAAGCACAGTCTGCTCGTGCCTTCCAAATCATCGAAGTGTGCCAGATAAGTTTGTGTGCTGCTAGGCATGCTGCTTGCACTCAAGTCTGTGTTTCAGATATGTGGATAGCAGGCAAGCAGGATGCAGAGCACATTGCATTCAAAACCTCTTTGAGGGCAACTTCTTATGAGCAGTAGAGACATATCCAGTGGGTCTCATCCCACATAAAGCCTGAGTCACTGTGGAAATATAAAATGATAGAGAGGTGATAAAACAATTGTATAGATAAAGAGGAAAAGTCTATTCGGTCCCACATCATTATATATTCATCCCACATATTCATCCCACAAACTTTATAATGATGGCTGAGCTGCATTGTACTAATAATAAATAACAGAGCTTTATTAAATTGTACTAACTAAATGTTTAGCAGCTAAACATGTTGGCCAAAGCTACAGCCCTCTTGCATTTTGTAAGACAAATACAGATTACTATATTTTCACAAAAAAATTGGTTTTTGAGATCCCGTAAGTATGTAAGGTCTTTGATTCCACTCTTTCAATATTTAAGCTGCTTCATATGACTTCTGTTATATGAGAATACTTACAGAGAACACATTCAACATTTTCTTACTCCTTAGAAAGCTCAGAAGTCCTTCAGAAAAAAATTGGTGTCTTCATTACTTTTCCTGCAATACCTAGTACATTAGGGCTGAAACCTTTGGCTGTAACTGCTGCAAACAATCATAATGCAGATGAGAAATGTCTTTTAAGTTTGCAAATTATTTCTGACTCTAAAGAATGCAGTCTATTGTATGTAAGTATCCAGACTTTCATTACATAGCCTTAAAAATTATATTTTTGCATGATGCAAAGTGTTCCAAGGGATCTTATCATTGATTAAGCATTGACAATGATAATCTCAGAGTATTTCTCCCTCATTTGGCATGCTGGTGTGTAGGCAGTACAGCTCTCTGCAAAATGTAAGACTCTCTTTGGGTAGTAAAAGCCTTTTATAAAATGAAACTCAACATATAGGATTAGGATTGTTCACTGAAACAAACAAACAAAGTATTTATCTGGAGACTGGGCACCATGCATGTTCTGTAGTTTGTAAATCACCTCTCATTCTATTTCTGGCAGAAAAGCCAAACTGTTTACCTTCAAGAAGTCTCTTTCCACTGCATTAGAGAAACCAATTCTAGCACCAAAACAGAGATGGAGGTCATTCATGACCTTACTTTCCACTTTTCCTGTCTTGGGACCCTGTCAGTACCAAAGGTGTAGCTGAATAAATTTTTTATATTGTCTTACAATTTGAAAGTAAAATGAAAAGAAAAAGCTTTTTTTTTGAAGAAAGAAAAAACTGTTCACAAAATCAGCATGGAACTAATTCTGACGAAGGAACAAAATTCCATTAAATGAAAGCCTGACAGTAGACAAGGCACCATTTGAGCTCTGAACAAAACACATACCAGCATATTTATTTTCTTCTCTCTAGGAAGTGAAGTGAAAGGATTTTATTCAGTAACTAACTTCTAGTAATCCACAAGTGCCCATCATCACTGTTTGATTGCTGGTCTGTCTGACAATTAGCCAATACACTGATTTTTATCACTGGCACAACAGGGTCACATTTTCTTCTCCTGCAAAAGCTCCCTTTAAATAGCACCTTTTAGAGACAGCTGAAGTTCATCAATTGGTGACAAGAACTAGACAGTGCCATCTGCCTTAGCAGAAGTTCAGATAATAGCAAAGAAAACCTAATTGCCAAACATGAAATGTGCAGGAGTAGATTTTTTTTTTAATAAGTTCCCATTAAAAGTGAACCTATGAGGCACTATGTGATAATTAGAAGCACTCTAGTCTGCTCTAAAAGAGCTTTGCAACAAGTTTAAGTATCCTGTGTTGAATATTATGTTATCACAGTTTAGTTGTTTTTAGTGTCTGAAATAGTTGGAGATATTTGGTTAATACCCCACAGAATTTAGATGAGAGCTGCACACCAGCATGACAGCTGTACTTAAGAAATATGTGCACTTTTCCTCCTTTCTGGATTAAGAGAATATTGTAGAGGAGGAGCATTAATGAAGTCACTAAACAGGTGTTGCATTTCCAGTTTTCATGTATTCCATGTTATATTGAAGGTGCTCAAACTGGAGGAGCAGGCAAAGCAGTCTCTTTGAGGAACTCAGTGGCAGACACGTGGAGTGACCACTGACTCTGGGGCCACAAAGGCTGAGACAGGCAGCGCATAGGTAGGCACGAGGGGACAGCAAAATCTCATGATGGAAGGGAGCTTCAGACAGTCTCACATCTATAGGGCAAAATATTTTATTTCCTTCAGAGGGCAAGGCTGACAGGTCAGGACTACATATCCCCTTCTGAGGTCATTTTACAAATATGTCAAAGGGAGAGGAAGGAATATACTCAAACTGTGGTGAAGATGACAGTAAAAGCTGCTACTGTTTTTCATTCAACAACCATTTAGTTTAAAAGGCATGAACATATCTGCAGTCAGGGACAGTATCTCAAGTCTACCTCACCCCAGATGGATTTCCTCAGTTCTAGTGCAACAGATTCAAGCTCTTTTCCACCAGTGTTTCCTGCAGGTTTTTTTTTCCCCACACTTGGGCTTGACAGGTAGTCTCCGGAAAAAATGGGAAATACAGGGGTTGTCTTCCAACAATGAAGTGATCCATGGACCTGGACCCACTTCCCAAGTAATCATGTACTCCACCACAAAAGCTAGTATATCAAGAAAAGAGCAGCACTGTTTCAAAGTGGGGGAAAAAAACAAGCTCTTGGCACTCTGGGCAACTTGCCTGTGTTCAAGAAGAGATTGTAGCCTCTGGAGCTGCAGTGGTCTTGCCAACCTTGCAGCTGTAGATAAGATGGCTCTGGAGAATGCTCCAAACTCATGCATGTTCCTGCCCTTAGATGAATTCTAGCCTGCAGTGTGCAGCACATTGGAAGAAACAGGAGCCCAGGTGTCTGCTGCAGGCCTGTAAACATTATCTAAGCAGATGACTGCCTGACTCTGAGGAAGAGTATTGGTAGAAACAGAAGTTTCCATGAGAAGATTATCTTTAAAGAAAAACAGGTTGTTGGGACTACTGCCTGTTTCTTGGGGGTTATCAGTATTATAGTGAAAATTTAGCATACACCTCTCAACAGTATGCTCTAATCAAGCTGCAGCAGGTATTTATTCTAGCAAGGAAAACTATGTCATATTTAGAAGATCCTTTTGCTGGCATGTACACAAAATTTCTTGGACTCCTGCACTGATTAGAATATAATTTCTATATTGGGGATCATTAGGAAAATTAAAACAATGTCTCCTGTAAAATTAAACACAAGCTGTATGGGGAATCTGTACAGCCCTGTTCTCACTTTAGAATGTTGGCAATAACACTCAGCCCTTTGGGCCAGTGTCAGTGTAATCTAGATGTATTATTATTATTTTTGAAGTGTCTATAACAGTGGTATCTACGCATCGAAGTGTGCCAAGAATCTGAACTCCCAAAGCAATGTCTTTCAAAAACTACCCAAAAAAATTACCTTTTCTACTACAGTTTAAACTGTAGCATACATATAAAAGGCTACGTTCTGAAAGTTTGCATGGAACAGACTCGACCCAGCAGACATCAAGAGAAGAAAGGCATCATTTAATCTCATTACTGCCTGTCCAAAGACATTCAAATTAATTTAAAACATGAGAACTTTTAAAGAAGAGTAATGTTTTGTGCTGCTTCTGAGTCACCAGGGGTGGGAACATCCAGTTTAATGCTCACTGGTTTTAAGTTTAGCATCAGCAAAATCTGTGCTCCATCATAGATCTCAAAATTAAAATCTGTCCTTTTCCAGAATACAATATGCTTGTCTTTTTATTGAACTTCTTAATCTCTTGAAAAGTGTCCTCTTTTTTGGTTTGTTTTTTTTTTTTCCCCTAGACTCCCTGCAGCCTGTCTTTGACAGGATTACAGGAACCATGTCTAAATTATGTTTCTCTATGAAGCAGTCTCGGACTGCCACATTCTCTCTGATCCGAATTCCCATGAGCCAAAAATATTGGATTTGGCAAGTCTGCAGTTACACATGGCCTCCAGCTGTTCTGTGATAGGTTAGGAGATAAACTGGCCTTCTTCCAGCTCAAGGGATTCATATCAAAAGCTGTGTAATAAGTATTATATGTGTGCAAATGTAAACATTCATATTTTACTCCCTTTTTCTCAGCAGTCCACAGATAATTTTCATATTACTAATAAAACAGGGAAAATAGTCTTTTCTTCTTGGAAAAGGAAAGGATATATTTAATTCAAGCTGAGAACCATATGAAGTCTTCAGCATTAAACACAGCGTCCTAATAAGCATATAGAAAAATTATAGCTATTCCACATTTTAAGCAATATATACATTTTAAGCAATATATACATAGTTTTTATACATTAACAGTGGTTCAGAAAAGACTCAGCATTCATTAACAAAGGTATAAGTGGCAATATTTTTGTTCCAAACCTTAGAAGTAGATTAATGGTATTTCTCAGTCTTCTAAAGCCACACATACATTACAGGAATTTCTGTGCATCGTGTTATAAGAAATTAGAGTTAGTTCAGTGAGACATTTTACAGACAGGATGTATGGTCCAAAAAAACCCTAAAACAAAAACAATCCTTTAAACCTTTTACAAGGAAACACAAGTGCCCATAATCAGTACAAAAATGAAAATCCATCCTTTATCACTGGTCCTTATCACCAAAAAGCAGTATAAATAGAATCTAATAAAAAGCCAAGAACAGTGTTCTCTGGCATTTTGTTTCTGAAGCAGCAAAACTAGTTGAGTCAGATACAGAAATCATCTGAACAGGACTCACAAGATTAAATCCAAACCAATTTGATAATTAAACAGAATGTATGGCATCAGTTCTTAAGTGAAATAATAATGTGGAGCAATTATAAGTATCAGAGACAGGTGTAATCAGACTAAACAGTCTTAAAAAGGTAAGTTAGTAATTGCATTAGTGCTTTTTGCTGGTAAATCACTGTAAGAATCTAAGCAGGTCTTACCATGGTAGTTATTTTGCTAGAATCATGACTGAAATTTCTTAGCTACTCAGCAGGCACCAAGAGAATGATATACAATGAAGTAAGTGAACTTCACAAAGCTTTTGACAAATAACAATATTCTGACGCTGATATGTGCTTTGAGTGTAACTGCCTACATTTCAGTAAGATTAAATTTTTATTAAAAGACTTTTTTCTTCATTTTTTCCTTACTGGGAAAATTTGTATACCCTACTGTTGTGAGACAAGTCTTTTTGAAAGAGAAAAAATAGTAAGGATTAAGAACAAAATTACATAAATAATAACAATAACTTATATTTCCAATAATAAAAGGTGCAATTTGAAAAGTATTTGCATCACAACTGTCTCTACACAGACCATTTGACATTATGCTAAGCTTTATATTGGAAAATGGTGAGATATAAACCTGGTCCTAAGAGTTTACAGAATAAGTTAAAGATATCAGGGACTACAGTAAGTCTGTGAGTGGCAGCTATGAAGTTTCTACCAGAGATTTCCCTACTGCTGCTGATCTAATGTAGCGAGTATTACAGCAGGTTCAAATAATGTGCTGCTGGTTAGAGACGTCTTAAAACGGATTCTAGAATCCTAGGATAGTTAGGATAAGATAATTAAGGTATAAAGAGAAAACAACACAAAAAAAGAGGAAATAAAGGAGGCACATCTACCCCACTTGGAGATGTACATATGCACCACAAGCCCTCTATTCACACTCTCACACGTATTTGGGCACCCTGGGCACTCCTGCCACTGCCCACTGCCTGCAAACAAGAGGAACCAAGAAATCAGGACCCTGCCAAGGGCCACGGCACACACCCACAGATCAGCTCAAACATAACGTGAGTGACATGTTCAACATCAGGAAAAAAGTTAGAGAGCATTCTGAAGGAGAAATTCCTAGCTCCTGACCAAAAGCCTGTACAGATTTGTATTGTGATAGTTGACTGAGAAGAAAATGAATATGCAGTTTAAGAGCATCCCAGATGTATGTGGAATAAAAGGACCTCCTACCACAATCAATGTGTTACTAAATGCTCAAGCAGACTCTGGCTGTACTTCACAAGGAATGTTATGCTACCCCTCACCCCCAATAGATTTACCTTCCAATCAATAATAAAGAATTTCCTTTCCCCAAAAGGCCAGGCAGACTAGAAGTAAAACATTTTTGTGTGTACTCAAAGATAAAGGAAGAACTTGTAGCTTTCGCCGATTAGCGATTACAAGATTAGCCCTGGGAGGAACAATTCGGTAAGATTTATAACTGGAAAGCACTTTTATAGGCCTTTGTAGACTGTCTGATAGAATTTAACAGAAAATTATGCTTGCATCATAGAATTCTTTTCTGGCACTTTCCATTACATTTAGGGCTTTTTCTGTCTAGGAACTCTCCATACATTTTGCTGACACTAAGATTCCCTGAGTGAAAGAATTAGCTCTGCACTCATTATAATGGACAACTTCTCTCCACTCTTTCATTCTAGCACTGTAAATTAAATAGTGATACTAAAAAAAGACATTTTGAGCCATTTACTGGCAGGATATTATACAATTCTGTTTCTTCCTTAACCTCTAAGGCAATATGCATTGCACATCAAATATGCCCTATGGTTCCTCTTCTGTCCTCTTTACCAGACTCTTAAAAAAAAAAAAACATACAAAGTCACGGTTCTGCCATTACTTTTGTCCATAGTACAGCAGACAGTTGCAATATAGTCTGTATTTTGCAGTTCTTGAAAGTGTGGTTTTTGCCCCCCTTCAGACTAAAATCTTTCTTTCCTTCTCCCTGCTTATGACCAGTTTCTCATAGGAGACATTGGCACAGCATTACTGTAAAAAAGGCATCATGATAGATTCTCCATGATGCAAATTAGAGTCCTCCAGTCCAATCACATCCCCATCAAGGTCCTCAAATGAAACCTCCAACTGAGATTGAAGCTATTGGATTTCCATCTGTGTGTCTCTTGCTGTCAGTGGCTATTGTTTAAGTAAACATTGGTTTGTACTACTTTCTTTTTATTTATTCAATACATGTTGGTGCCTGGTTAAAAGGAAAGAAAATTGCAGTATTAAAAGACTAGTATTTTCAGCATCTTGTGATGTAAATTGCTAATTTAAAACCCAAAATATTGTTAAAGTGTCTTTATTTAATAGCAGACGATTGCAAGCTGTAATTTGCAAGCTGTAGTTGCAGATGGCAATGTTTTTCTCTCTTTTCAGCAGTACAGTAAAGTATTTACTGCAGTGATCTGCAGACAATGACATACCAACTGCAAAAGAAATGCTCAGGGGTAATACAATCAGGATTCCCATGAGGTCCAGCATGCAAGGTACCTGCAACTAAAGCATGAAATTTAAATGCCAACTAAAATGTTAAAAGCTCTTACATCTTACAAAATCTCAAATAACAACTCTTCACAATAGACATTTTTAGTACTTTCAATTGCCAAGTATGTTTCTAATACAAAACAACAACTCTTGTTTTCTTTCCTGATTTTTAATCCCTTTAGATTGAACACACCTATTTTCCAGTTCAGACCTAGAGGTCCAAGTCTGGATTTGAAATTGACAGCCACCATCTGGACCACCAGCAGAAAGGGTTATATGTGATCTGGCACATGTCTTGCATACCATTCCACTTCTTGTACATAAGGACATGCCAAAATACCATGGATGTATTAAACAAAAACTTTGCCTTTTGTTTCATTTTGTTAAACAAGTCATTGATGTTTATTTTTCAGAGAAAAAGTATTTAACATTGTCTATTTAACAGCATTGTACGAAACATTTAAATACTGCATTCTGTAGTGCCATCTAGGGGATTTAAAACCTGGAATAAAGTGCTCATCTGATAAAAAACTCACCAATAAACACTAAGAAATCAGCTATGACTGCCAGGGCAATTTCTTATGTATATCTGGTGGTTTCGATTACTTTTTCCTGCTACAATAGGAATATTTGAACAAGGTCCGTGTATAATGTCGCATCTGTAGAATCCATAAATAAGAAATGTGTTGTTCTATACTTCTCCTTTAGAGCCAAATAATTCACAAAAGCAATCTTAAAAAATATCCCAAATAAAATCAGTCTCATGTTCTGAAACAGGATTTAGAAAAAATTTCTAGCCTTAGTTCAGTTACCAGGAAATATATGGGATTTTTTTTTGCACAACAGATATTTATAAAAAAATCAGACATGTTATTGTATAAAATTACAGGAAGCTGAAATGAAACAAGAGAACTACTGGCACTTTCTTCAATACCCAAAATTCATTCAGATTATTTCTTATTTTAAGTTTCCTGAACCTGATGCCATTACATTGTAATTTCCAATTCATCACTGAATAAATTGTTAGGAATTATTAATTTTGTATCATACAGATAGCTAGGATGATCTATAAGGTCTTTGAACACATTTGCATTCTTTCTCCTTACAGAAACCGACTATAACAAGTTCACACATTAAATAAGTGATCATTCAAAGGAGAAATGCAGAGCAAAAATCAGACTATGTAAAGCAGAGAACTATAAGCTTACCTTCACTCAGACCACAGAAATGATCCATTAGTTCATATCGACACACAGCATTAGCTGCCAAAACATCATTGAAAACTGTGATTAATTTACACAAGTAGAGAACCTACCTACACACTCACACAATCTGGCATTTTTTCATAGTCCCAGTAACAGACCAGTTTCCAACCATCAGAATGAGAGACAGGACCATTACTCTACCTTTGAATTTCCAAACCTCACATTTTGACATACTACCTGGAAAATATGTACATTAAACATTTACAATTATGTGCTGAAAACTATTTGTTCATAAGGGTAAGATTTGAAAAGCACCTAATAAGTGTTCTAAGAACAGATAAAACATGGCTTTTGACATGTCTTTTATTTGGAGTTATTTTAGGCAGTAGTCAGCCTTTGATCCTCAAAGAAACTTCCACATTCAGCTGATTGCTCCCCGCTCCCCCATCCTCTCACTGCAGAGTGTCACCTGGATGCATTATCCTTTACATTCTTCAGTCACCCACTCTGCATCATCAAATTACATACTCCTTCTTTCTCGCCTCCCCAGAGCATGTTCCTGATTCTTTTTCCTCACACTTTTTACCATGTTGCACTGACCTGGTGCTACACTCTGTGCCTGCCAAGACCTCCACCCTGTGCTCCCACCTGGAAGGACAAAGCACAGCAGTGCTTTAGGCCCTTGAGATGCAAAAGGGAACAGGCTGATACTACACATCTTCTGACCAATAGTAATTGTAGTTTAATGGGCTCTTGCCCAGTGCAGATCAACAGCTATATCATAACTTACTGCAAGGAAAGGCAGAGGCTCTGGATGTGTATTGCTATGGGAGGTCATTCTACTATATGTAATCAGCATACAATGCCTTAAAAGGTATTTGTAAGGGATGATGCAGTATCTGAAAGTATGATTCTGTTAAGTGACATTAGATTCACCACCACCTCCCCCAACAGCTCCAGGCCAGGAACCCCTTGCACACCTGCTGGAGCCCCTCCCTGTGTCTGGGGACCTTTGTCCCGGCCCCGCCCGAGGGACATGGCTGCTGATTTCCTCATTGCGGGTTCCACCAGTAGCGGAGCTGCACACACATCCCAGAGACACACATGCACAAATACACACGGACACAGGGGACACTGACACGGCCGGTCACACGGGCTGCCACAGACAAGGTGCTGCCTTCAACAGCACCTACATGCAACACTCATAAAACACAAGCCCAATGGCCAAGTCCCCTCCTCTTTAGCTGATAGTGCTAGACACAGGAAGTCACTAGCACAGGTACACACATGATAATCACAAGCACACACATATTCACAGTTCCCTCAAGTACCAGCACAGCCCTTCTGTCCATCTGATACTTACCAGCTACTCAGTTATGCATCCAGCTGTTCTTCTGCCACATATGTCTGTTTCTCTCTGAATTATCCTCTGAACCAGAAGGATGAAGAGAACATCACTTTAAATTCTGTCTCCATTTTCTTTGCGCCATTATCGCTAGAATGTGCCCTACTCACCATCTACTCCAGCTTGATGCTCACTAGGAAACACACACACCCACACACTCACCCCTCACGCACTTCACATTCACAAGTCTCCCTGGACATACAGGCACAGATCTTCTTCCCACTTAATATCCCAGCCCAGACTTAAGGCCACTTCTCACTGTCTGGGCCAGCTTGAGGCTTGCTAGCAAAACCCCTATCCCTCATGCGCATCTGGTTTTGGGAGATAGATCCAACTCCACAGCAGCTGGCACCTGGCATACAAGCTGTCACCCACAGCCTCACTTCAGCCACCAGTACTGAGCACCTCACTTACCTCTCTCACACCACTTCCCCCCAAGAAACTGTGAACACATGGTGTTCCTGTCCTAGTATTAGGAAGTTAAAGACCCCCACTCAGTCCAGCAGTGGCACACAGACCCTCCTGGCTCCAGTAGCTGACACCACCAGCACCCTCACCCCTGGCCTGACTCCAGTAACTAGCACAAAACCCATTAACACACATACAGGTCTCACCAGTGACTAGCATATAGTCCTTGCAACAGAGACACATGGGACAGAGAGTGAGGATGCACAGAAAGATGGTTAAGAAAAGATTTAATAACACTGAAGAAGACAGGACATACTGCGGACATCAGGTGTGGGTGATCAGTCTCCTTCCCCTGCAGGTTCCTCCTGGCTTTGTACTGATCTATCCATCCTTGGCCATCTCCTGGTCCAGAGTCCTCCCAGTTTACAATTTTATCAGTTGAAAAGGCTGATCTTCCTGGAGGTGGCATCTGTAGTTCCTTGAGAGCTCACAGTTAGTGTGAGTGGTAAGATCAGTGTCTTCCCACTGTCTCCATGTTTGCTTTATCAGGTCTGTGTCTTGGTATATTTTATTTTCTGGATTCTCTCTTTTTCCCTTGGATTCCCAGTTGACAAGGTCCCTTATCAGGTCTCCACTGGAATAAACATTCTGATATTCACACAGGGCCCCATCAATTAGTGTGATTGATCAGCTTTGGTTCCCATCACCGCCTCCCTTATCACTTGTCCGTCAGGTTTGTGTTCTTACATGTTGTTGTTTATGGCTTCTTCCTTTTCCAATTATCCCTTGTCCTTTGGCATTGAAAAGGTCCTTGCCCAGATACCCTAAAAGTAGCAGACTCTCTCTGTCACACAGCCTTGCATGCACACTTGCATTCTGTGAAAAGGCACACCAGAGCCTCTGCCTTCCCCGTGCTGGCTAATGTTGCTGACCCACCTGCCTATTTCTCCTCACTTTCTCTTGCAGAATTGTTTTCATAGCTTATTGTTTCCTTTATACCAATGGTGACCACAGATAGAATAGTGCTGATGGAAGAACTTGTTTTTTCAATGAGCACAGAACTATGCAGAATATAGCAGAAAAACAGTCAATATGTTTGAGATTTTCTAGGGTACAGGACCTGAACTGGCTTGAAAACTTTGAATGAAATAAAGTTTGAAGCATTGTTGATATAGAAATGGATGCAAAATACTGGCTTTAAAACAGCAATTATTTTTGAGGATAACAATCTGTTCACATAAAACACCATCTATATTTAAAATAAGAAGTCACCGGAGATCAGGGGAATTACAAAGCAATAAGACTTACTGTGGTTTCAGAGAAAGTAATTAAGAGCCTAATTAAGGACAAAACCATATAAACACAAAAGTAAAGCTTGATGAGGGTAAAAAACAGCAAAGCTTCCACAAGAGGAAAGCACTCTTTCCTACCCTGGTATATTTCTTCAAGGCAATGAATACTCAAACAAGGTTTTGTGGGTTAAACTCAGAGAGGAACTTGAAAAAAGCAACCAATCCATGGAAACGGCAAATTGTCCTTGACTTGCTATACTTTGCATGACAAAACTGACAGTTAAGGTATCTATAACAGTACGGGACTGCTATAACATCCCTATATGGACAGTCATGAATTATACATTATGTTTCTATTTTCACTACATGGAAAATATATGGGTAGAGGGGAGTTATGTATCTGGTCTAATGTTACAATAAATAAATATCAATTTGGAAAGCACCAGGGTCTCCAGATTACTAGTAACAACTGTATTTTTACTTTTCTTTACAGCGCTATACCAATAGTTGAAATACGAGAAGTGAGGCTGGAAACTCACTGGAGCATCCACTGTCTTCCTATAGAAGACTGCAAGAGACCTCATGGGGTCAATCTAGATTGACTGAACAGAAAATGCTTTTGAAAGATGCCAAGGAGTAAAAGCAGAACTTGATTTTGACGGACAATCAAGGGACCAGAATTGCGCAGGCAATTTAGACACATCCACTGAATTCTCTGTTCCTGACTATGGAAGGATGAAGGCAAAAGCTATGACCAAGAATAAATTGCCATTCAATAACATTCATGTAGAACATTCATTTTGAGCTTGTTCATTTGTTTTTTCAATTAACATTTTCCAACCAGAACTTTCTGTCAAAAAGGTTTCTGACAGGCTTAAGCTGTATTGCTTCAGGGACAGTCAAAATGTCAGGAACTCACAGAAAACACAGGGCATCTCTGATGAATGGGAAATCTCCTGTAGGCTCTTCAAGGGTAGACTACTGCACCTTGCTTCCAAGGATAATGGTGTAAAGAAAATAGAGACAGAATTTAAAGTGGTGTTCTCTTTCATCCTTCTGGTCCAGAGGAAAAACTCAGAGAAAAACAGACATATGTGGCAGAAGAACAGCTGGATGCATAACTGAGTCACCAGTAAGGCTTTGTTTTCTTTCTTCACAGTGCACTAGGAGACAGACACAGTGACCTAAAAACAAGGGTGTCTACATCTAGAGGTAAGGTACAAAGCAGGGTATATGAAGAAAGTCTGCATAGAAGAGGGTTGAAAAGGCACCATCCTTCTTCATTTGCTCCCATAATAATGCTCGGTGCTTGGACAGGAAACAAAACAAAAAGCCAAAGTTATCGTGATAGAGGTAAACAATAACACAAGATGCAGTCAACAATAACAGAAGCTGCAACTTGGGAGATTCAGACTGGACATCTAAAGGACTCTTCACTGGGAGAGTAGTGCATAACTCAGTAGTCAGCAGATTCACCAAAATGCATATTGGAACAGAGGACTTCCAGGCATTCTTTCCAAACAATTCTTCTAGGATTCTGTGTCATATTTAATGTTCTCCATCTGCTAATTTGAATTTAGTTTGTGAGACAGGACTAGTGCTCTTCTGAAGACAAACATCCGAAAACTAAATAAAGTGAATGTCAGTTCTCCGCATTGTCTTGCTCTACAAATCTGTTCCTACTGTGTTGCACTACTTACTAAAATAGATATAGCCAAAGAAGACAATTTTAATACCTATAGGAACTTAAAGGCTACTGATACAAACCCAGTATGACTTTCAAGAATTTCAATACCCACCTCTATTTCTTCTAATACAAAGCTGAATGCTTCTGAAAAATCCCCTTTGGCATCTATCTGAATCTTCAGGCACCTTTTAAAATTTAGCCCTAAATTCTCTAAGCTCCTTTGGAAAATCCCAGCCTTTATCCCTTTAGGAATGAAAAGAATGAACTGCACAATTTGAAGTTAAGAAAAAGTAATAACTCATGCACATAGTATCAGCAAATTAACTACAAATATGTGCTTAACATTCTTCAAGAGAAAAGCTCTGCAAAAGATAGGACACATCAGAAAGCTTATACAGCAAGATCACCATTATTTTCAATATAATTCTTCTAACCTGATTCTGAAGTCCTCATTTTAAATTATTTAATGGTTTTGATCAGGCCACAGTGTTTTTTTCATCATTCATATCGCTGACTAACATAGGAAACATAATTATCCGTCAATTTTATAAAGTTTGCGTTTCATCACATTTTTAATATTATAGAATTAATCATGCAGCCTACAACCAAGTACCATGAAGCCGCTCACTCACTCCTCTGTGGAATGGGGGAGAGAATCAAAAGAGTAAAAGTGAGAAAACTCATGAGTTGAGATAAAGACAGTTTAACAGGTAAAGCAAAAGCTGCTCACATGAACAAAGCAAAACAAGGAATTCATTCACCATTTCCCATGGGCAGGAAAGTGGGGCTTTGTCACACACAAGGGTGATTTGGGAAGACAAAAGCCAGCACCCTGCATGTGCCATCTTCCTTCTTCTTCCACCAGCTTTATATGCTAAGCATTACTCCACAAGATGTGGAATATCCCTTGGGTCAGTTGGGGGCTGCTGTTCCAGCTGTGTCCCCTCCCAATTCCTTGTGCACCCCCACCCTCTTTGCTGGTGGGGTGGAGTGAGAAGCAGAAAAGGCCTTGACCTTGTGTCAGCACCGCTTAGCAATGGCTTGAACATCCTCATGTTATCAACACTGTTTTCAGCAGAAAACCAAAAGGTAGCCCCACACTAGCTACTATGAAGATTTACTCTACCCTGACCAAAACCAACACACTCGTAAAAGCTGTCACCAATTGTGAATGATTTCCTATTTCTATCAAATAGGACTAATAAAACTTTTTATACAATATTCAAAAAGCTGTGAGGAGAATAATAATAATAACACTTTAGAGTGGTATTGCATCTCTCATCAAGGATCCATGACAATTTTCCCAGCCATTCAGTTGCACTATCTAAGCAGCTCCTCTATGACACACTTGTTGAAAAGAACTGGGTAAACTGAGGCAACAAGAATTTTCATGTTAGGGGCTGAAGTAGAAAATTAGTTTCCTGTTACCTATTGCTGTGCTTTTATTTCAAATAATTCTTTTGCTAGTTCATTTAAGAAAAGTTAATACCTAATTTATTTTTTGAGCAGCACCCAAAGTCTGGCAATATCCCTTGGAGAGAAAACACATTGATTTTACATGACTTTGGATCATCCATTCTCAGACTTTTCTAGGTCAAGAAGGACCATGACAGATTTGTGTAGCACACTGCACTACTTCATAAACTAACAGCAGAAGCAAAGAGCTGACACGTGTAAGGAGCAAGAAGCAATTTTAATTATGCTGTCAGGGTACTAAAAAGCAAATTTTCTGTTCAACCTATGCTATAGATAACCTTCCTCATGCAATATTTACAGCAGACTTCTATCACATTATTAACAATCTCTTAGCATCAGAAATAATGCTAGTGACACTTGTCATCTAATCCTTTCATTACAAGTTAGAGCAGGATCAGCAGTAGGAAGAAGCTGTATTTCTCTGAAGTTATCTCCACAGAAATTACTGATTTAATCCTAACCTCCAGTTTATTAGTTCATAACTTTGTCCTGTGCAAAAAGGAACTTCTTATAGAGAATGATACGATAGTGTCTATTAATATTTTCATCTTTTAATACATTGCATATCCCCACTGGAATTAAACAATTAGAAACACAATTGCAAATTTGCTGCAGCTGCCAAAACATTCTGAATGCTCAGAGTCCTGTATTGAGCAGCTAGCTTGGGACTTCTGTGCTTTGGCTTTTCTCCCCATGGTGCAAGTCAACCACTTGGATAAGTGAAGCAGTGATTATTACAGCAGGTCAAAAGAGTACAGAAACCATCAGTGAATTAAAGATCTGGAAGCATGGAAAGTGATATGTAGAACACCTATTTGCTGAGTTCAGCAGCACTTAAATTAAACATTGCTTATGTGACTTTTCCTTCACAGGAAGTACAGTATTTCAATTTGTCTCTCATTGCCTGGCAGTCCTACACATATTTAACTCTTTACAGCAGCCTGTGTGACAGTTTTCTGCAACAACCCATCTGTGTCTGTTCTTCAAAACACCCTGAGCTTCTCTATTTCATGCTGCATCATAATAATACCCACAACTGGCATCATTGAACTGGCATGATACTGAGGACAACAGCCGTCTAATGGGACCCCATAAATGAACAGAATGAGAAGCAGAAAAAGAATGGCCCTGTGGTTGGGACCAGCTGCTGGCTGGTTATACCGAACCTTCCTAGGGCTAAGATCTTTGATATACAACTGCATACCAATGCCAAGTGACTGGTTCCTTTGGAGGTGTTTAGCCTCCCTTTCAGTGCTCTCTGGGTATAGGTACAGCATCCACAGCAGTTGTCATCTCTCACAGTTGCTCATTACCTCCATTTCTACAGGTTCTGCTCATTTAGGAGTCATTACATGGGAAAGAGGAAACAATAAACAAAATTGTCTATCACATTCAGGCCAATACAGAGGATAGTCACACATTCCAGGGAACACCAGCCAGCTGAGGAGAGGGAAAAAATAACTCTTCCTTATTCTCTTTTCAAGTTGTTTTTCCTCCCATCTTACTCCTACTATTGCAATGCTTTTTGATTTTTTTCTGTTGAATTTTGAACTCAGAAGCAGTAGCTGCATTCCTGAAGTGATTTTCCTTTAGTTGTTGGTTGTCGTCTTTGTTTCTTCTTTCACATATTTTGCCAAGTCTTTTTTTCCCACTTATTCATTCACTCCCTCTTAATGTTTGCATTTTGTTTGATTCAATATTCCTCGTCAGTATTGTATCCCCTTTTCAACTTTGAATAATAAAAAAATCTGTCTTACATCATTTGCTGTAAAATCTTAGACATTAAAGAGAGGTACATTTGCAAAAACCATGCTTGTATAGATGCGTATGTGATCAGGTGGATTTAATTTCCATCCCAATCAAATGAGATGCTGTGATTTCATTTCATGCTTTGCCTAAAATAAGCAAGATTATTTTTCTAGAAAAAGGAAGCAATAGCAAAGCAAAGGAAAAAATGGCACCAAAAAAAATCTACTCAACACGCTGACGCTAAAACATACCATTAGTGCCCCAAAATAATAAGCTGAGTGAACATATTACTACAGTAATTTTTCTCAGTCAGGTATGTGTGTGTCAATAAATCTGTTATGGACCCTAGTTATAGACTACCCAATTAATTCTCTGTTTACGATGGGTAAAGCTCAAGGAAGGTTTTGTATCCCTAAGAAGCTATGACATTAGTCCTTTAGGAAGGCAAGAAAAGAAGACATTCTAAAACTATAATATATATCCTATGCAAAGAGTTAGGGAGCCATTAATTTTACTTGTGACAAATTTAATAAAAGAAACTAAAACTAACAGCTATCAAGATGCTGAGCAATTCACCAGCAAGTACCATCAAGATGCCAAGCAGTCCTCAAATTAAATGTTATCCTCAAAAGCAGCACACTGGATGACCTACACATATTTCACGAACACATAAAAGGTCCTGTGAGTTGAATAAAATATCTTCACTGGTGTCAACAGTTCTTCAAAAGATTCAGTTAATCTGTTCAATTAACCTGTTTAGGAACAGTCACCGGCATGTTTTTTTAGGAATGTTACAATTATTTTTTAGATACAGGTTAATTAGAAATATTTAGTTGATACTGTATTGGCTTCAGAGTGCTGCTGGTAGACACAGATTTGTAATATAACTAAAATGGAGCAAACAATTAAAGACTAGATCCAGGAGGGTTGAGGTCAGAGCTGGACATTAAAATTAAGCTTGGATTCCCCTTCCCATGCCACCAAGTTCTCATTCCCACACTCTCTTGTCTTCTTTATTGGACTATGGATTTGTACAGCTATGTTTGAAGCAGAAGAGGAAGCTTTAAACACACGGTTTTTGGGCTGCTTGCTAGATGGGTCAGTTCCCTACTCGGGTTCACTATGCAGCTGCAAAAACAGATGTACCAACACAACCTTGAGAGAGCAGTGTAGAGATTCTCTAATGGTCATGGAACTGTCTTAGAAGAGAGGCAACATGGATTTGTATCCCAGCCCTAGAGGGAAAATACTACTATTAGGTTGTAACACAGAGGTAAATTCCTCCAAATGTGTTTTTGAACTAGATACACCTTTCCTTGAGTCTAGTAGGACATTGATTTAATTGGCAAGCCCTGTTGGAGTTTAGGTGAAAAATGAATTCTAAGTCCTTAAGTACATATCATAAACTAGAAAATAGACTGCTCTTTGTACAGTGCCCTCCATGCAGCAACTGAAGGCACATAGCAGGAAACAAAGAAGTAGACGCAAGAACAGATGGGCATGTGAAGGATAAATTGAAATGTGAATGAGAGAAAGAGAGAGAGAAAAGGGCAGAAACTAAAATGACACCTATCACCCGAATGATGTTTTGCATTTTCAGACATTGACACTTTCCTTCAAAAGCTTTTCTCTCTGCTTTGTTATTCTGCTTCTACCACCTGCTCTCTAACAAGCCTGTTCTTGTCTCTCCCTTCATGCCCTCCACTTCAAAACAGTAAAATCACTACAGGCATTACCATGTCCAAGACTGCTATGGACTTGCTTTCAGAAAAATATCTAGAAAAATGAGAAAAATAAAGAGATTTTCTTCATCGACTTGCTCTGGGAGTTTGACATTCACATTTCACCCACAGTAAAATTACTATCTCGTATGAAACATGCTCTGTACTCCTAAAAGCAAATTCATATATTTTTTCATTATTGGGATACAAGGAAAAAGCACCATGCCTGCTACTTACAGGACAATATATTAATATTCCTCCCCAACCAAAATCTAGCAAAGAGAGCTGAACACTCAAAACCAGCAAATGTAGTCTTTTTCACAAATATTCTCAAAGTGTCTCTAATAATTTTCATTACACCTTTTCTTTCTGCAGTCAAGGAAATCTGGTTTCATCCAGTCTGCACTGTGTAATTGGTCAAATACCTCAATTTTTTTTAATTTGTTGCTTACATTCTCTGACTGATTCAATGAATAGTGATAGCAGATATTTTTCTTCATGCATAAATGCTCTTGTTCTAGTCCATATTTGAGAAAATCCCCTGTGTTTACATAATCAAAATTCATTAGCACTAGCTTAGATCAACGGTTATGAAAGAGTAGTAGGGACATGGTCAAACCAAACATGTGATTGCAGGTCATTTAGTTCAAACCATGAAGACACTGTTGGAGGCATTTCAGCACTCCTGACAAGATGTATGTCAGACAGGATTCAATAATCCACAAAGCAAACAAGATACGGACTCCGTGCCATTGAAGTTGATGGGTACATTAACACTATAGTCTAAATTTTCAAAAATAATTCAAAGATACAATATGAATGCAGGAGTCAAAAGTATTTTAGCACTTTAGTCTTGACCAGATAGGTTGCCAGACCAAGATTCAGTGATGATTTCAAGAAGAAAAATCTTTTCTTGTAAAGAAAATAATAATCTGTTGTGAGTAGTTAGGGCAGCAATGGTTTTTGCTGGTCTACTGAAAGGCCAAGATAGAAATTCATAACATTTTATTCATGGAGAGATAGTTACTGAGAAATCATTCAGCTTCTGGCCTCATGAGAATATTCAGCACAAAGCACATCCTTTAAAATTAGTAGGCTAGGCACAGTCAAATTTTTTTTTTCTGGTGGTATATATGGCTTTTTTTTAGGATGCATTTATTTCTTCTCTGAAAACTCCTTACCTAAGTTACACAGCTTGCCTAATATTTTGTCGTTGGGCATTTGTTCTAGTGTGGACTATCACCCTTGTCCTTGGCTGTAAATGTCAATACAAGCATTCCTGGCAAGAGCTGTACAGCCAGAAAATCATTAGCAGAACTAAATTCGGCAACCTTATCTAATTGCATCACCTCAGTCAACCTTTCAGTGCCCTCAGGTGAATATAATGTGCTCTGAAGTTTTGAATACATTCAGTTTCTCTAAGCAGACCTTAACCTGTTGCTCCTGTATCCCCTATTGTCCCCTCTCCCCGAGTTGGGCTGTTACTGAAAATTTTGCTTATTAAGACAGAGGCAAAAAAGAGACATGGAGTCATTCAGCCTTCTCTGTACCATCTGTTTCCTTTGCACTCATCAATGGACCCACATTTTCCCCGAACATCCCACTGATTCTAGCATATTCTCTGTTTACTCCGTATGTTTCTCAGTACTTTGATCTGCAGCTGGGCTTCAGTCTTCCTGATTTTGCTCCAAATGCTCAAGCAATTCTATTTGTATTCCTTCTTTGTTGCCTGGTTTCTGCTTCTTGTGTGTTCTTGTGTTTCAGTTCATCCAGAAGCACCCTGCCTAGCCAAGTGACTCTTCTGCCAAAATTTCTCATCTTCCTGCACAAATGGAAGACAGTTAATTTTTTAACTCTCAGTTGGTTTTCTTTGAAAAAAAAACCATTTCATTTATGAACTTTTTTCACCTCAGGGCAGCTCTAGCAGGAATTTTGCTTAACAATTTGAAACTTGGACAAAAAAGTTGCCAAAACAGATTGAAATCTGCTTTCCTGAAGGCCAGAGTCCCAACTCTGCTGTGTATCTTTCCAGGTTTCCTTCAAACTCTGACCTGAGATATCTGTGAACAGCAGGTTATGTTCACCATATATGTATATATATGGTATGTATACATATGCTGTTTGACCCCTCCAGTATTTGCACTGGGAAAAAGCCAATATGCAGTGTACTAGCTTCTTGAATTACTTGCATATTGCTGCCATTCCAGAGAATGTCTGGATGGTTAAAATCCCACACAAAGGTAAGGAAGTATAGGTAGCAACCTTCTGCTAGTCATTATCCTCATCTCCTCTTGGTCTGGTGGCTTGTAACATAGCCCCAGCACAAAATCCCCAATACTGATCATCAGAAGGTCTTGACAAACACATTTCCAGTTTCATGGGAGAAGTTTCTAACACAGAAGTCACTTTCTTTTCCTAATTTTACTAGATAGGCTGTAATCATTCATGGAAGTGTCTAAATTATGCGTAGTATTGCACTCAATCTTTTTGATTTTGATCTTTTTTACAGGCTTATGGAAGTGCATGGAATTCCATAAATCATTAATAGATATATTCGTATCAATAGAATACAGAATATATAGAATACGAAGCCTAACCAAGCTCTGCACATGGTGTACAGGCACTTGAGGAAAGTCATATAATGGCTTATTTACAACTTTCCATCCTACAAATTGCTTTGTTCTAAGTTATGCCTATTCTTTCCTAAATATAGAAGAAAATAGAATTTTCCAAGCCTTTTAGATACTTCTCTTTCTTTACATAGCCCCACCTTTGTGCTTTGACTCCACACAGCAATACCTACAGCAATGCACTTCTGATCTTCCTTTTGGTTCCATCTCAGCATGAAGTCAGATCAAGAGCCAATGGAAACAAGGCAAAACACTAAAGAATACCACATCAGTGATGTAAAAGCAGTTGGCAGGAAGGAAGTAGCAGTAAGTCAGAGCTCAGGCTATGTGAGCATCACTATAGCAGAGCTTGTTTTACATGCATTTTGCCTTGAAGCTGTCTTCAAAATATGCCCTAAAAAACAGCAGCCATTTTGTTGAGTTGCACACCTGGAAAATGCATGGTTTGCCAACGAAGATGAATGTTTCCTCCTATAAAAAAGCAAAGGTGACAAAAAACCTTCCAAAATAAAATCACAAACAACAATAAATTATATATATAATATGTATGTGTATGTGTATATATATATATTCATGATAAGCCGTTTCTTTTAAAACCTGCTGACTAAATAAATCTAAGCCTATCCCTACACTCTGTCCCCCTAGAATAAAGACAGAGAATGAGGCCAAAAGAAATATCAATTTTTAGATTTGTCCAAAGTATAGTACCTCATTTTAGTCTTATTCATAAGAGCGAATAAGCACATACCAAAAAAAAAGGCAACTCTATTTTTTATATTCCTCATGAGAAATCTGAAATATTTGCATATGATGCTGCAGTTAGTCTAGTTCAAAGAGATATATCTCAGACTTAATAAGGTCCACTTTATTTGTCAATGAAGAGACCCCTGCAGGATGCGAAAAAAAGAAATACCATAATTTGCTCTCCAGAAACTGCTAGCATCACTTTTGGTGCATATTAATGCATCTCAGTACTGTCAACGAGGTGATTATTTGTTCCCTAGAGAGCACATCTCACAGCTAATTTTTAGGATCCTTAGGAGTTTTCATTTCATTCTATTCTACAGCTGATTCCAGCAACACAGTCACAGAGAAACCATCTCAGTTCTGGATTTAGTCGCTAATTTACAAAGGTACAGAAACGCATAATTTTTCATTTTACAGTGTTTCTTCTCATTTCTATGCCTGTGAAGCCATTCTACATCCTTAGAGGTTGCATTGCAGTTCATATAGGTATTGTGACACTTCTCTTAGTATCAAGTGCAAAGACACAGTGATACTGACTTCATTAGAGCCAGACTCCCTAAGTGCAAAGGGTTCTGATGTGCTTGTATAAGAATGTTTCTCTGTTTTGGTACCAAGTAAGAGCATTTGAAGCTAGCTGAGATGTGCGTAAACAAGCCTTGATCACATGTAAGTATGTTTTAATATGAGGATGATTAGAGTTATTGTATTTACTGGTGGCAACAGGGACTTAAAGGATGTATCTATATCAGTACTTTAATTAAGGAGCATGCCTTTTAAGTACTGCACTTTGGCTCAAACTACAGAGGAATCTTGGGGTACATAATCTGTATGTGATGGGTGACAGTGGAAGAAGTACTCCAGCAACTCTACCCCACATTCCAAACACAAATGGAACTGGGCAAGACTAGTGTTAACCTGGAGTAATCTCTGAATTTCCTGCTGCAAAGACACTAGCTCTTAGCACTGATCATATCACTGTCAAAACTCACTTTTCTTGAAGATATGTCCTAATACAAATGTAATGGAACTAAAATGGACTTTACAGCTTTTTGTGTTAGAAAGAAATAATATTTCAGCCATTATTCTATTCTTTTAATCCACTCACAGATTCATAGAATATGCTGAGTTGGAAGGGACCCACAAGGATCATCAAGTCCAAACCTCAGCCCTGCACAGGACCATCCCCAAGAGTCACACCATGTACCTGAGAGTGTCATCCAAACACTTCTCGAACTCTTTCAGGCTTGGTGCCTGTTCCAGTACCCTAACAGACTCTGCACCTGAGATGGGGCAACTCTGGATATACACACAGACTGAGAAATGAGAGGCTGGAAAGCAGTGCTGCAGAAAGGGACCTGGCAGTCATGGTTGATGGCAAGTTGAATATGAGTCAGCAGTGCCCTGGCAGCCAGAAGGGCCATCCATGTCCTGGAGGGCATCAGGCAAAGCATCACCAACTGGTCATGGGAGGGGATTGTCCTGCTCTGCTCTGCACTGAATATTGTGGCAGTCTGGAGCATTACAATGTAAGACATTAAGCTATTAAAGAGCATCCAAAGAAGGGCAATGGAGATGGTGAAGAGCCTTGAGGGGAAGCCATATTAGGAGAAGCTGAGGGCACTTGGTCTGTTCAGCCTGGAGGAGACTGAGGGGAGACCTCATTGCAGGTACAATTTCCTTCTGAAGGGAAGAGAAGGAGCAGTGACAGGACTCAAGGGAATGGCCTGAAGTTGTGTGAGGGGAGGTTTGGGCTGGATATCAGTAAAGGTTCTTCACCCAGAGAGTGGTTGGGTACTGGAACAGGCTACCCAGGGAAGTGATCATTACACCAGCAAGATATAATATTTTTTCAATAGTTGGATGCAGTTTACTTGAAACACTTAAATCTTAATAAAAACACATCTCATCTTTTATATTCACTTCCCATTTAATCTCTTCAAATTATTTTTGTAATCATAACTTTTATAAAATAGTGCACTCAGGCCAACATGAAGATACCTATGACATCGTCAAAGCACTTCATGTGTCACCCATGGTGATAGTTCTTTTAGTTAATGTGTGCACTATAAACATACTGATATCTACTGAAAATCCAGCTCTGTCTGGAGTGTATGTGAAAGGTTATCCAGTCCTGGACTGAAAAAGTAAGGAGAAAGCACACCTTGCCATGCTAACAGGTGCTTTAAAAGGCAGCCAAATGAGCAAGTGAAGACAGTCATGCAGTATGCGAGTTCCTCTCACAGGCAAAATAGAGGTCATATGACCCTAGAATCCTCATAACCCACTGCCATTATAACCCTTATTTTCTCCTTCTAGAAAGGAAACAAAAGGGATAGGTACTGGTTATGTAAGCAGCTGATTATGTGCAATACTTTAGTTCAAGTAAGAATCAGAATAGGATTTTGAATGTCAACTAAAACAGTTAGGTAGCTACACTGTGTCTATTTCCTATGCATTTTGCTTTTTACATTTAACAGATGCTTGCCTGGCTAGTTTTGTCATTACATCAATTTCACAGAGCCTCTTTCTTGCATAGTAAGAATGATAGGGTGGCCAACTATGGAATAAGCATTTCAATACAAGTATCAATTCTTCCAGATTTAAACTTAGATACGCTCGTTTTATATTCTGGGTACTAAAACAGAATTTAGCACAGATACATTTCTGTCTTCTGCATTATTAAAATTAAACAGGTATTTTGAATATTTTTCTCAAATAGTTCCAAAGAATTTCCTCTACATGATGACAAAGAACTACCATGATCTGAGAAAATCTGTATAAATTTATGTGATTATCTATGCTTTCATACCATATTCAAAGACAGTACTTGTGTTCAAAGGTTAGGTTTTCAGTTGGTTATGGGGATTTTTCATCATCCAAATTACAAAAGTGGGAAAGAAGTGCTGTACACTAAGCTTTCCAGAGGCTTCTTTTTCATATCTTATATAAAATATTGTCTTCTTGTCACCAAAACCCTTAATAAGCATCCTTCACTTTGTATTCCACAACCATTCCTCTTACAGGCATAAGATGCTGCAGTAGTTATGGAAATTAGCTCTGTGTCCCCACTACAGCACATTTTAAAACAGCATTATCACCACAGCTTTGTGGCATATCACTTTCTGCCAGTGTTTGTATATATTCCTGCAAACAGTCCCTTTTAATTTTCTGAATGCAGACTCTGTAAACTCTCTCAGCAAAAGAAATAGTCAAAGTGCCTGGTCACAATGTCACATACACAAATCTATATATGCCTGTATCTATACATATGGAGTCATTAAAACAAATCCCTGACATCTAATTCACAAAAGTTAACTCTGCTTGGTCTCAAAGAACAGAATTGATGCTTACAACTGCTATAGACAGACTGGAGCTAAGTATCTGCTTCATTTATCTTGTTATTTTTCTAGTCTCACCCATCAGTGTGTGCCATTTTAGGACTCATTAGATATAAAAAATGCCTCCCGTTCATAAAGGCATTTAAATGAAAAGGCGAACTTGATTCCAGTACATGCGGTATAAATTTAGAACTACTGCATGTTTGTCTACATCAGCAAGCACAAAGAACATTAATCCCAGCTCATGAGCACACTGAAATCAACAACAAAGCTTTTCTAGCTTTTTGTTGCATAACTCAAATCTACTATAAGTGACTATGAAAAATCCTCCTCCCTCTACCCCCAAAAGCCTCTTTAAAACTAACCCCTTAGAATAATTATCTTCCCATTGTAGTATTTATCATAGAATGCAACACTGATATGTGAGAAGGAAATGAAAATGCTATATTTCTTCCACAGAAAATGAAAATGGAGCTCTTCAAGCATTTTATCTTTGCTACCTAAAATCATTGGACATAAATGCTATGCCCATTACCCTGTTCTATGTTAGTCATAGGGAAAATCTGCTTAGACTTTTTATTATGCTCTTCACTTCAGTGCATTAAGTGACCTGATTAGTGTGTGTTGTCTTGTCAGAGGAAACAACGAACACACGTGCTTCATTTAATATGATTCTTAAAGCACTTTTAATGTGTATATATATAGCATATTGCCATCTATTTATTTCAGGGAAGAAAGGCCACAGAAATATATGGTCCACTTAGAACAAACATGAATTAATGAGTACAGCATGCACTTTGTATCATTTTTCAGCAGAGAGCCAGCACAGCTGCGCAGTTCTACCACTGCTGTCCAGCTGCATCCCAGCTAAAAGGTGATGGATCATTTTGTGATCCACACAGGAAAATCACCCCATAGTTATAAGTTTAAGTTTCTGAATAGATTTTCCTTACATTATCATGGAGAGTTTTATTGTCAGAGCATGTTTATCCTGGAGCTTCAGGTGTGTGGGATGGGCTATGTTTAAACTATAGTACTCAGAAGCCTTTCTTAGCTCCTGGTTCTGGTACACTCTGGTCACATCCAGGCACACAAGAGCCCAGCTGCTCGTTGCCTATTTCACAATTTGGACAATCAAGAGAACAGAGCTACAGTACGGACTCTGGAATATATCTGTCTACATGCAAGCCTAAAGTATCCTTCTGTCAATGTTTAATGGGAAGTCTAGACAGAGAGAAGAAAACAGTCATTTAAGAAGACGGGCAGATTTAAAGAGCACCTAACCTCCTGGCTTTCCAAAGCTTTCTGTTCAAGGTGTCATAGTCGATGTGAGACTCAACAAAGCCATGTCAATGGAGGAAAGAACATTTGTCAAGGTGAGATAGAGTCTCCTAGCTAACCAAAGACAGTATAGAGCAAGACTGATTTTATGGATGGCCTCAGTACTCACAAGTCAAATTTCTCTGTATTGTTATGAAATTTAACTGCTCACAAATTATGCAGTGTCTTACACTCTTCTTGCCTAGAAAAAATAGAGTATGCTACCTGGAGATGTAGCATACAAATTATTTGAAACACAGCTACTCCTCAGAGTTGTGTTGAGACAGTATAATTGGGTCTGATTAAAGACTTTGCCTAAATACTATCCTAGTTATAAAGCTAAATAATATATTACAGTGAGCTAAAAAAATAAATCAAGAGACAGTAAAGCCATTTTCCTTCAACCAGCAAAGTTCAGGTGTTTCTGTGCAAACATGCTCATTGTTAAATAATGTCAGCATATTTGGTTGTGCAAGCTTTTTTGTCTTTGGCTTCTCAGTTAGCTCATTAGTGGACTGCTCTTATAATCAATAAGTTGCCAACTGGGAAGCTAAGAGTTTCTTATTCACAGCTTTGCATGTTCCAGTGTTCTCAGAAATATTGATGAAAGTGCATCCTGTTTTCCTTAAAACAGCATCTCTCTTTTTGGTTCATTTTAGTCAGTGCACCACAGCAACTGTAATATTCTTGATGTCATGAACAGTCTTACTGTGCCCAGAGTATTTTCTCTATATGCTGAAAAAGCTAAAATAGATACCTTATGTCCTGCATTTGTTTTTCAAGAAATATTATCTATCCTCAATGCCCCCAATTAAATCTATGAATATGCAAAAAAGTTCTTGAAAAAAATTCAGTAGAATTATCTGATGCATACCTGAATACACATTTGTGACAAGTCTTGATAAAAACAAAGTACCCCCTATACTGTAGGACAGATAAATAGACATTTAGTGCACAAACTTTAATGTATCCTAAGTTCACACACTAGCTTACCCAGTAATAATTTGTCCACATTCATATGTTCAGAATGCAGATGCTTATTGTGAGATTTTTATGGGTTATGCAAGGCAAAACTGAAACAAATTCTATTTTGTGTTTCTTAAGAAATGCCTTTACAGCTTTCCACGTAGCTCAAACTGCTTTTACAGCAGCCAAGAGTTTCCAATTCACAGTATTGCATGTATATTATTAAAGGGGCTCTAAAGTCTCTCATATAAATTTATCTCATTTCTTTGACAGAGGCATTCTTTATAATGGATACCAGGGTCTAGCCCTACATATTTTTGCATACACTTGTCAAGGTACTTTAAAACTAAAAACCAAAATAGAGCGCAAAGTGAAAATTCAGTTTACTTTTTACTGACATAGATGTTCAGTAAAAATTAGTTTGGCCTAAAACATTTTTTATAGTCAGCAAAAATATGTTGACTAACACTTTTAAGAGCTTTAACTACAATCTCTCTAAACAGCCCAAGTCATAGCCCCTTATACAAGTCAGCTGTGCATCTGGCTAAAATTTGTTACCATCAGGAGTCCATGTTTGAAGAAACTTGGCTCTGTAACAATGCAAGTTTAACACTCTGCGCTTCTCAACATCTTGCTTCGTAACTATTCTGCTTTCCCAGAGCTAGATGCATCATATTTACTAATACAAAACATAAGAATCAAAATACTAGATCACACCAAGGTCCATCAAATCTTAATGATCTGAGTGTCCAATGTAATTGTTTCACGGGAAAGTGTAAAACCATTACAGACTGCAAATTGTCTACAATCTACACTGTTTCATCTTGGTCTCACATCATTAGAGATAAGTTTAAGCTCTGAAATGTGAGACATAATATGGCTTACAAAGTTCTTATAATTAACTGTAATGACATTATATATCATGATTAAAATTATAAACATGCAATCTCTTTTTAGTTTTGCTAAATGTTTGGTCTAATCACTTTCTGTTGAACTATAGCTCTCCCATTTAGTTACATTATGTGGGGATCTAGAAAACATCAGCTTTCAAATTATTATCGGTTTTACACATGTCCCTGGACCATTTTCTATGCAGCATGTAGACTCCTGTCTGACATCTTGTGGAATAGGTTACCCTAATGCTGCTTAGGTTTTATGTAAAGATATTCATAATTATATAAGGAAGCCTACTGTCTTGGACGGGCATCTCTATTATTCTACATATAAGTAAATAAAATAATGTTCTCTTTAATGCCTCTTTTGTTCTTGAATTATAAAAGAGGAGGAAAAACTGCTCTTTATCTTTCTATAGTATGCCATATTTTGTATACTTTTATGTGTTCGTACTTACTCGCCTTCTTTCCAAGGAAAACCCTCCCAATTTTCTTGTGTGAGACCTATTTCAGGTTCTCTGTAATAGTTACTGTCCTTCTCTGAATCCCCTTGTAGTTCTTTAATATATCTCTGAGATAGGGTGAGAAACCCTGCACACAGTACTATACAAGAACCCCTATTACTGACTCACAAAAACATTATTATAATCTCTCATTATTCTTCATCCTATTTCATGTCTCCCAGTAACGTGCTAACTTTCCTGACTGTAGCCATGCACTGAACTGTTTATAACTATTTTTCTTCCTTTATTAAACCAATACCCTTGACTTAGAATGCTGTAAAGTGCATCAGTAGGTTTAATTTTAACTTCAGTATGCATTACTTTTTATTTATTAACACTAAATTTCATTTGAAATTTTTAAGTTTCTGAAATTTTCTACTATCTTCTCTGATCAAGTAAATTTCCCTGATCAGGGATTAAAGTGACATTTGGAACAATCAGATCTCTCCTTAGATCAGTCAAAGGAGAGCCAAGATCTCCTTAAATAAGGAGATGAACTTAAATAATAGCTTTTGAGTAAACCTCTTAATTCTCAGTAAACAAACAAAGAAACAAAAAAAACACAAAGTAAACAGTAGTTGCCAGGAAATGCAGATAAATAGGAAATACTTTTTGAGTTATAATCAAGTGGCATTTGAAAATAAAGCAACAGAATCGCTATACATTGTATTAACAAGGACACATACATGGTATTGAGGAAAGAAGAGATAACTCTATTAGCATTCCAAACATGGAAGCATAATGGTACCACAGGATATTATAAATGCATTATTGTGCTACCCTGGATTGTGGGTAAGTGGTTTTTTCAATAGCTGAATCAGAGCAGTAATAAATTTGAGTCCAGCACTGAATGATATTTCTAGTCTTTTTTTTCCTACACAAAANTTCCTACACAAAAAAAAAAAAAAAAAAACAAAACAAACCAACAAACAAAAACAAAAAAAAAACCAACCAAAAAAAAACCAAAACAAAAAACCCCACACATTAGCCATCCACTTCTTTCCTTATTTGTGATCCTATAACTCTAAGAACTATAGAACCATGATATATCTTCTAAAAGTAATAACTTGCTTTAGATAGAGAAAATATTTCTGATTACATTGTCAGTGTTTCACATCCAAGTAATGTGTAATCAAGACTTTCAGAACCATTTGTATAAACTACAAGCTTTCATATAGACCAGGAACTTAAATCTCCCATAACAGTTTAAATTTGCATGGAAAGAAGTTCATGGAAAAATGTATTTTGAAGAGCATGCAGTTTAGTGTAATCTTAACATACGAACTCTGATCTGCATAGGTCTGACTATACCATGAAATATTTTTGATAAAAACAGCTGCATCATCACAGTATTTGCCTTACACATTCTGACCTACAACAATTTGGTTTTTCAGTCACTCACTCACTCACTCACTCACTCACTCACTCACTCACTCACCCACCCACTCACTCACCCATCTTGATAGACTCTTGCATTATTTCCAGTGTAAACCCAGAGGCACCAATGGCTAGGAAAAAGAAAAAGCATAAATGTCATAAATTACCACGTCCCACCTCTGGATATGTCTCCAGTTGTTTATAATGGATTCACATCTAGTCTGCTTCTTTGTGTGGCATCTGCTTATTCTAAACATTCCCTTCAATTAAAATAGAATGCTTCATTTGTGATGTTTTGGTTTTTGTTGTTTTGTTCGGGTTTTTTAGTTGGGGGAATTTAATATCAAAATTTCATTTGGGGTAAAGCTAAATATCACATTTTTCTTATTTTGGGAGAGGGAATAAAATATGTTTGTTTTGTTGAATCGTGTTGTTTGCTTTTATCTTTTCTGAAGCTATTTATCAACTGCACTAAGATAATAAATCAATATGTTTTGTGGTTTTAAAAACCATTCCCCTAAAATGGTTTGGCTGAGTCTAATTATGGCATCATTTAGTTTCTTCTAGAATTACAATGCTCAAACTAATTACATTTATCCTCAAATATAACTTTCTTTATTTTACTCTCTATCATTCCCTTCTCTAATTTTATGAATTGCTTTTCATGTATGCAAGTGAAAATCACGTTAAGCTTTTGGGATCACTCAATCCAAAACTTTTTTGTTTACGCATAGTTTTCATAAGTTTAAATATAGTAAAAAAACCTTGATTCTTCTCCACTTAAACTTACTCCACTAGACTTATTCACTTGATACTTACTCCACTAAAACTAATCAGTGATTAACCATGGGTCTAAATCAGATAAGGACTGCATCCATGACTTCTGCACAATGCTAAAATATGGAAGCAAAACCAAGTTAAATAAAATCAGTTATGGAAAAAAGGGGGAGATATTTGCATTTCCATTCTAAAATAATCCTTGCAGCACCTACCTTAAAAGCCCCTGAAATAAAACAAGTTGTAACACTGACCTAAAAAATCTCACCAAAAAATATTTTCTGTGTGAATTATTTCTTTGGTGAGATTTACTTGGATTTTTTTAAGTTTTACAATTTTATGTATACTTACCTTTTTTGCAACACATCACATACAGCACTTCTGCCAGTAAATACATGCAGAATACCATGGAACATGGTATTAATATAATAAAGCTAGCACAGCTCCTAAAACCATGAAAATTAAGGAAAATAAAAAACTAAAATCAATCTACAGAAAGGGATATTGAGAAGGCAAACATTTACTCCTGCCAAAACATGAAACTTTCTTAATAAGTTCTATTTGTTTCTTTCTTTTCTAATATATACTTTTATACTATATACCATATAGTATCTAACTGCAAATACTTGTTGTAGTATTTTGCTTACAAAAGGCTTTGTTGAAGTGCCTTCCATTGTAAAACCCATAGAGAAACAAAATACAAACAATCCAAGGTAAAAGTGTTACACATTATGAATTGAACAAACCTGTTGTTTACACCCCATGATAGACATACACCACAACAAGTTGCACACATCCCTGTGAATGGCAACAGAGTTATGCCAGGGACAATTTGGTTCAATATATGATGATTATACTAATTGAGTGATTAGAGTAAGGGAAACTGTTTACTTTCAAAGTCTCTCATTCACCTTGAGAGAAAATTTTGCAGTGTTTCTGAAGCTGAATGAAATGGGAATGGGACAAGGAATACAAGGGGCAGGGACTGAAGTTACAGAGTTATGAAAACATGGGTAGGGGGTGTCTTTCTACTTAGAGGTCTGCATTTTGTAAATAAGTAGTGTCCCCTTTCTCCCTGTGTGATTGATTAGGACATCCTAATACTCTTCTAATCTGTACAGTTCGAAAAAACTCAAAGCAAATGAAAAGAGGTTCTTCAAATGTCATTTTGCATCCAGATAGAGGGACAAAAGAGCAGGAGCTCTTTGAAGGAAGGTCTGGCAGATAAATCAGTCTTTAATTCACAGGTTTTTTTGCTAAGTATTCTCAGTGAAAGAACAAAAATCACTACTGATACTAGAGTAGGTTGGCACTTCTATATGTTAAAGCCTGCGATTTCATCCTACTCAAAAAGCATGGTCAGTTGAAGTTATTTCTGCATATTCACATTGACCCTTACAAAGATGTTAGAAGATTCTAGGACAGCAATGTTGTCAGCAAGACAGTGCAGCATTTTCAAGTTTCTTCCCTGAGTCTGAGGTGAAGTATTTAGTCTCTTCAATAAGCACAAATGTGAAGGAAACGCTGCAGCCTGAATGATTTTCCTAGTCAGAGATGATAAAACATGGTATGAGCTCACAGACATGAGCATCTCATACTGGCAGAACAGGTGTTCATCTTTGTTTAAAAATACAAAACAATGGGAAGATACAATGGGGTTGCAAGAGATCACTGGTGTGAACTAAGAAAGAGCAGTATAAGCTTGTCCATGGGATATATATTATGTCCTACACCAAAAAGTGGGAATGAAATTCCAAAAAGCAGTCTTACACTGGGCCATATACAAGGTCTCCATATAACTTTTAAGGCAGCTTGTTCCCAAGCAGGACATGCACTTTGCTTGTAGTCTTTCACCCTGAGTGAATGGCTTTTTAAATTTCACTGAGATCCTTCATGTAAGCTATTGTCACTCAATGCTGCATGAAGGTTTTCCTCAGTCAAGTCCACTGCAGATGTTTGCCTTTCTGTAATCCCTTCCCCAGCAGAAATCTCCCTACTCCTCTGCCCATTTTACTATTTTTTTCTGTACAGTTTGAATGATCCTTCAACAGCTCCCGTACAGTTTGAATAACCCTGCAACAACTCCTTTAAAGATTCATGAATTTTAATAGCTCATTTTAAGTGATATCTAATGTACCAGAGGTACAGAGAAGCTACAAACTGCAGAGAAAATACTCATTTGTGGTGTCTTTGTAGGCCCTTTGTTGATGGTTGAGGTATATCACTACAGTTCTCCCCAAATAATTAGCTGAGAGGTATTTTGGGAGTCCTCTAGACACATAGCTGCATGCACTCGCAGAGATACACCCAAGTGTTTCATTAACTGTATAACCACTGCTTATTACTTCAGAATATTTTTCTTCCCTTTCTTCTTGCTCCCTGTCCTTTTCATGTTAAAGTACTTATCTTTGTTCTTTTTCTTCTTACCTCATTTTTCTTTCCTCTCCCCTTTTTTCTAAGCCTCACATAACTTGTGTTAATTTTGCTTGCCCTTGGTGATTTTGCAATGTTACGCTTTAACATCTAGATCAGTGGAATTTGTTGATAAATAGATCAGTAACAGATACCAGAATAAATCATTCGCCAGGAAGAAATAATTTAAGTAGGTATCGCTATAAAGGCATTTATAATTTTCCATTTACATGTTGTGTGAGAAAAAAATTCTGTCTAGAATGTGTAAGAAATTTTGTGTGTCCTTCGAGGTCATTTTGAATACATCAGGATGCCCTGCCTTTTCAGTTACATGTAATTCATTTAGAATCAGTCCTCTGATTTACTGAAAAGTGGATTAGGGAAGATCTATGTGTAGATTCTGCTGTCATCGTATCATAGGGCCATTGCAAATGTTACAGCAATAGACACTGGAATTATAGAAAACACAACTGTGCTTCTAAACAAGAGGAATCCATCAACTAATCACAGCTTCTACTTCTTACAACACTGCAAGCAAACTATGTCCAGTAGGTTAACTTTGGTTGGCTGTCATATGCCCACCAAACCACTCTCCACTTCCCCTTCCTCAGCAAAACAAAGAGATAAAATAAGATGGAAATGCTCATGGATTAATAAGGACAGGAAATCTCCATAGGGAAAACAGACTCTAGTTGGAAAATAATAATTTAATTTATTGCCAATTAAAAATAAATGAGAAGGGTGAGAAAAAGACCAAACTAAATACACCTTGTCCTCACACTTCCTTCTTCTCAGGCTCAATTTCTCTCCTTTACTGCTTGCTCTTCAACCTTCTCCATGCTCTAAGTGGCACAGTGAGATAGAGAATGGGGGTTATGGTCAGTCCATAACACTTCATCTCTGCTCCTCCTTCCTTCCCCTGCTGTTCCTCAGCTCCAACATGGGGTCCCTCACATAGGACACAGCCCTTCACAAACTGCTTCAGTGTGGGTCCTTGCTATGGACTGAAGTTGCTCACAAAGTGCTCCAGCATGGATTCTTTGCACAGAGCACAGTCCTTCAGGAACAGACTGCTCCAGTGTGAGTTCTCTACAGGCCACAGCTCCTGCCAGCAAACCTGCTCCAGTGTGGACTTCCCATGGGCTGCAGCTTCCTTTAGGACATATCCACTTCCTCCAGCCTAGGATTCTCCATGGGCTGCAGTGTGCATATCTGCTCCAACCATGTCCTCCATGAGCCGCAGGGGGTTAACCTGCATTTCCATGCTCTGCTCCTTGGGATGCAGGAGAATCTCTGCTCTGGCAGCTGTAACATCCACTCACCTCTTTCACTGACCCTGGTGTCTGCAGGGTTGTTTCACATTTTTTTTCTCATGCCTCAGCCCTTTTTCTCACAACTGCTGTGCAGTGTTTTTCAGTCTTTCTTGGGTACATTTTGACAGAAACACCACAAGCTTGGCTGCTGGAATCAGCTTTGATCACTGGTGGGTCCATTTCGGAGCCAGCTGAAACTGACTCTGCACAACACAGGGACAGCCACAGTCTGTCTCACAGAGGACACCCCTGAAAGAGCCTCAGTCCTCATCCCCCACATATCCCCACCCTGTGTACCTGAGGAATGGTTTACCACGTTTCTACCTCAGACTCTAAGTCATTTGGAACATCTAATAGTTTTGTTCTATGGAACTTTTGCTTCTATGGAAGTACTTAGAAGTGAAAAAAAATGGTAGAAAACAAAACTTTGAGATAATTTTAGCAATAAGAGGGAGAAAAATTAGAGTTTTGCAGGATAAAGAGATGAGCTGACTTTTTACTGTAATTAAAAACTAATAATTACAATTTAACAATTTTCCAAAGTAAATTGTTAAAATATTTGTTAGTTTGACAAGTGTGAATCTTGCTAATACTGATTGAAAACTGAGATTTACAGAATTATGGGAAAGACTTACTGGTAAAATATTCTCATTTGGTACTGAGAATTTATCATCAATATAAAAGCAGTAAATAGGCATTTTTTTGCAAGTATTTTACACATTAAAAAAAATCATTAATTTCAAAGCTATCTGGTTATGGGAACTAAGCAAATAGTGAATTAATGGAAATACAGATAAAAGTACATTTGATGTCTATAATCAAGAAAACTGAGCAGAAATTTTCAGCTAATTGTTTGTAATTCACTACTGTATCTATTTAGAAAGTCATCCTCAGAAAAATAGGTTGGATGTCACACATTTTCACAGAATGTATAACATTATTACTGTAGCCAGAAACAGATTTTAATATTGACCAAGAGTAAGAAGTTTGGGGAGGGGGCGGGGACAAAACAACACCCCAAAGTGAATGAGGCATACACAGAATAGTGAAATGGCTTCAGTAACATTTTTTACCCTTAGTCCACTGTAGCTGTATATATGCTTTGCTTTCAGTTGGATCTACAGTGAAAAGAGTTTAAGATAGCCTCCTTCTGTCCCAAAGACATTTTTATCTTCTTTTAATTTTCCTAGAATTCTAAACAAGAACAGCATCTCACCTTCAAACAATCAGAGCCTAAGTTTAACTATTTCCAAAACAGCACAAGGATGTGTTTTGCCATGGAAGTGGCAGCACAGGAACCTGTTTTCCAGGATGACAAAATGAAGTGGGTAACAAAAGAACAAAGTGACAGTTTAAAACAAAGAAGACAGAAACCAGGTTATGTGATGAGGGAAAAAACGTAGCTCCTATGAAATCTCAATGACAAGGTATTGAGACAAATACCTTAGGGGACAAAGCAAGGCAAATTATATTGCATGTATCTCCAAGGTTTTAATTTATGAAGCTCACAAAGTAGGCAAGATGAATACATTTCTTGTACTTGTCATGACGGAAGTTGGTCCTGAGGCAGGATTAACATTGTAAACTGATATCAAATATGCACAAGAAATCATGAATATTTATGATAATATATTTCATAAACACATAGAGCCAATAACTGCAATCCTAGATAACCTGGTGCTGCTAAATCTACAAGTAAGGATGTTACAAAGAAAATGATGCAGCATCCCTATGTACAATACCAAATGACATATTCAAATAAGCTGTAAGACTTATTATATCAGGTATAGAAAGCAAATGAAATATCTGTCACTCATTACAAAAGACTTGCCAATGTTTCAGCAACTGCTGTGTCCTCTCGATGAAAAACAGAAACTACCTTGAGGGATGGAAGAAAGTACTCATTTAGCCTAAAACTTAGAGTAATAAACAGAAAATAAAGTACCACATGGTCATGTCATCAAATGATCACCAAATCAAATCAGTATGAAGCACCGGCTAAAAAAGATCCAATAAAGATAGAACATCTTAACAAAGTACAGCCTCAGAGACTGTCAGGATTCATAAGGGAAACATGTAAGAATGGAAGCTGAACTATAAAGAAAGAGTTACATTCAGAAAGGGATCACTTCTGACAGGCTAATGGCACTCAGGACATCAGGTGAAACCTTGGACATTTAGAAGGACTACAACCAGCTGCTTTCTGGAGGGGCTGCCACGTACTCAAAACTTTGGGAAATCTAACTCAGAGGGAGAAACAAGAAAACATTAAAAGTAGGCAGAGTTTTTCATGTCACATTAGAACAAAGAAACTAAGAGCTCTGAGTCTGCAAAGTGCTTTGCCCCCTTCCCCAGCAGGGCAAGCCTAGAACAGAGGCAGCAGGAGCAAACAAATACTGTTCATTAAGCAATGGGAAGAATCAACAGTAGCCACAGTGCTAAGAAATTAACTGCCTAGAACAGAGGAAATGGTCTAGAGTGACAACAACGAAAACACCACATACAACATACAAATGCACATAATCCCAGGATTTCAGTTCTAAATTCTTCTAGGTATGTCTACTACAATGTCTACTACAATTTGTCAGAAGTCACAGCTCGGGAAGGCCCAAAAGACTTACGATTCAAAACTATCTATAGTTTTTCTAGCACAGCATGAGATTATGTGGCATTTCAGCTGTTCAAAGAGAAGCGTTGTTTTCTACAGCTGCAACCTATGTTTATTTTGTATTTTGTTCTGCATGAACAATATCCCAAAATATCTGCAGCAAAATTTCCCTGCATCTTGCGTAGAGAAGATGAAGGGTAAAATGCATCAGGAAGTGTTTAAACACATCAGGAAAGCAACAATCATCACTACTCAAAATTACTGCATTTAAGGACTTAAAACATAAACCATAATATTGTGTTCAAATAATAGATGTATGTTAAATAACTTTACCTGCAAGTGTTGACCAATTGCATTGAGCCGACAGAGTGAATTTTCACCGACAACAAAACACGACTTGCTTTCTGCTGCCATAGAAACATAATGATTAATTTTTTTATAAAATCTTAGGATGTCCTCTACAAAAACTTCCTAGAGTAAGGAAATGCTTTGATTTTCTAAACTCTTTGGCTCTATCTAATGTTTATAAGAATAGAAGGCAGAAATTTTTCTATTGTGTATTTCATCCACTCAGTGTCTACCTTACATGTACACATAGCTAAATGGATTACATCTACACAGTAAATGAATATGACAAAGCTATTTTAAATTAGTGTATGCTACAGAAAATCTAAGCCAAAGTAACAAGCAAGCCAAGATTTCAGCAGTAATATGTAAGAAGATGCATACTAACATACCTTTGATTAACTAACTGCAGTATATTTAGCTGCAGTTCTGAACAGAGTTAAACAAAACCTTGAATTTTTCAGCAATTTAATCTATTCCAGAGACTGCATGAGTGAAATGTGGCAGTTGCTATAGTAACCACATTTTTCCTTGGAACTCAGAGTAGATACAAGTGTAAGTGATTTCCCCATCTCTCTGTCTAAGTTACTGTTGTGCTATGATTCTGAGCAGTAACTCTAACCCAGAAACTATCCCAGGTTTCTAGTTATTTAAAATACATATAACATTTTCTAAAATATCTCTTTCTGAATACTTAATGCTTACCTTATGCTGCTCTGACTTTGCACCCTTTCATAAATCCAGTAGATGACAAATCAGAGAAAGGAAAAAAAATGAACAATTTTTTAAAAGTGGAATATAGATCAATTTATAATTTATATTTTATAAATTATATTTAAGTTATAATCTTGATATATAATATATAGAAATATGTCAACACTTCTTAAATTTTCTGCTTAGGAAATTATTTGAAGCATATCTCGGTGGCAATGTATCCAAAAGAATTTTAATTTATTTTAAAAAACTCATTACTTATTGATGGTTTCTGCAAAGCATTTTTGTTTGTGCCACATTTTCACTTCACTCCTTCCCAATCAAAATACTCCAGAGTTAAAGGCATGTTGGTAATTTACACCCTTGCAAATTCATTAGCATATTCAGCTATTTTGATACCTGCCTTTCTGATATAAAAGGTGCAAGTATCATTCTACTTGCGTTTAGTTGCCAAAGACTAAATCCGCTAAATTTGCTAGAGGTAAAAACATACAGTGGTACAGAAATCTCTATGTTAATCAACATATATTAATGAGCAAAAATGTTGAAATAAAAGGAACAATCTGAGTACAAAAGTTAGGGATTTCAGGTGGGCTGAGCATCCACAGCTTCAACTGAAAAGAATGGGAACTGACATCAGTGGAATTATACCAGCTTTCAGCACCTGTGAATTTGGCTTGAAGGTGACCTAATACGCATTTTCCATCTTTCATTTCTGTTTGACAGCTCCAGCACAGCCAAAATATTTACTCCTCTTAACAATTAAACTAACCAAATAAGCTATGTAGAGCAGAGCATTCAATGCATTGAGGTAATTTCCTATGTAAGAATTGTAAAAAAATTTGTCTTTTCTTAATTGTCTACTGTTCAAATTCGTCTATGAATATTTTTCTATTTAAAAGTCTCATAAAATCCTTGCAAACAAACAAGAATATTTAAAATTGAGGCAGTGAACAATCATTTCAGAGTTAACTGCTTGTATTTCATCCATGTATGAGTTAATACAGATCTTCAACTATGATTTTTGGTCCCTATATTTCCAATTATAAATTCATCATTTGTCTTTTGCAAAGGGTCTTTTCATTTTAAGTTTGTCAGATGTACTAGCTTTGCCTACTAGACTTGTAGTAACAGGGAACAAGAAGCTGAGGCTTACAATCTGAGTACCATGCTCCAACAGGACTCAATGAAATAGTTGATGCAACTTGGGAGGTTCGGTAACAAACTCTCAATGTCCCAAGGAGTTTTATGGACTTCATTTCCAAAAGCTAGCCACGACTTCCAAGATATTAAATGTACCTTTCATGTTGGCTGAGACTGCTTGTTACAAAGCACTGCCTCTGACACAAGCAATGCCTTCTTTTCTATAATAATAACCTACCTGATAATGTCATGAGCCTTCAGGGAGTGGGAACTAAGGCCTCAGAGTTCTTAACATTCTCATATTATCCTTATCCCTGGCAGATCTCTTCCAGAAGAGAAATGTGTATTTTACCACTGCTGCTGAAACCAAAGCAGTCCACAAAAAATCATTCAAGCAGAAAGAGCAAAAATGTCATTCTTGCCTTTAAAAGTTAGCAATGTTGAAAATAATTATATATTTCACAGATTTATGGCAAGGACTAATTAATTAATGTTTATACAGTATCTCAGAAATAGCAAGTAGTGTTGATAGAATATATGATTAGGTTTAGAGCCAACACAAAGCCTCAGGAAGTTTTCCTACTTTTGAAAATGAGGGCGTACTGATCTTGTGCAATGTGACAAAACACTGTTAGTCTGTAATGAATGATGGATAAGACAGATGTCTTTTACTACTAGGAAGACTGGTTGTGCACCCTCCTCTAGATACCATTCTGAATTAAATTGCATTTTGTAATCTATTCTTATGCGCAGTGCAAAGGGTAAATATTTCTTATGTTTCTCAACCATAGCAAACCACCTGTCATCTTTTTCTATTTGATTTACTAGATAACAGCTTCTAACTGCGTCAGACCTTTTAACAATTTCCTTGAAGTAAATTTGCTATTTCTTATCTAATCCAAATAGCAGTAATTGTTCACTATACCTCTCCTGTCTTACTGAAAATATGAAGCCACTATTTGAAACAACATTTTTGTTTCCATGTAGAGAGAACTGTTTCTTGGTATAAAATTTCCATTCAGCAAGTCGCCTGTTTCCATTACACAGAGGTTCAGAATCCATTTTGCTACTCTTTCTCTCATTTAGGGTTTTTTCCCCCTGTTCTTCCTCTAGCTTCTTTCCCCTAGTCCTAATATACATGTAACTATTGAAGATTAAGAACCAACATGACTAAAAAACCAATCTTTTGTTCCTTGCACAGAACTCTGAGATACTGACAGATGAGTTAAACTTGAGTTGCCAGAACATTTGTTTTCAGCTTGAACTCTGGGCAGTTTTCCCTTAACTTGAAATAGTATTTCTATAACTCAGGTCATTGTGGTAAATTCTAAGGAAATCACAAAGCAAGTACAACCAATGTCCAACACAGTTTAAGTGCTTGTAAATGGATTTCTTCTGTGTCCTTACTAAGTTAAAGTGTAAAGATTTACAGTATTACCGTGTGACAACAGTCAGTATATTAGATGTTACATTACCCATTAAGCTCTAAAGATTTTATTTATATTGCTTTGTTTTAGAGAATTATGTGATGACCTCAAGCAGTAAATAAGTATTATGTCGCCATAATGGATTCCACATGTAAATTGCAACTCTATCTGTAATACAGCTTTCCCCATTGTGCCCAGTTTTAGTCAAATAAATATTCTTACTAAAGCAAATAGGTTGTTGTTCCAATTAAACTTGAAAATGGATTAAAGATTCAGATTCCTTGAATCTTTTTGTCACATTCTGCTAATATTTTCTGAAATTTTCAGAGCCCACATGACTAAAGTATTTAGGCTCCTACATGAAATCAAGGGGCTTGTATGATGCAAACTTATGGGATTTAGGACCTATTCCTTTTCAAAATTTACCCAGGCGCATAGATCATATTCGTAGAGCTTTGGTAGAAAGATTTTTGGATCTGTCTTTTTTTTCAATCTATAGAAATACTTACCATGTCAATTTCTAAATATTTAAAGCAATTGTGACAGATGTAGAGCTCCAACTTGGAAATCAAGTTGTCAAATGGATAATTTTTTCACAGAAAGAAGAAAGAATAAGGACAAAAGGAAAATGAAGGCTGACTGATAACTGTGTACATAATAACTGCATGGGCATTCATACTATTCTGCACTGAGTGAACATTTTCATCAAGCTATTTGTTGTGGTTTTAGTCTGCTACTGTATTTTTCTCAGTTTGCAAGCATAGGCAATGTACAACTAATAAAAATGGATCTGTTCCAGAGTCCAATGCAAGTTAAAGGTTAAATGCCATTACATTTTCCCTATCTTTCAGTAGGATGAGTACAATATGCTAGTAACTCAACACAAAAGCCACTGTACCCTGCTGTACATGTTATAGGAAAGCCTTAATCTGTAACCACCAGCCTGGGAGTGTTACACTGAATGTCCTTAACTTACTTTATTTAAACTTTTCAGCTTTTTATAATTAAGGAGTGGTGATTTTGTGTGGGGTCTTTAGGCGCTTCTTCTTTCTAAATACCAGGGTGAGCACTGAGGGGTTTTCCAGACTGTTTTGCTTTATAAAATCAGTTGTACTATAAGATCATGTCCAAGAAAGTGAAACAAAAAGACTATGGGTATGATGATGCTTTTACAGAAGTTCTGCTTTAGTTAGGGTGATATCATTAGTCAAGATCAATGCAAATGTATTAACTGCCTCACAACTTGACTCTGTGGGATCAAGCTGACTTACAGAAGATCCCCATACATACATACAGAAGCATAACCTAATCATTTTGCTGTGTTACAGGATTAAAGTGGTTTCAGTCACCACCATACATAATATTCTCTGGAATGACCTATTTGCTACTTGCTGATCATTAAGAGTCTAAAATGACTTATATGATCTTTGCGCCACAAGTCTTATTCTGATGTAAATTCATCTGTTTCAAAATATTTCATGGCATTTACTTCAATACACTTAGTCCCAGCATGGCCTGGCTTAGATATCAGAATCCACCCTTAACAAAAAAAGTATAAGGTTTTGATATAATTTTTTCTGACTTTTTTCCTCAGTACTGTCACAGAATAATAATCAGCATCTGCATAACTCCAGACAACATTAAAAAATATACAATTTTTCAAACTGACATAAGATTTACTTTGAGATTGATATTTAGAGACTACATTGACCTAAACCTTGTGATTTTGATAGCTTGTTAAATCTCCCTTGCTCATGTTTTCTGACTTTTCATTACCACAGGTTTTCTGATTTCTTATTCCAATTTAACATTTTATTTTTTATTCAGCAGGATTCTGATTGTACTCCACCACCTGTTAATAATAAAACAATGTTTAACTGCTTGGAGGGGAAAAAAAAGACAACAAGGAGGGAAAAAAAAAAAGTAATTGGCTGCTGGTCTCCCTAAATTCCCCTATGAGGCCTTTCTGGTTTGGACACATAATAAACCACCAAGTTACCCATCCTTCTGGCAAGACATGAGCACTCTCACTCAACCAAATTCTGCATGAATATACTTTAGCGTACATTTCTGTGTACAGTAGAAATCTATCTGATACTAACACTACCTGGTTTATATGATTATCAGTCAATAATCCCAAACTTCCTTGTGAATGTGAAAGAAATACTAGGAAAAGTTTTATCATTTCACGTACCTAGTTTGTGCTAACAAATATTAAATTTGGTCATAAGAGTTCTCATGCATACCAATGAAAAGTACCACACAAGAGTTTTGCAAATGAATTGGCAATATGAACAGAGAAGAGAAATTTCAAAAAGAAATTCATACCTGCCTGTGGTTTTCAAACCTTCTAAAATCCAGGAGGCAAGAGGCAGATACAGAAAGTTAAATCCAAGTCCATTTTGAAGAACCATTTTATCATGAAACTGCAGAAGGAAAAAAAAAAGATTAACAAGGATGAATCAGGGATAAAGAATACAGGAATAGTTCCCTTTCAACTTTAATCCTACCAACTCATACAAATATACAAACAAAGCTTTGTAGTCAGACATAAGATTAAATTTCCTATATAATTGCATTCCAGACTACGTTTTTCTTCTCTCTCAGGTATTCATCCCCTAATTAGGCCTAGGAAGATGACTAAACATGTTTTTATTTCTGTTACCACCAACTACACGTTGTTAACCACAGATCTTTTCAGATCCATCCTACGATAAGTGTGTAACTTACTTAAATTCTGATCTACACATTTTTTATACTGTAAGTTATCTGGTGCAACTTAGTGTTTTGGAAAAATTTTGTGTCTGTTCACTTTGCAAAAGATAAATTTAGATGCAATGTACTAATTCTCACTGGTGTGCAATTAGTCTTAAAGACCTTTTCCTATGCTATAAATCAGTGTAGCAAAAAACAAGCTGCATGTGCTCCTTAGAAATTGTTAAAACATACAAAAGCCATGAGAAATCATTGTGATTGGAAAATATTTTAAACTTAACTTTTTCATTGTTTCTTTTCTAATGTGTTTCCTTGGGGAAATGCAACGTTTCTTTGTGGAGAGATGTGCAATAATGTTGCTCTAACACTAACTGGGATTTAACTCTGAAACAAAAAAATTCTCTTTGGTATGCAAATTTCATAATTGTGGCTGTCAAATTTGAGCTGCTGGCTGAGACAGAAACAGCAGGGAAATGAGAAAATACAGCATTTTTCAATCAAAAGGTCAGGCTTTATTTCATTTAGTATCATCTTCTTTCTCCTCATGTACTTTACATCACAAGAAGCAGAGATTCAGATGTATTCAGATGTATCCTGTGTAAAAATTCTGGACATTCCGAGGGTTTTTTGTACATCTGCACAAACGGATCAAAACACTCAGATATCAAGATTACATGCAAACAGACTTTCTAAATTCTAAGTAAAAAACCATCTCTCATTGGAATAAGGTCCTGGAGCTTTTCATACTGCTGTATTTTAAATGGGATAAAACATTTACAGAATATATAATAGATTGAATTCTTCATAAAACCACTGAAATTAGATTACACTTCTTTGCATTAACTTGAAATGTTAGTTGCAAATTCTAGAAATGCACTGATTTCTTTGTTTTTATATGTTCACAAAAAATAGTTGGATTTTATGCATAACCACACACAACAGCAGCTATTCACTGCTGAGGACACTTCATGTATCTTCTGAGATGCAGATCTGTAGAACTCAGTTCAGGGCCTTGGAAAAATACTTGGCTAGGACAGACACTAAACACAATACTATTGTTCTTTTAACTGCATTTAATATTATATTGTGTGCTGAGAAGCACTTATTAACCTTGGTAGTGCCACACTAACACAGCTATTTTGCTTTCATGGTCCTTGACAATATGTTCAAGTCTAACTGTAGGATCTCTCTGCACATCTACGTTATGCCATGGAAACAAAGTCTGGAAGGACACTTCAGGAATTGATGGTGTTGTTAATTTTGGACAGTTACTTTCATTACATTGAATGGTTAAACTTCACCTGCTTCAGCAGATGCCACTCCTCTATATCACTCTACTTTCCACTGAAATCCAATGATCTTACATGAGATCTCGAACATTTCTCCTGATGGCATGTTGAGGAGCTTTGGCAGTCATTACCTTTCTCAAATAATTTCCTTAAATTTCAGAATTATACCTATTTGACTGATGCAAATAGGACCCTCTCCATGTGCAAAATAATCCCCCAAGTATTATAGCTCCTCTCGAACACTTAATTATCACTTTGAAGCCCTCTTGAAGAGTCAGGTGAATTCTGAAGTGTTCTGTTTGCAGAAAATTATTCATTCTGACTATTTTCTGAACTATTTAAACTGTCCTTAATCCACATCACTGCAATACCTCACTTTTATATATGCAGTTTATCTCATAACCCTTTTCTAATACCTAGCATTGCCCTTGAGTGCATATTTCTTTTGATAGGTCTTTAACTATTCTTTAACTACTGCCCAACAAGAACAAGTGTGACTGAAGATGAGAAACATAAGATTTTTTCTCTTCCCTCTAATTTCTATGAAAATATGCAGCAGAGGACAGTTTGTATTAATTTCCCATCTTATGCAAAATAGTAAACTTAAACTCACATTAATTAACACTTTTGTTCATCCTACAAGTATAACCCCTTACACCTATTTGTTCGTACTGTTAAAGTGTGATTGCACCTCCACAAAGGTGCTGACTTTCAAGACATGACTTCACTAGAGTCAGATCTTCTCATTGCCATTGATCATTGAACTAGTTGTTCCTTTTATAGGAAACTGCATCACATAAATGCTGCTTTATGTTAAATATTCTTTAATAGAATTAAAATACTATTATAACCATAATATTGTAAGAAGTATAAACCTAAAATTGCAGCATACTATTTATTGTTACATATTTACTGAGTAAAAACAAGGAGAAATAGTTTAGTTTTCTAAACTGATCTGATGAAAGATCTATGGTGTAATGCCAATACAGACAAATTGCAGGCTGACAAGCAACATATTCAGTTCGTTTTCTTGGTTTTGTGGTTTCTAGGCATTATATGAATACAACACCACCAGTCAAGAGAGCAAAATCCACTGATGACAGACTGTGACAACATAAGGCGGTAAAACATTTCAGCATCTGCTCTTTTTCTGTATGGCTGCTGGGGGTGATGTGTTAAGTTGTATCTCCCCCTTGCCCACCAAAGTAAATCAACAGGGTGACTTCTGTTCAGAACAACAGGGAAGTTACTTTGAGTGTCATCTCCACTGACATCTGAAAAAGAGGTACAAAGTCCCAATTGAACAATTGCATTGATTTTCCGTTTGATTTAGAATCTGTTAATCTTCTTATAGAATGTACAATATCAGATACTGTTGAGATATATGGGACAAAGAAATTCTGATTTAATAGTAACAACTTCAGACAGGTACTCCAAGCCACAGCTAGAGATCCTTCCATTGATTCCCAGTTGCTATTCCTACACCCAGAGAGCACCTGGCTCTTGGCAAGTATTGACACACCACTCAGAATTTTGCACTGAGTTTTGTTCTGTAGATCTGAAAGTTGAAAGAAAAATCTCAGTCCTGCAGAGTTTTCACTGATCTGATATCAGCCATTTTCACATTGAGCTGACTTGGACTTTGGAGTCTCATAGAAAGAGTATCAAGATGTAGAAAACAGTGTCCCCTGGAAAGGGACACTGACAGTGGGAAAAGCATGTCAGGTAGAGGATGCACTCTCAATTGATACTTATGGCTTGTTGTGGCTGTCCCAAGAAATGGTCTAAACGCTTCAGCATAGTAATGTCAGGGGGTAACTGTTGTACTGATTCTAATGCCCTATAGATAAAATGGTATTCTAGTTCATTTACAGTACTTCAAGAAAAAAGCTTACATTTCCGAATGACTTTAAGGTTTTCCAAACAGTTTCTGATCTCAAGAGAATCATGAAGAAAGGGAAGTGTTTCTAGAAAAACCAACTTTTTCAATTCTTAGATTCTTCCCTAATTTGGCCTAATATGACAAGAGTTTGGAGTCTCAAAAAAATATTTTAATTGAAGAGCCAGATGCAAAATTTACAGGAAAAAAATCAATTTTAACTATATTTAGTTTCTGTTTACAAGAAGAAATATTTACTTTGCTTTACTAAATTATATTTGTGCAAGCCAAATATCATTACATGGCTTTGAATAAGTATTTCCATAGTACTGACTGCATTAAGGCATTAATATCATCTGGACTTCAAGGAGGTTTTTTCCTCTATTGATATGCCTTTTTCATTCTGTCCTTGCTGAACTTTCTGGTCACTCTTTATTCAGGTCGTGTCAAATAGGAGAGCAGAATGGACTGGTGAGTAAAAGCACTCTAACAAGCAAGATAAGATGCTCCATCACTTTGTGATGAAATATTCAAACACATTGCCCACTGGTATCAACTTATTCATGACTGATTTAAATGATACACTGAAAAATGTGCTTTAATCTTCCATATAATAAGTCTTCAATTAAAACTGAAATCACAGTTTCAAGAAAAGGCTAGTAGACATTTCAGTCATCACTTACTTGACTGTACATTTTCTGCAGTTAGTGTCTGTTTTCATTAATAAACTTAATACAACTGCAAGTGTAATGCAGTTTATGATCTAGAATCAATAACTTGTGAGCTATTGAATGTCTTTGTGGGAATTGATGCTATTACCCCTCACATTAAAACAAAAATGTTCTTATCAAGTATTTTTAGCTGTGAAGAATTATAGAATGGTTTGGGTTGGAAAGAATCTTAAAGGTTATGTAGTTAAAAACCCCTGTTATGTTCTGCTAGACCAGGTTTCTCAAGGCCTCATCCTGGCCTTGAACACTTCCAGGGAAGGGTCATCCACAGCTCACCTGGGCAACCTGTTCCAGTACTTCACCACTCTCATAGTGAAAAATTTTTGGTATAGATCTAATCTAAACCTGCCTTCTTTCAGTTTAAACACATCATCCCTTGTCCTATCACTAGCCCTTGTAAAAAGTCCCTCTTCAGCTCTTTTGGAGTCTCCCTTTACGTAGTGGAAAGCTGCCAACACCTTGCTAACAAAACTGAAAAGAATATATATCCTTAACCTGTTCTCTACCACTTAAAGAATCTTTTTTTAAAGTTCAAGTGAGACTATTTAGAATAGATACTGATTCAATATAGCATACTCTGTCTCTCTATTAATTTTTTCTGCAATATATACTTAGCAATCAAAATTACTGCTTTACCACAAGTTTAATCAATGCAAATTAAAAAATATGAGCTTAAAGAATTAGAGCACATGGACAAAAGAACTACATACAGAACTGATTCTTCAAATAGCCTTTTTCTCCATTAAATATTTCCATTTTAATGAGAATTTTTAATTCTTGTTTTTTTAATCAATTTTTTTTCAATTTAGTTGGATGATCAGAATAATTTTTTTTTAAAGCATTAATTTCTGGTGACAACAGAAACAACTAGCATTTACTTGCCTTCATCAGATCACTGGTATGCATACATTTTTCCTTCCTTGCTGCAAATTAGGAGTCCTCTTCAAGAATTAATCAAATAACAACCATTAATATTTATTCAAGCATGGCACTGTCGAACAGAAGTTTGCAAGTTATGAGTGAATGCCATGAGCTTCATCTGCTCACTGATTTATTAGAATTTCATGGAAAGTACAATAAAATCTTCCTATGTTAAGATCCTCAAAGCTCAACACTGTTTTCCTTAGAAAAATAAGTCATAATCATTAATTTTGTACTTAGTAGTATATAATTTTCCAAAGACAAAAAAGTGGAAATGCAGCACAGCTAGGAAAAGCCATTTCAGAAACCAAAAACAACAAGGGCATTAAAACTGAAGGAATCCTACAGTTTTACAGAGCTCTTTGCTCCTACCTTTGCCAGCTAGTCTAAGGCAGCATTTACTGAAAGCTGTTTACACAGACCAATCACACCCACAAATGTGAAATCAATTGGAAGCCTCTTTCAGTTCTCTTTCTAATACTGCCATGCTAGTAATGGATGCAAACAGAGAAATCAAGGACTGAATAAGTAGGAGTTGCACCTTACTGATTCCTGAAGATGATAACCACAGATCCAAGCTAAAATAGGCTGAGTGAAAAGGTTGGTCTTCCAATCTTTTCAAGCAGCCCTGAACACATTAACTCTTCACTAGGTTTAGTTACAAAGCCTGATTCTATGATCTTGTCAGAAAGTTTTTTGCATATTTCTGATTATATGAGATTTTAAAAAAATATATATATTATCTCTGCCTGTCCCCTTCCCTTGTCCTCCCTTCCCTTTGGCTGGAGCTCCTATAAGAACCAGGGGCCGGAAATGGGAAGGGCTCTTTCCCTGGTTATCCCCCATAAGCTTGGACCCTCCAGATGGTCTGTTGCCTCTGGAGTGAATAAACTTGTATTATATGTAACCATGGAGAGCCGCCAGCACCTTCTTTGTCCTCCCTTTCCCTCAGCCATCCCCCAGGGAGTGCAGGGGCACACCACCCCTCAGCAAGCCCTGACAAGGGAAGGCTACATCTGCCTATAAATATTGCATCACTTATAGTCCTAAATCGTTACAGTTACTATAATATTACTACCTGAAATAGATTAAAATTACATTGTCACAAAGTATATGAAGTTATTTGCCTTGGCAATATCATAGTCTGTTAAGTGAAATGGACTCCATTTTCCAAATATTAAACACTGAAGTTGCCTAAAGTATGACTAGGAAAACACATCTTTACAGCCTCATATAACTTTGTGAATGTCACTTAAATTTTCTGTCTGGAGGACAGTGACAGGTACACATCTTGTGAAAAGCATAAAGATAACAACAGAAATTGTCCAAGTGTGCCTTTCTGAAATATTCATTGTGGATTTGAAACAAGGGGTTTACTTTCTTATTTTATCTGACAGTCTGTTTTCTTTATGTACTAAATGCTCAACTATACTTAAAACTATGTTTTCAATTATGTGATTATGCATTTGTGTGGCCCCATTGAGCTTCATAGGATTACTCAAGCAGAGAGAAGTTTGCAGAATTATAGCTCAGGCTTGTTGATAAGGGTTTTTTCAGTGAAAAAACCACAGACTTTGTTTCACAGTTCATTCATTCATTGAGGAATATGCAGTTGCAAGTATTTATGTTTTTTAATTACAGTGCATTATACAATAGAAAAGATAATATTTCCCTAGAAACAGCATTTATCTCCATTCTTTAATTTTGCAAGGATACAAATGTCACTGTCTTTACTACAAGAATGGCCCTTCTGCATTGGTTTCCATGAAAGTAACCATTGAACATTACTCTGAATCATAAATTAAAGTAAATCATGAATTAGAATGAATAAGCCCCAAAGTTTCTCAGAACATAACACAGAAATACATAATGATTTTAAAATGTCTGCAAAACCAAAAATAATTTCACTTTCAGGAACTGAATTTTTCTTCTCATGGAGAAAATGTACATTTTCGTTAAAAATAGTCATGTTCTGTTATCAGTTTAAATCTAATTTTTTTTCACAGAAGTCAAATAATGATCTAACAAAGTACTATATAATTTACAGTTATCATCATCATGGCTAAGCTTCATGAATGAAGATATGGGAAGGACTCTACCCACAATTGCTACAAACACGCTGATGGCTAAAAAGGCCGATGCAGGATAGACAAGTCTGGGTACAAAAGGCACAACTAAAAGTCTCCTTAGGTGGTGTTGGTGAAGGCACGGTTCTTTCTGCGTTGTCTCTTCTCCTCAAGACTAATTCTACATGAGTTTTCAAAAGAGGCAGCAGCATTATAGATGGTGTGTCTCTATGTCTCCATGATTTGAGGCCAGAGTGGACCACTGATGGTGGTCAATATGGCCAAAACTGAGGTGTTGTTTCAGGGAGTCCTTGTATCTCCTCTTGGGGGCTCCTCTATTGCGACAGCCGGTGGCGAATGCACCATAAAGCACAATCTTAGGGAGGCGGTGATCCTCCATCCTGGAAACATGCCCTGCCCAGTGCAGTTGTGTTCTCAACAACATGGCCTCAACACTGGTGACTCTTGTCTGTTCAAGGACAGTAACATTAGTCATGTAGTCAGTCCAGTGGATGTTTAGGATTATATGGAAGCAGCACTGATGGAAGTGTTTGAGGAGTTGCAGGTGATGGCAGTAGATGACCCGTGATTCAGACCCATATAAAAGAGTAGACAGTACAGTGGCTCTATAAACACCAACTTTTGTACTTTTCTTCAGGTGTTTGTTGCACCAGACTCTTTTA
>WEIV01022688.1:24668-53868 GCA_013390005.1 Calyptomena viridis | reverse complement strand
TTGAGCAGTCTGATTTTTCTCCTTTCTTCTTATACTGAGTGATAATGACTGCATAGCAGAGATCTGATGGTAGTTCGCCTTTTTCCCAGCAACACACAACAAGCTCATTAAATTTAGCATGGAGTGCTTGGCCTCCATGCTTCCAGACTTTGGGTGGGATTCCATTAATCCCAGCTGCCTTGCCGGTTTTCACCTGTTGTATGGCCTTAAGAGTAGGAGCTATACCCAATTCATTTTTCACCGGTTGTTGTGTAATGTGCTGAATTGCTGTGCCTTGGACTACATGGTTGGCACTGAAAAGAGTCTGGAAATATTCAGACCATCGATTCAAGATGGAGGTTTTATCTGTGAGAAGCATTTGGCTGTCTGCACTTAGTAGTTGGCTTTGAATGTGGTATGTGCGTCTGTACACTGCTTTCAGAGCCTCATAGAATCCCCTGTGATCTCCCGAATCAGCACAAAGTTGAGTCTTTTCTGCTAAGTGCATCCACCACTTGTTCTGGATGTCTCAAAGTTTCTGTTGGAGCTTACCGCATGCAAGGCGAAAGGCTGCTTTACTTACATGGCAGGATGGCTGAGTGAGGTGTACTTAATGAGCAATTCTCTTCTTTGTCAACAACTCCTGGATCTCTCGATTGTTTTCATCAAACCAGTCTTTGTTTTTCTTACAGTATTTTCTAATTTACTGACACAACACAAATATGCTAAACAAAGGAAAAATGGCTATGTCATAAATATAAGCAATGAGAATAAGCTGAAAAAAAAAGGGAAATGTCAGAATACATTCATTTGCTCAAACTAATTTGGGAAGGTAGGTAAATCTTTATCTACCTCATTTTTTCCAAATCCTGTTTCAAACTGAAGTCATATACTACTTTTTGTTCATGCAGCTAGGGTAATTTGATCTTGATACAAGAATTTCTTTGAGCAAAGTTCTGTACCAAGACATTAGCGGGAATGATTTTGTGTCCCCATGCTTTCTTTTTGATCTGTTACTGCTAGTTTATATATATATATACATGTATGTTCTAGCATGAACTTCAACTGAATTGACTGTGCTGGTATTGTTAAAATCTGTTACAAATACTTCATTAAGCTGGAAATCATACATATCCATAAAGGAAGCATACATATGAAAAGTGGGAAGAACTTGTCTTGCAATTGAAAAGCTGGACTAAAATGCAGAGGATTTGTTTTCATTCCTGGCTCTGACAGACATCTTTCGAGTAATTTAATCTTTCTGTGCCTGAGGTCCCTCCCCATGTACAATACATCTGTTTCTAGTTCTTATTTGGAAGGTTAAGTTCCTTAAGTCCAGGTTTGCTCCTTACATTCTATACGCAGAAAAAATTTTAGACCAAATTCCTGTTTGGTCTTTCCAGATACCATCATAAGAAAAAAAGTGGGTTTGTTCTCACAAACAACATATAACAAACTTTTTTTCTTTACCTTCCACATGAACTGAAATTTTGAGCACTCAATAAAATGTTTTCTTCTTTGAAGTTAATGGTTAAGTTACCCTTGCCTTCACCAGAGTGCATATTTCACTGATTGTATTTGGAAAAGATAAATTAACTGGATTTTTCATGTTTTTCTCCTCTCATCTTAATCTGCCTGCAGTAGCTGTAGCACTGCTATTCCTGGATCAGGAGGGTTTGGACTTGCTGCTGCTTGCACTGAGCCAAGTCTCTGAAGTGGTCCACTGGGAACAAAACAAGTTTATTGTCAAATTCAAGCTATGAAATTTATGATGAATTGTTATTAACAGCTATGTGCAGAAACACCAGCAGGAAAAAGCCAACTCCATTTTCAGAGTGATTTAAAGAATTGTGCATGAAATGACTACCCTAATGTAGAGGTGTATGATTTTCCTTATGTTTGCATTTGCTATACCTGCTTTTGTAAAGTTCTGTTATTCCCCAATTCTGCCTAATTGTAAGTGGACTGTTCTGGTTCCCCCTTTTTTGTTCCCCCTAGTTAGTTCTCCCCAGTTATAACCACTCCCATGAATTGTAACCACTCCTAAACCCCTCCTACCCTTATTCCTAATATGTACCCTGACTCCGCCCCTTGTTCCAGACTCTTCCATGTCACTCACCCTCACTCGGTCCCTGATAGGCTTGAATAATAGGCCTCTGGTCTCTACTCTTGTCTATCATCCTTAAACCCCACCCCTCCTGTCTCCCCATTGGCCCCTTCCCTCTCTCCACCCCTCGGTTTCACCCAGTATATAAACCCATGCACTGAGCTGTTCAGGGCTCTCTCCGGGTTGGTCTCCTTTGGGGTCAGACCTCGGAATAAACTGTTTCCATGTTATCTAACCCGAGAGAGTCGCTTTCATTCCCTTTACTCTCCGGTGGCTAAAGCACTCAAGGACCATCAAGGACTCCTGGGCCAGGACTGGCTAACTAGCCCACACACAAAGCCTAGCTCAGGGCGGGTTGGTAGGGAATACCGCCTGTCTAGGCTGACCTTAGTTGCCTGGTGGCTGGCCTCCTCCAGGGGAGGAGCCTTGAGTCATCGGGTAACCCACACTTGTCTCGGTGCCCCTCAGTGTGGCAGCTCATGCTAGCCGGGGCTGAAAAAGTGTTGGATTTGCTGCCACCCAAGGCAAGCGCTGTGGCACCCTAATGATCAACAATTCAATTTATCAATTAAAACTAAGTCAGTGTCATTATACCTGAGCATTGTCATTATGTGACAGTGATCCTCAGACTGAGACAATGGCATTTTATCTGGATATACCTCTAAGGTTATTAGAGTTTTACTGAAGTGTGTAATCCTGACATTAGGCTCCTGTACAGGCACTCAGTGAAACATTTTACTCTCAGGAAACCAGCCTGGCAATCAAACACCCAGTTTACAATTTGCGGGTGTCAATATATTCATATGAAGTACATAGAGTTCAACTATACAACAGACTGTACTTAGCATTTCTGAAGACCTATGTATTCTAAATATCTTTGTAGAGGCTTTTAATTGGGAAAGTAAATAGAATGGCAGCTTCTAATATGTAGCTGTAATCTTTCTCTTAGCAATGTCAATGTACAGGCTATCGGAATTTGATCACTATATTTCAAAGAAATAATTCTCCATAACAACAGAAAAATGAAGTCAATGTTTACTTCACTATTGGGTCTTGAATTCTTGTGTTTCATGACAGGTGTAAAGTTCATGTTACCTCTATGACTGACTTTCAAATTAGAGCCTGTAACTCTTTCACTCGTGTAATTAAACAAGCTATATACAGGACTTGTTAGTGAATGTTGCTTTCAACAACATCCATTATAAGGAAGATGAATTATTTTTAACAGAGCATGAATATTAATAGATATCTATATAAGTCCTACACGCATCAGTGAAAGATTACAGGTAGATCTCACTGCATGGATAAATAAAATCAATTGCAGAAAGGTGTCAGTGTCTAACATTAAAACAAAACATGACAATGAGAGAACTTGGACTTTCCCTGAATCCTCTTTGACCACACCAGTATACTGTGGTGGAAAATATTCTTAGAGATCTGCTGAAGGGCATGAAACTTCAAGTCTATGGGAAAAGCACCATTACAGATTATTTTTCACAATTTGAAGCTGATTGGAATCCCCATTAGAAAAGGTCAGGCTTAATTTGCCACAATTGCATTCAGAAAGCCTGTGGTCCATCATAGTTCAGGTAAGATAAAGAAAATTAAATGCTGTTTAACTCACTCAGAAGGAAATAGTTCCATTATATCATGCATACAAAATATGTACTCAAGGGCATGGGGTTTTATTGCATAGCTACTGAATGTTAAGAGCACGCAATAAATGTTGTTCCTAGGTCATGAAAAGAAGATATTTGAAAAATAAGACAGGTATTTTTGAGTTTTTATGACAGTGGAAAGTCTCACAAAACTTAACAATAGATATTATTACTTCAGCTGTCATATCAGCATTTTGAATTTTTTAATATCCATTTTAAGTATTTCAGAGCTATTTTATGAAATCCCTGTTACATAATTAGCTTTAAAAAATACTCAAGTTAGCATTTTGTCTATAAAGTGCAATTGGAAGATGGAAATTTAAAATAATGCTGCATATTCTTTACACAATTGAAAAGCTGTGTCAATATTATATTTGTTGTGGCAGCAGCTGCTTGCTTGCCTTTAGAACTGATGTGGGTCTCTCTGTCATGTGCTGATGGAATCAGACACAGGCTTTAATGGCATGTATTCAGTGTACACTGGGTGATCTTACCAGGTCAGATAATTTGCTAGCAGCGAACTGAGTTTGTAACTACAGCATCATTGTATCTTCATGGAATTTTTTCTTTTCACCATGCATCTTGCCCTCCATCCATATTCCCAGGGAGTTCTGCAGGCTGTAACATCCACTGCTGACAGGGACATGAGAAGCCCAGGGTGTAGACACAAGGAAGCATCCGACCTATGCTACAGCAGCAGAATAAAGGGGGTTGGCTCTGAGGGCTGCACTAAGGAATAGCACACTGCACTTACAGTGACTTTCAGTATAAAGTAATCTAAGCAGTCCTTATTTTTTCTATGTATTGCCACTAAATAATTCATTTTGGTCCACTTATTCCTTCCAAGTGGGAAAAAACAAGGTAGACAAAATGACACTGAAAAGGAACTGAGGTTTTAAATGTATAGTAACTTGCATAGGTATGTCTATCTAGGATTTGAACAGAAATTGTATTAAATTTTATCAAGTATATGTGTTTTATTCACAGAAAGTCCTTTAAAAACATACCCATTTAAAAACAACATTTTTAAAAAATAAAATCTATTGTCCAGAGAAAGTTAAGACAAGTAGAAAAATTCTTATCACTCCAGACTGGCAGAACGAGAGCAAAGTGAAAACTGGGACACGTGAATAAATCAGGCAGTCATTATTTTAAATAAATGCTGATAGGGTTAAAGAAACTTTTGAAGGTAAATTGGGAGTAAGACTGGGTGTCTCCTGTCTGTGTGGTCATCATTAACAACAGCAAAGCTTCATTCAGAAAGTGTTCCTGAATGGATTCTTATTGTCATGGGAATAACAAAGAATAAATGGCATTGGTTCATACCACCAGTTCTTTAAAATGTGGTATTTTGGTGTCCACCATATTTAAAGCACTATGCTCCATTGTGTGGAAAATTATTCTCCTGATCCATAGAGCACAACATTTTTCATATATATATATTTTCATAAAAAAAAAATCACAGTATGGTAGCTGAAGTATAAAAGTATCAGCAGTTCTCTGGAAAAGTGATGACTCCACATGACAGCCCCCCAGACTACACCGCAAAACTGATGACCTTGTACAAGAGTTTAATGAAAACTCTTTTGCTTACAATCTAAAGATTGAGATTTAACACATTTTACCTGGATATAGTCCACTGAAAGAGATACAAATAGGTATCTTGGAAATGAAATAACAGTTGTGGTCAAAATTATGAAACAGGCTGAGAGGGATTATGAAAAAAAAAAAAACCACAACACATAGAAGGAAACAGAAAGAGTTACCACAGATAAACCAACAGAAGCTAGATCACCAGTCCGCTTTAGTGCCTAAAATTATTAGGAATCATTGGACTGGCTAAAGGAACTCAGTCTCATCTGTAATATAGAGCTGTACATTTCAAGCAGAATTCTTGCAATTCCACAGTAGAGCTGTCCCACCAAAGGTACCATCACCATCAACAATGGAAGACAGACACCCATCATAAAATCTCCCATAAAGGATAAAGCACTCTCTGGAAATACCTTTCTCACACTTGGTACAAATTGGCCTCTGGAAGACAGTTACAGGGGGTTTAAATGGCTAAACACATAATTCATACCTGCAGTCTAAGAACTGAATGAAGAACACCCTGTACTGCTGATTTGAAAAAGTCTCTTGTTGAGCTTTTGCTCTGCTCCAAACACTAATTAGGTTCAGGTTTTGACACTGACAATTGTGATGACTCTCACATTAGAGCAAAAGGTATCAACCTACAGGTTGGTTCTAGGCATCACTTTTCTACATCCTTGGACAATTCCCAATAAATCGCAACATACTCACTGAATCACTGAGCAAATGTATCAGGTCATGTAAAGTCATAAAGATGCAACTACCTGCATGCTTTTTTAGAGATTCCCTTGAACACAGAGGTAATAAAGTGGTCTCACCTCTTTCTACTCAAGGATTATACATTCAGCAAAGCTGACCAATGCTGTCTGCATGGGAGAGCACAAGACTTGAGTTACTTAAATTTGACACTACATTAATAAAATAAAAATAAAAATGAGGGGCCTGTTTGTTTGGCAAAGGGGAAAATTTTAGAGTTCAATGGGTGAAAGAGTTACACAAGAAATTCTCTGAAATACTGATGGGTGGGAGTAACAAGAAATTTTGAGGTATAACAGGCCAGAGACAGTAGGGATATAAGCAGGAGGAAATTAAGGGAATTTGTGACTTGGCTTTGAGAAAATGGCAGAGATAATAAGGACATGACAGCAATAAAAAATACCATTTTTTTCACAATGTTCTCTATGCTGTAAAGTTGGGAGATAATTCATTATGAAGGCACAAAATGTAGGAAGAAGACAGGCATTCTCATTCTTCCCACACTTTCCATAAAATCATATTTGTTCACTAGCTACCTATTAATGGAGACACTTTTTGCAGCCATTTGTTTTCATTGCAGTTTTGTTCTGCTTTTAATCTTGGAAATGTGAGCAACCTGCAAGCAGAACATTGAGTCAGTTTGAAGAACCCCACTTATGCCAGGGTGACCCTATGTCTACCTGCCTGGTAGGGCACTTATTTTGTTAACAATTATAATTACAATAACTTTATTGCATTTTGCTGAAAAAATAATTTTATGTGGCATAAGCAACGTTTATAATGTCAAGACAAACATTTGAATTTTAAGAACTTTAGGAAAAATCTATCACATCTGTTTCCAGTCATATATAGCCTGGTTCAACCTCTTTTAAATGGTTTAATGTCCATTAAATTCAAGAGATTTCTGAGCAGAACTATATTAGTCAAAATACTTACCTTTCAGATTTATTGAGACAGACCAGAAACAATGGAAGGAAAAGATTTCTAATGTGAGTTTCTTGAGTGTGTGATTAGGACTTTTCATGTTCACAAAGAAACCTAGCAAAACTTTTGATCTGAGAGACTGTGAATTCTAATGATCAGAAAGAATGTCATGGAGGATTTGTTTATATTTTTAAAACTGTACATAAAAATTATTTATAAAGGAAACAAAATGCAGGCAAGAAATGAAAGACACTCTTTGATAAATTAAAAATGTTTGCTTTCTGCTATAATGTAAGAAATCTAGATGTAAGAGAAATATATTGTGTGTATGTTCAAAGGCTTAACAGCATGAGGTATAGAAGTATTTAAAATGGTAACAGCTCAGAAAATAGTATAGGTCTTGAAATTAAATCATCCTCATAAATAAATCATCAAATAAAGATAAAATGACAAATTCATATTAGTCTAATACAAACTTAGCTGAAGTATTAACATCCTTCTTTTCTTCCCTCAGAAGGAAACTTGTTATAAAACTTGAGTTCAGATAAATTTCTTCACATCTAAGTCTTTGTGGTGCAATTCTTTACTGCTTTTGGACACTAGTAAATATTCTAGTGATGTCAAACCATTCTTAAGATGTCAAATTACAGAGCACACATTATATGTATCTTTGAAATCTGCTCTACTATTTCTGAAAGTACAGGTTCCAAAGTTCTCCTTACTCCTTGATATGGACCCACACTCTTAGTGGCGGCTGAACATTTTCTCCATGTTTGGAGGACCATGTGCCACCCCACAACTGTGTGTAAATGCCTGGTAAGCCTGATACACGTGAAGGAAAAGATGGCCCCTTTCTACAGCCGTCTGAACCCAAGATTTCACAGGAATTTTCCTGTGAAAGATAGATGAATCTCAGAATATAGGGCACAGTATTCAGAGCAATATCTCATCATAAAAAAAGCCCTAAGAATAATGAAAATCCCAGCTGCCTAGTTCTTATCAGAAAATAATCCTTCTCACAGTGCACTGCTGGAAGGAAATTTCACGTCATTTGCCTTTTAGTGTACTTCATATCAGCTATTCTTTTTCATATTCATAAAACTTCTGCGACCCTTCTTGCTCCCACTGTCAGGCTTTTAATTGTTTGTACTGAAATCATCCTAATTAGATGGTGAGATTTGTAGGGTGTGGACCTTGTTTAATTGTTTGGTTTATAACAGTGTCAGTGTACAGTACTTACATTAATATTAAACTGCATCTTATCCTGTGCTTTATTATGCTTATTACAGAGAAACAGTGAGACATCTTGTTTCCAGCCTCCATTGTAAATTCAACAAGGTTTATATGATCAAGGCTGTGTATATCTCCATGTATCTTTGTACTCTTAAAATTCCAGATCCATCTGTCTAAGTTTAACTATATTTACATTTCCCCAAAAAGGGAGTAAGCTCAGAGATAATACCTACCATGCTTTATGAAAATGGGTGTGTTGAAGATATTACTTTCATGAGAATAAAGCTGCAGTATGTGCTCAGTACTTTTGAGATATTATAAAACAGCAGATAGGCACACTATTTACAGTTCAAATCTGTGGGAAGAACACTAATCAGAGCTCACATCTTTCATTTGCCAGAATCAAATGTATTTCAAACACCTATAGAAAAACAGACTCATAAGTTGTGATGCTCATAAAGCTACTTAAGAACTTACAAGCGGATCTAGCGAGTCATGCCAAAGGTCCACTTTGCCAGGCAACCTGTTACTGGCTGTGGTTTGCCGCGGTGCCTCGCGGTAGGAGTGGGGTGCGAGATGGTGGAAAGCCCCCCTATTTCAGAGGGCACACCTCCAGCACCTAAGGGCAGCAAAGGCAGCACAAGCTCCTATTGCTCCTTACTCCAGGTAGTTGCTGTGACTACTTTTACTGACCCCTTTCAGGGCGCGTGTCCTGCAGCAGGCAAGGAGGCAGCAGGTGATCTTTGAGGGTTAGAAGTATCCGGGTTTATTGTAACACCGAAGGGAGGTAACCGACAAAGACCCCGGCACTGTCTGTGCTCAGGGTTATAAAGGTAGGAGGGATCAAGGGGAGGAGTAGGGAAGGGACTAATAGGATAGGGGATGATGCAGTGGGGAAACCAGGGGCCTGCTACTTAAGCCAGTCAGTGACCGAGTAGCAGGGAATATTCAAGTGAGGGGGGGGATTGGGGTACATATAAGGGAGGATTCTGGAAGATTCTATACATATACAGGCAGGAGTGAAAGGTGTGGTTACAGTGAAGGGGAGGGTACAATATTCAGGGAGAAACCAACTTGGATTGGGGAATGGGGATAACAGAACCATCCATTTGGGGAAGACTTATGCATTAAGAAATTGAAGGAATGAACACAAATCCCACACCGCCACAGTGGTTAAAAGTGGGCATGCAGTGAAAAGCAGATCAGAGGAGATACATAGCAGTATTTCCCCAGAGTACTGCTTCCAGCAATAGAGTCCCACACCTTACCTACATGCTTCACAAAGAAATGTCTCCTTTTGCTTGCCTTGTACTGCCATCTGCTAGTCTTACATGATACTCCCTGGAGGTTTTTTTTTTAAGAAAGCATCTCTTCCTTGGTTATTCACAATTTACAACCCGTTAGTCTAATGACCTTAGTCATATTCTCTCTCAGTTGCTTCTTTCTCAACTGTTTAGGGCAAAGATTTAAAACCAATTAAATAGCCATTGGAGCCTCACTGACTTCAGTGGCCTTTGGATCATTTTCAAGAGTACATTAAACATATGATTGACTACCCTCCATGTGGAAACCGAACTGCTACCTCCCGAGCTATTTTTAATATTCTACATTATATTTCTGGCAAAAAAAATACAGAGATATTTCTGTATTTTCTACCTCTCGAATTGATATCAGTATGTTAGAGATAATTCAGGTCTCAAATTGATAAAACTATACAAACATTGCAATGGAACTATTTTTAACTGATTAATATAAGCTTCTGTTTTTATCATCTGAAGAACAGAAAGGAAAAAAGAGAGAAAACACCTTTCACTTTTTCATCAGGACATAAGCTGTACAGGAAAAGAAAGCAGTATGATAAATAGAACAATGGGGATGGGATGGCTTCCAGGCTAAGCTCCAAGTCATTTCTAAAATCAAGTTCCAATCCAAGTACATGTTTGCCTCATTTCCTTTGGATCTGACAAACTTAAGTATAGGAAAGTCAAGGGCTTATTTTTTTCATTTTCACTTTGATGAAAGCATTCTTGCTTTTCATGCAGTTTTCATATCAGATCAATTGTTTTATTTTTCTAAAATGCCAAAAACAGCATAGCTAGGAGGAAACTTATGCAGGAAAAAATGAGCTGTTCCTTCTCTACCTTTTGCACAACTTATTTGCTTTTTTCATGTATTCTATTAGTTCTAGTATATCCCATGCTCTCTAAAACTTTGTTCCAGAAAGGAAAAACTGCAGTAATTACAGCAAAAGACATCAGGATGCACAGCACAACTATTCTTTGCGCCACAACTCGAGGAGTATGGCATTCTTTTATCACAAACCTCTTAAACGTATGTGTTCTGTATTTTGTCTTATATCAAAAAACATTTCTTAATGCAATGCAAAAAGACATTTAGAAGACAGTATTAGAAGCTGCTAGCTACTTAGTTTGGAAATAAATCTATGGTATTCCGTCACAGTAACAGAAATAAAAAAGCTTCTTTTGAATGCCAAGGCCAAACATACAATACTCTATAGGCACAGTGCTTGCTATGCCCTTTACCGGCAGATTGATTTTCATGTTCTGACTAAACTAGCATTTAGCAACATTACACTGCTGGTTGGATAGCAATGACAGCCCAATTAGAAAGCATAGTCAATAAACAGGTCAAGCAGCCAGGGTCCAAATATCCTAAGCAAGACTAGGCCTTTCAGCTTGTAAAATTTTTTGTTGACCCTTTCCTCATCATAAGTGACCCACTATAAAAACATGTCAAAATTTTGTGAAGAAACAAAACAGAAAATAAACTATGGCTTATCCAAATAAGCAAAGAGCTCAAGAAAACTTTTTGAGGAGTTGCCAGCATAGGAAAGAAAATAAACGGATAATAGAATGGTTTCTGGTTTCCCCATAAATATGTGTAGTGTACTGGTTGTTGGATTTGGGAAAATATTTTTGGATAGGCTGTACTAATCAGACACATAACAGTAAGATATATTTTGAAAGCTTTGAACCACCAAAACTAGAAAATGGTATGGTTCTATTATTTAGTTCACCTATCTTTCCATGTAAACAAATCATTTTGAATTTTGGCTTTATTCCACTTGAAACATATATATGTGTAATTATAATATACAAATACTTCCATATGGCTTTGTGGTTATGCAGCCTGAATCAGGCAGCAGAGATTTCTCAACATACGACATTTACAAAGCAGCTGAATGTATGGATCAGGAAGGAAACTACATAAATTGCTGTGCTTTTAAACTTAAAGAAGGGCAGCAAGGGGGTTTTGATCAAACAGAGTTCAACTCTGAAGGCCCAGTATTAGCACGAGGTCTGTGAAATCTAGTATTCATCACACATGAAACACATCTTCGGAAACGAAGTTCCTGCTCCTTCCAAATAAATAAAAAAGTCCCCTTGGATTTTCAAAATGGCCAAGATCTTTCCTGAAGTCTACTGATCTTTTTTGACTCAAGACAGATCTCTCTGTGACAGACCAGTCATAAATATATCTTTTCAATGTCACTGCTATTATCTTCATAAAACCACCTTGGCTATGCTTTTTTGCAAAGTCTTCTTATGTTTGGAAATGCCTCTCCTTACATCTTTTAATGTTCTCTAATCTCACCTTTTACTTTAACCTTGAACCTAGCTAGACTTAACATTTTATGCGAGCAAGAACAGCTCTCAACTTTTATTGTCATACATCCTCAGTTTTCGACTGCCAGGGTTGACTAGTTGTGTCTTTGCTATGCTGCAGCCTCTGTAAGAGGTGAACTTATTTGCCTCTAATCTCCATGGTGACTTAATGGTTTTACGTAAATAGCAAATTGAAACAATAACAGCATGTATTACTGCTCATTAAACTCCTCTCAAAATTGTGTCAGTGATTTTTATTGCATAAGAAGCAATGTCAGGATGCTATTACAAAATCTAGGAACGGCATTAACTAAAACAGCACAAATGTATTGAAGGTATGCACAGGGTGCTGTTTTCTGAATGCAGTGTAGCCACATCTGAAATCTGCTTGCTCACACTACAGAAACTACTTATTAGCATCTGTATATAACACATCATCACCACAGGGAAAGCTAGTTTAAAATCATAAATGTCAAGACGTAATTAGCTTAAAGGTCAGGTTTAATTACAGTTGTTGAAACTGAAATATACTAATTACCATTACTATGTCAGAAAATTTCTTAAAATGACTTGAAATGTTTTGTTGGTGCCCATACTTTTCTATAATTGACATCTTTTGTTCCATGATGGAGATGTTTCAATAGGCATTTTTTACTAACTTTGAAGCAAAAAGAGAACAAAAGAGAAAACAATGAAAAAAGCACCACCATAAAACCTGTTCTCAACAAAACCTGTTCTCTGCATTATGATATTATTAATTACTTTGTTGTAATTGGCACTTCAGATAATCATTTAGATAATGAAATTATTTGGAGAGTCTGGTGTGTGGATGAAACAGATTTAACTGAGTGGCTCTGAGATTTAATGACAAAACTAATCAATAAGTGAAACAGACTGGTGAGAAAATAACTCAATAACTGAAAAATTTGCTCTACCTGTAGGCTTTTCCAAGGATTCTACTCAGAATAGTTATTGATGTAGGTAAGTATTTTAGTTCTCTCTTTCCCCCAAGGTACAGAAAGCTTGAATGCTGTGATTTCATTTTCTCTTCTGTTATCTGGTATTTATTCTCCCCTTCCCACCACATCCAGGAGTTCCAGCTTATATTTTCTATACTTTTAGCAGAGTGGTAGGCATAGTTTTTTCCCATGAAGAGGCCAGTCCCAGCTAGGTAGAATGCAGCAGAGAAAAGGTTAAGCTATATAAAGTTCATTTCCCCAAAACAGCACAGATTTCAGCTGCTGTACAGCCCTCATGCAAAAATTCAGAAGTCTAAAAGTGAATATAGCAGATAACTCTGGAGAAAAATATCACTAGCTGATGAAAAGAGGCCATCAAATGCACTAACAAAAGAGACACACTCGTTTATTAAATTTCATTCATCCTGCACCTGAGGTCCTGGGTTGTAACAGCTGCCCCTGCTGTGAAGGGTGCCAGTGCCCTCTGAAGTTCACTAGTCACCTGAAATCAGCAGGAAATATTTCTTCTATTTCTGGAGAAAATATTTCTACTTAGTAAGTGGCAACTCCCTGCCCCTTTCCCCCTCCTCTTTGACAAGCCCCAGTACTAGTGCTTCACAGAGAGCAACAGAAAAGAGCTCAAAAGTCTGAACACAAGGAATATACACATCAACAGAAAGAGTGAAGGACTGTCTCAGATACACAACACAAGCATAGAAGAAAAGTGCCTTGGTTCATAAACCACCAAAAGAAAAGCCTTGACTGTGCTACTGCCTTGCATCTCAATAAATGGGAAAGGATGGTATTTAATTAAAGAATGCCTGCCTCCCAGGTACTGATGACATTGAAATCGGGGTGGACAAAAGGCATTAAAGATGGCATAACCTAAAAGTTCTCTTATTTAAGATTTACAGTTGACTGTTAGAGAAAAGTGAAATTTATTAAAGGCTTCCATCTGGCAGAATGTATCATTAGTATTCAAACTGATAGCAGCAGTGATTTAAATTTAATAATCCAAGTAAAGATATGCATCAAAAAAGAATTCTTTTAAAATATGTCTAATAGCAATAACTGACTTCTTTATTATAATCTGCCTGTGAAAAATGCCAGATATCAAAGAATAAGACATCAGATGTTAATTTCAGCGTGTTCTTCCAGTTGAAATTCACATTAAAACAATGTAGTTGATGTGAATCAAGTGGCACAGACTGTACCCACTTGTATCTTCCTTGAGGAAGATTTGAAACATCAAGGCCCAGAAAAAGCAGGATATTGCCCTTACAGAAGGGAGGTTGTATGAGTGAGGTGCCCTGGCACTGGCAGTGGGGGCTGCAGGGGTGTCCGCTGTGAGAATAAGCTGGGGCTGCCAGCCCCAGACAATTACACAGACAATTACAGGCTGTTCAGCCACTGCTCCCAACTCAGGACACAGCTGAGCACTGCAGCCACAGGTGTGGCACCTCTGGGAAAAACCCTGTCCAGGAAAGAGGAGCAAGTTAAAACTAAGTGTGAGAAACAGCCCTGTGCAAATGAAGGTCAGAGAAGGAGGAGGGGGAGGAGCTGCTCCCAGGACTGGAATTAGAGATTCTCCTGCAGCCCATGGAAAAGACCACAGCAGAGCAAGTGTTTCCCAGGAGCCAGCATAGAAGACCATGCCAGAGCAAATTTCCAGATGTCCACACTGCAGCCCAGAAGATCCCACACAAGAGCAGCTGGATATTCTCTAAAGGAACAGCAGCCTCTGGACAGCTCATGCTGGAGCAGGTTCTCCTGACGGGGGTGGCAACCCACAGGAAGGGCCCACACTGGCAGAAAGGAAAAGTGTGAGGAGGCAGGAACAGCAGAGAAGTACTATGGACTGACTGCTGCTCCCATTCCCCATCTCCCTGCACATCTTGGTGGGTAGGGGTGACGGACAAGTCAAGAGGGAAGGGGTGAAGCTAAGCCTTGGAAAAAGGGCTGCAAGCTTGTGAGCAAGGTAGTTTAGTTTTTGTCTTTGTTTCTCATTATCCAACTCTATTTTAACTAGCAATAAATTATAGTATTATTTCCCTAGTCAAGACTGTCTTGCCTCTGATGGCTGTTGGTGATTTCCCTTATCGCAAATCATAAGCTTTTTCATCCTATTTTCTCTCCATGTCCTGTTTACAAGAAGGAGAGAGTGGCTGAGTGGGTACTCGGCAGCTGGCCAAAGTCAACCTAACCATGTATTTTTATGGGGAACACATCCTTTGAAGAAGGACTTTCATACTCTATATGATACTTATGATGAATAAAGTGCATGTAACACAGAAAGATAATCTATAACCTAAATCACACTTTTGATTTAATATTATTACAATATCAAGTTGCATTCTGTCCTTGTTGTAATTAATTGCATGAAATTACTGCTATGCTTTCAATTCATATGTCTGAAGTTTCATGTGTTAGGTAATATCCACCTCTCATTCTCATATTAAAGAAACTTTCTGTACATCATTCTTTCAGCTCTCTTTTAATAACATGAGATTTAGGAATAGCTCGCATGAAGCTAAGGTGAAAACACAATGCACCTGCAGAACAGTCTTTCTGTTAATATCTACTAGGGATGCCAAAAAACACTCCAAAAGTTGCAGATACGGTCATTGCTATACCACCTAGAAGGTGAAAAAGGGAACAGATAATTTGTTCAGGGGAAAAAAATAAACATGAAAATTAAGGCGAAGTGCAAGCATTACAAATTGAAGAAGTTGGAGAAAAAATGTTGCATTCATTATAAGAACGAGTATAAAGTAACTACCCAGTACACTATTTACATCATATCTGTTGTGCAAACAAAAATATCCACAAATTACTTACCCTTTTAATGCTTTTTTCTTAATTGCAGATTAATGGGCAGTCCAACTTCACAGGTTGGCAATTTGTCACTGTGATCTGCTTTTTAAAAGTTGAGCAAGAAAACATTAGAATGCTCCAAGTACGCTGTTGGTAAGAAGCCAAGCTAGAGTGTTTAAATGGGATCAGGTGCTTTAAATGTCCCACAGCCTTCTTGCAGGAAGGAAGGCACTAGGTCTGCATTGGCAGTATCACAACAAGTGATAGATATCAAGACATTTACCCGTTTGTCTCTCAGCTCAGCAGGGGTCAGCACAGCCAAAGTCTGAAGGAGAAAAGCTTTTAAAGTCATCAGGCAGCTGCATGAAGAAACCTGGGCACATCTAACAGGGGCTGGGCGTAGGGGTTGCATGTATGATGGTGGCAGAGACCTCCCCAGTCCCTGCTCCTCTTTATGTTTTATTATTCTTCCTAAGCCTTTTTTCTTCAGCAATGAACTACTCTGAAGGCAGGTATACCAGAAGAACAAGTTTTGATTTTCATTTAAAAACTCTGAAAATGTATGCAGATTTCATTTTTTAAATTTCAGTTTAAAAAAGCCACTTTGCTTTCATCCCACAATATTTTCTTCCAAGTAATGCATTCTCAGCACATCAGAAGAAAAGTTTTAATTTTTATTAGAAATGAGAATGGTTTGTTATATTCTTCACAAAAACTTGATAAACAGGAAAAAAATCTTTTTTGCTTAGTTGCGTATCAAATTCAGAGGAGAAAAAAAAAGTAATTCAGATTCTTCACTACTATTTATTCAACAAAAAAATACTTTACAGCAGCTCTGAAGGTGCTCATACTATTCCATATATATGTCTCAGCTGACAAATCACAAAGTTTCCACGCAGTCTTTGAACTCAAAAGCTCATTATCTTATACAAACTAGACATTGAAAGCTGAGGCATTGTTAGAGAGAAAATGGATGATGCTACACTGGGAAGAGCAAGTGCTTAAAGAACACAGGACTGCCAAGAATACATGAGGAATGCAGTCATCCTAGCTAATAATATCAAACTCTTAAAGGTACTGAAAATGTTCTTCACGGTGGCAGTTCTCAACTTTGCACAATTCACAGCTTCTCAGCCAGACGTACAGCATTATATGAGAAGGTCATACTTTACAGCCATGGAATTGATTAATTGATTCTGAGCCAATTATGGTCTAAAAATATTGGGCTATATTTCAGTTAGTAAGTTAATTTGTTTAAAAAAAAATTGTAATTGGAAAAAATTTCTTATTCTCTACAACCTTAAAAAACATAATTAGGCAAAACTATTGGAGTCAAACTATGTTGCTCCAAGTGAACACCAGTTCATAGAACTATAACTAGTTCACATTCAACTAAGCATTATATTCCATGCACAACTATGTATATCTCTCTTTAGTAAAATTCATTAAAATAAAAAAAACGTGATGGTGGAAGTATAGTATTCATAAAAAGTAAGCCTATGAAGCTCAGTTCTGCTAACTGTCATGGCATTTTCACAAATCTTTGCCAGCCTTTCATAAAATTTTATTGCATAATTTTTACCTTTTCTTAAATCCCCAAAGCTAATAGAATCAATAATAATCTCATCTTTTCTTGAAAAAAAATATTGTTCGTGACTAAGTAGCATACCCGTAGGAGAGAATCATCCTTTAACATCCCAGAAATTACAAGATAAGTAAATAGAATCAAGCATGTATTATGTTAAAATAAAGTATCATGGTTTTCATGCCATATGTGTGATTGCTAGATGTGTGACATCAGTGAAACCGAAGCATGGAATTTTTCTTTTGTAAGATCAGAAGTGCACAAATGCTCCCTTTATTTAAAACTATAAAAAGAAAAGTCATGTAAAGAAAAACATTTCATAGAGCTGGGGCAGGTGAAGATAACCACAATTTTATAGTACAATCATAATAATAATAATGGGATGCCCAATATGAGTACATGCTTCCGCCGCATGCACATACAAATTGGATAAATCCTCTTCTGGACAAATTAGGATTGGACATAATCTGCTTACCCTTGACACTCAGTGACGCTGAGTAACATAAATATAAGTAAGATATGCGCCATTTGAAATTCATTGAATATGATAAAACTATATATTAAAATCCCTAGTATGAGGAATCTTACATTTCTGCACTGGAAAAGTTTGAAACATGTAAAAGACTGTAAACAAAGCAAACCAAAAAACTACTTTCTTTGGATTATTGGTTGCAGCTCAAATTTTGAGATAATATATAAAGGAGCACAGAGCCAGATTCATCAGGCTTTATTGGCTCATTAATGTAGCTCTGAATAAATGAGATTTTGTGTGTAGATTTAGTTCAAATGATAATTTCTAGGATCAACAGTGTGATACGTATTTAAACCTGGGACTATTGCCACTGAATAAATGAAGGAATCATTACTAATTAATCTTTGTAGGACAGTGTGTTCCTGATTGGACCACCAAGTATCAGCAATAATTTCTGCAATGACTGGAAAAAAGTCCATCATTACAATCATAGGGAGATTTTACCATTTTGCTGAGCCAGAATTAGAGCAAAACTTTTGAAAAATTTTCTGAGCATGCTATAGCTAAAACCAATATCAGATAATGCAGAAGGACAGACGGCCCAAGTACTTTAAAATGTTCCTGTGATGTAGACAACAAAGTCGATATTTTTAGAATAATGCCTGGTTTATAGATTATTTCCATTTCTTTTACTGTCAGTCCCTAGAATAAGAGAAACTATCTGAAGGTTCTGTTATGATTCAGTTATTAAAATTATTAGAAATGTCTCTGCCCAAATTAAGGTACAAACGAGACCATATGCCAAAGTCAATAGTATGAATTTTATTTAAGAGTAAATGTGAGGCAGAAAGAGAGAAATAGAAAGAAATAGGAACAGGGAGGATGGAAGGGGAAGAAAGAGAGTGACAGAGAGATTAATAGAAAAAGTATCACCACTCTGTGGAACCCAGCGACGTCCCATAGATCTTTTTCTTCTGGTCTTCTCAGTGGTGAGAGTTCCACAAACACAGAGTTCAATGGATTAACATATGTTCAGGACATGCCAGGCACCTCCCCTGGCAGCTGGGGGGATGTAGTGGGGAGATGTGGGGGTTGTAGTCTCTTGTCACAGTCTCTGGATTTGTTGCCTTACTTGGATCACGTGCAGTCCTCTGGTGATGGAAGGTCTTGGGAATTAGTCTGGGGGGGCAATTTGGGGGTCTTTGATGGTTTGTGACCCCTTCTCAGCTGTCTCTCATGTGAATGTCCCACGTGTATGCGGTCTTCCAGGGGCAGGTGGTGTTTACTCTGTTTGGTGTGGGTCTATTCCACCATCACACCCCAAAACCCTTCTCCTCCACCACCCAATGAGCCTTGCTTACTTCTCCTTAGACCTGAGGTGATCAGACAATAGTTTTATCTCAGGTTTCCCTTTACAGTCCAAATTCCAATAAGGAAGCATATTGGAGAAGGTGGGTGCTTCAATGGTCGCAGACAGGAAGTTCCTTCCTTGCAATTTAACAAAAAAGCTTTCTGTGATTTTGACAATGTTTAAGACATTAACAACATTTTAGTCCATCACAGGTTCTTATACAGAAATTAGTTTCTTTGGTCTGGAAGTAATATTTACAATCTAAAATAATTTTTAAAATCCTCTGCTCTGTAATACTTTTTTAAATATACATTAACTAGATTGTCGAAATTTGTGGGCTATAAGTCATTTAATGTAATGTGATGTAAGTCATTGAAGTAATTTTATTTTGAACAGCATTCTGTTGTAGAGAGCTGAAATTTCAAGTATCCGAGCTCAAGATAACAAAGGTAATCTGATTAAATAAGGATTTTCTGAAAAACAGTTTTTACTACTTGAAAACTAAAAGAAAATTGGAATAAAGTGGCAGATGACTTGCACACCATATTTGAATGGTGGAAGTTGTTGAGTCCAGACTAGATTTTCTGATGTGAGGGAGAGACATCTCCCCTGATTCAGACCAAAGATATGAGAGCTGTTTTCTGTCCCTCTCTGTCTAAGGTGATTCACCTTCTGTTGTTGGCATGACTTCACTGTACAAAAAATTTATTGCTCATGAGCTCTGGCTGCCTGTGAAGGACTGACAATTCTCTATGGGCCCCAAAGTGTGCTTATCTCTGTATGGGCCCCAAAAACTGTGCTTCAACATTGCATCCTCGCCCCCTTCGTCTCTGAAAACACCTTAAAGTCTATGTGCTGTTCCTCGGGCTTAGTAAAGGAAAAAGCCCTATAAAAGACCTTGTCAAACAGCCTTTCTTTTGTGGGGGGAGAAAAAAAAGAGAAAGACAGGTAGGAAGCTTTCCCACTGAGCAGCCCCCTCGCCCCCCCTCTCTCTCTCTGTTCTCACACTGACCACAATTTCACAATCGCCTGGAGCGACCCTCGCCTGAAAGCCTGCCGGGGTAGGAAACCTGGGTGCCTGGAAAAGCTGAGACCCTGCTGTCCTGAACAGTGACAGTCGCCTCATGCCCGCCTAAGAACTGGAGAGCAGTCTGTAAGTCACGAACCACCCCTGACCCTGCACCCCTGAGGGCCAGAGCCCTGGGGACACGAGCTGCAGAGGGAAGCTTCAGCCCCACACAGTCCACTGCTTTCCACACGGCTGAGGAACACGTGCATGGCAAAGGCCTGGTTGGGTGAGAGGTTTGAATCAGCTGCAAAGGAGCCTGTTCCTGCTGAGACGTGAGCTGAACCCCCACATCTGCCTGCCTCGACCCCCATCTTCGGACAACAAGACACGTGCGCCAGTCCAGTGACCCGGCCATCCTGCAAACCTGCTCTGCCAAATCCCAGTGATAACTGAACGGGCCACTTCTGCCTCATCAAAGAAGACAGTAATAAAACTTCTCCCCCCCCACACACATACACACACCCTGTACCATCACTGAATAAGCGAGTTGTGGTTGGTAACGCTTTCCTAGGCTTTCTTAAGTAAGCTTTTGCTTATTTTTTCTAACTTTTCTCTATGTTTCCTTCTTTCTCTATGCTTTAGTCTTATAGATAAATAAAATTCACTTATCGTTTTTTGAAATCCAATATATGATCTTGTTTGATCTTAATTTTGCTTATGGGAAGGAATCAACTGCGGGTATTTACAAGATTCTTGGGAGTCCTACTAATAATCGGATCATAACACTGCCCAGATCCCTTCTGACTTTCTGTCCACTAAACTACAGAAAAAGTCTTTCCCCTTTTCTCTATAGCAAATGAAATGCTGTTGTAAAATATAATCAAATTTATAAATTGAAATTATAAATTATCTACATTAAAACAAGCTCCAGTAGAATGTTTATCTTTAGATGGTCACTACTTACATTCCACTGAGATGAACAAAGAGCCATTCTTAGATGACTAGTCCACAAAAGTTATTCTCAGAATTGTAAACCTCACTACAAAATTTTAGTTTTTACAGCTTTAAGATGACAAAAAATTTAATGGACTCAGTAGCTGACGTTCAGGACACTGACTGCACACTTCCATACTGCCTAGGAGGGTTGATCACAAATGTAAGGGACTTTACAACAGTAAGTTCACCTTTCATAATAGCTACTTAGGGTTACAGTAATTTTGGGGCAAACATAGAATGTTCAAACAACTCAAACCTCTGAATGCTTTTACACTTCAAAGCAATCAGAAATATTTGGGCCTGAACTCTAAAATAACTAGAAATATATAGAGAAAGCAAAGAAGAAAATAATGGATTTGGCTGTTATCCCAGAAAAAAGACCATTTAGACCATTTTCTGATTACAATTAGGGAAAAAATTATCTGAAGAACAAAGAGAGACAAAGAACCAACCCTGAGCATTGAAATAAAAAGCCATAAGTAAGTGACAATTTCTTATTCTAAATACACTGGAAGATTCTACTGGGTCAAAATAACACAACTGAACACCTAAGCATTATTTGTATCATTGTGAAAGCATCCATCATGTCTAAATTACAGTCAGTCTGATTTTGCAATTCTAATTAAATGTGTACTACTCCTCATTATTGTTGTACATTTCAGTAATGTTTTTAAGAGCTGCATTGTTTTCCCTGGATCATCCAGAAACACACAGGTCAAACTATTTTTAAAAGTATTCCCATTGAATGTGTTGAGGGAAATAATTGGTGACAAAAAATAATGAATACATCAAACTCAGTTTACTGTCATTAAGATTATGTGCTAAAAGTTAAAACTACAGCATTTGCATTGGATGTTAAATCGTTATAAAAAATTGAGAAAAAGTACTGTACAAGCACTTCTGGGGTTTTGGCGGGTTTCTTTTTCACTAAGTGCAAAGTCTTAATTTTATGTTCCAGTAAATATAACTGATTAACCTAGGTACAAAACACCCTAACATATATCTACTGCCCAAAATGTTACACGAGAGACATCATACAGTCAATGATGAATGGTGATTACAATGGTGAGGAGAATGAACAAACAATCCATTGAAAAGTGAAATTGTCAAATTACTTATTCCCTCTTGCTGTTCCTCCGACACCCTCTTATTCAGTGCTGCCCTGTATACAGAGTGATTATGTTTGGCAATATCCATGCAGCTGTTTACAGAATTTCATATAAATTTGTGCAAACTAGCTTGGGTATTAAGATTATATTCTGGTTTTATTTACCAAGTGCCATGTTACTTCAGTGCCATGTTATTTCAGTTACTTCATCAATGGTACCATACAAAAGTGGAAAAAAAAATCAAAGTCTCTTTCTGTTCACTTCGTATATGATATACCTTTCTATTTTGCTGTCACCAGATTTTGTCCATTTCTCATGTCTCCTTTCATGCAGACAGAGTCATCTAACTTGTATCTGGTTTTCTGGTTTTGTATAAGTAAGCTGAAATTTTAAGATCCCAAAGAAACATTTTTTTAATACATTCAGTTTAGCACATGTGCATATATACACACGTATATATATACATGTGTATAGATATTAAGAATGTTCAAAAGAGTTCAAAATTCAGTGAAACAGGTTTTCCTGCTCTGATCAAGTAATTTCAGACTCTAAGTATTATTATTAATATATAATTGTATTGTATTTCTTCTTAGCATCATTGTGGTAGGATTTATGTTGAAAAAACAGTAGTGCCTATCCTGGACATCTTACAAACACAGTCTGGCAGTCTTCTCTGGAAGTCTCTCCAGAGGTCCAACCTGCCGTCTGGTGATGTGAAAAGGAAAAGTTATGCAGTATCAAAAGCTGTCTCTGCACCTTGCTGTTCTTTCCAGTGTTGCACTGGATTGTGTAACCTCCTGTAGTATCTCTAGAATCCCATTATTGCAGTGAATTATAATGGTTTCCTGCAGCATTTGAACATATATGACAATACATATTGTGCTTTCAAGATTAGATCTGTTTCCTTGCTTTTGTTTTTGCTCTTTCTAACTTTTTGTTGTGTAGAAAAAATCCATTAACTGCGCTCAAGCAAAAGACATTGAACTGGTATCTTGCCAGGTACTGTGTTAAAAGTGAAGCCCAGGAAACAAGTCTGTGGAGCAATTACGCGTGAAATGTCTTTTAAATATATTTATTCATTACTACTAATAAAAATGCTTGTCTGTAGATTATTCTTTCATTTTTTTCAAATGCTAAGATTTCTAACTGTCCAAACCATAAGCATCTCCTGTTGAAAATTATGTTCTTATGGTTATTCAGAGAAAATTATTTCAGAATATGAAGTTATGTCATTCTGTTTAGACAGTTACATGTAATCTCTAATATAATGAACTGCAACATTCATATGCCATTTTTTTCCAGCCTAATATTTGGCAGTCATTGACACTAATGAGGTAGACCTTCCAATCATACAGCAAATATTACTATTTCACAGATGAGAGAATTGAGGTAAAGAGAAACAAAGAAAGACAAATAGCTCCAGGGTCTCCTTCCTCTAGAAAAATATTCCAAGTTCAGGACTTGCAGGTCTGAAATAAGATCATAGCTACAGTATTTTTCTGTAGACTCCAAATTATTAATAGATCATTGTCATCACAGAGTCAATTGTACTATAAGGAAATTGCACTGGATACTCACAGACAGTAACACACAATTTAGATTTTACTCGAGAACTATTTGAAAATTTCTAGAGTAAAAACACAATCCCTGTTAGGTGTTGAATTTCATCCTCATAATAAATTTGACCCTGATATAACAACATGTGAAAACAAAAGAAGAAAAAAAAATTCACGAAACACAGCAAAGAACACTTTATAGCAGTGCCTAGATGGCTGTATGCTGAAGTTCATAGACTTAGACTCTCCATACAAGCTTGTAGTTCAAAAACAAGGAGAATTTATAACTTAAAAATAGATGTGAACCACTTAGGGATTCTTTTACAGCCTCATTCAGTGGTTGGAGACACTGCATGGTAAAATGTGTATATGCACCACAGCCCATTCCCTGTGTATTTGTACTGCTGTTGCTGTCACAGGAGCAAGGCTGAAAATTGTCTCAGCATGTTAAAAGAATAAATATTCAGGGAAAGTCACAGGAAAGGAAGCATACCTGAACTCACAAAATCTCAGGGAGCTGATGACAATTTTCAAAGATCTCGTTGGAGGTGTAAGAACGCTTGTAAATAACTGTGGTAACAAAGATTACCATACATAGGTCTACTGGATGCCAGAGTGCACAAAAGGTTTCTCAGTGTTTGCTTAGAGAATGGCTTTCATACTCTGCCAGATGACAACATGCTGGCACAAGGTCTGCCAATCTATGTTCTTTAAGGCAAATTTTTGACCACATTTTCCCTCGTGTTCATTTTCCTTCCCTTCTCTGTGAGCTGGAGTCAAATTTAACAGGGATTTTTTGGTCATTTTTCTTCATTTTGGTAAACAACTATTTTGATCATGCTTTCATTCAGTAGCTGCAAATATTTGTTTTATTTCTCATCTTTGTCTGCTTTCCAATTGCCATACTCTTTACATATATCTCAGTTCCCTGAACACCATAGCTGGAAGCAAAATAATCATGTCAATAGTTGGCTAACTTCAGAGAAATCACAGGTATTTGGTATATATCTAAAGTTGTAGCATCAATCCACATTTACTACAGAGAAATAAAATTAAAGCTACTACTGCCTTTCAGTGCTTTCTGATCCCTTCCCAGTTGCCTCAAGGATTAATGGCACTGAGTTCCTAAAACATCTGAGTTCCTCTCTTTGAAGAGCTATGTAAATTGCTGTTTGTATGCAGACTGGAATTTACTCTCCTAATTTTAATTGGTACACCATCATACAGATGTCTGTTAATAGTAGCCTGATTTCTAGATTAAGGTCAACAGACCCAAACTGCACAGTGTTATTTGTTTCAACTAAAAAGATCAAAACCGTAGAATAATGATAAAAAGCACAGAGATCAAATCAGAGGAATGACATCTTCCTAAGGGTCCATAGCCTCAGCTAAACATTAATCTGTAACAGGAGTTGGATTAATTTTGTCTACTTGGGCAGGCAATTTCTAAACAGCTGGCAAACTGAAATGATTTGCCATTTATATACGGATACTATTGACAGATCCTGGGATCTTGTTGAAAGATAGGCTTCCAAGTGACACTGTCAAAACTGATGGAACAGTTTCTAGTGCTGAGAAATAAATATTGAATTTTTTTCTGGAATCAGTCAGTATATCAAGTAAGTGTTTTTCAAGGGAATTACAAGTTACTTTTTTGCCTTTGTTCCTCATTGCAGTAATGATTCCCATGAAAATATCTCTATAGCAACAAATTTCCTTCCAAAGTGTGTAAATAAAATTGGTAGGAGATGCCTACGGAAAATGATATTCTTATGGACTCTAAAAAGCAATCTGTGAGAAAAAAATTACCTGTATATTAAATTGAAGGTTTAATAAAGACAAAAAAACATATATATAAGTCTTTTGGATTTTTTCTGATGTAAAGTTATCCATTGACTTTAATAACAAGGACAAAATCAGATTTCATGCCTGATTGCCTGATTTGATTAGACAAGTTGAGACAACTAGAACATTGGTTCAAAAAGGCTTGGTTCAGAAAGTCTCAAGCTTAAATATCTTTATTTCTAAAAGGCTATTAAAAGAGAAAGAATGGAAAGGAACCATTCTTGCTTCAACCTAGTTGTACCTCTGTACCACAAGAGTCTCTCCTAAAGAAAAATTAAACAATATAAGGTACAACTCAGTGTGCTTCTGCAGGTCCCCAATTAAAACAGAACTACACTTCCCTTCATCTAAGAGAAACTATTCAAGTTAAAAAGCACACACAGTAAAAAGCCTCTATTGTTCTGCCAGACAGGGCATGTAACAACATACTCATACCACACACATGAAGTGTACTTCAATCAGGAGAAGAGAATTCCTGAACAGAATGTAATTAATGCTAGATGCCAAAGCAATTAGTGAAGTGTCATTGGAGGCACAGCCATTGCATCTACAGCTTCAAACTTCTGGGCCAAGATCTGGAAATTATACCACTTGAAAGCCCTTAACAGGAAATAATGAATGTTTTTATGGCACCATAACCATAATCTGTATCAGTCATGTAATGTGTGAACATAATTAAGCAGTCAGAAAACTTTGGTGTAATGGTTGGTTTCTAAGCTTTCCTCTCCCACTCTAAACATTACAAAAAGGAGTTGAAGAAATCATTAAGGAATTAAAGCATCATAGGTCCTAGAGAGTTCCTAGATGCCAGGATACTAGGGAGATCCTCAGTCAAGAATCCAGGACTGTGTTTTCGGGAGGATGATATTATGCAAAGCTNCTCCTCATACAGCTTCCCCTTCAGTTCACCATCCTCGTGGCCATACTTCAGATGTTCTTTAATATTTAAATGTCCTTTTTATGTTGCAATGACCAAAACTGCACACAATATTTAAGGTGAGGCCTCACCAGTGCAGACTAGAGTAGGACAATCACCTCCTTTGACTGGCCATCTCATTNAGGATCACCAGATCCAACTCCTTAGCCTGTGTAGGACCCCCCAAGAATCACACCATGTGCCTTAGAGCTAAACACTTCTTGAGCCCTATCAGGCTTGGTGCTGTGACCACTTCCCTGGGGAGCCTGTTCCAGTACCCAACCACCCTCTGGGTGAAAAACCTTTACCTGATATCTAACCTAAACATCCCATGACTCAGCTTTTTGCCGTTTCCTCAAGTCCTGCCAGTGGTCATGAGAGTGAAGAGATCAGTGCCTGCCCCTTCTCTTCCCCTCATGAGGAAGTTGTAACTGCAATAAGGTTTCCCCTTAATCTCCTCTGCTCCAGACTGAACAAACCAGGTGCTCTCAGCTGCTCCTCATACAGCTTCCCCTTCAGTTCACCATCCTCGTGGCCATACTTCAGATGTTCTTTAATATTTAAATGTCCTTTTTATGTTGCAATGACCAAAACTGCACACAATNCAATGCCCAAAACTGCACACAATATTTAAGGTGAGGCCGCACCAGTGCAGACTAGAGTAGGACAATCACCTCCTTTGACTGGCCATCTCATTGAAAAGAGGGTTGAAATTGAGTTAGAAAATACAACAAAAGGAGGATGATTTTTAAAGGCCAAAGAAGAAAATAAAAAAAAGTCTGAAGAGTCTTCTTAACAGTCATTTAAAAAATTATCATCTTTTTGTTTGTGTGGAAAGGACAAATTTTAGACAACATCCACAGTATGCATGCAGTCGTATTCTGAAGACCATTTCTATTCATTTTGTAATACAAGCATGAGGAGACACTGTATGAAATTAAAACCAAGTAAATTTTATATGTATAGAGGAGAATAGATTTTATGTACCATATAATTATCATAACTGCCTCAGCCCTCTAAGATATTACTAAAGAAATACTTGGTAAGATTAAATAAATTACAAAGGTCTCCATGCCTCATGTTTATAGTACAAACTAATAACTAGCCAAAACAAGAAGGAAATTATTCTTCTTCTCCTGCTTGGTATACAAACCAAAAATAATATATAGGATTGTGCATGGCTGTGCATGAGATGTGACTTACTCCCTCTGAAGGACATAAAATATATAGACTAATACAAGAGGAAAGAGCAGAGAAAATTACTCATGCAACCTGTTTTGGAGTAGAAACCCCTGCATGCCTAAACTGGAATACAGAACCTAAGTGTACATCTTAGAGAGTCCTTAGTGCCTTGGCAGTGCCCAGACCACACTCATTCTGCTGGAGTTGAAGCAATCAAGCCATTCAAGAAACATATGATCTCCATACTAGTTCTGGTTGGAGAAAAAAAACACAAAAGGTCAAATACTATTTACATACTAATACCATAAAACAGGATGGTATTATTTTCCTAATGCTTCTAACTTGTTCAATTTACCTTAATGGTTATAACCAGCTATACTGGTTTTCAGAGCTCAGGTTTGAAAGCAGATCTGTTGTTCCCACAGACTGTTCCCACAGTCAATAGGGTTTCTGTGGGATCACAGAACAAATTGTGAAGCTCCATTAACGTGCTTTGTTTAGCCCTTCTGACTAATGTTTAGCTCTTCTGGAAAGGAGTCTGCTTGCCTTGATTCTTCAGTGTGAAGTCACAATTCATATCCGCATTTGTACTTCAGCTGTAGCTGTACCTTTGCCTTTCCTGATCTCATTGAAGCTATATAAGCAAGGCTTATAGCTACTGTACTGAGGCACCTCCAGGGAACTGCAGGTCTGTCAGCCTGACCTTGGTGCTGGGGAAGGTCAGGGAACAGATCATCCGGAATGTCATCACACAGCATGTACAGAACAACCCAGACTGCATGGGTTTGTGGAAAGCATATCCTGCTTTACCAACCTGATCACCTTCTATGACACAGTAGATGAGGCAAAGGCTGTGAATGTTATCTACCTGGCCTCTACTAAGCCTTTGACACTGTTTCCTGCATCATTCTCATGGAGAAACCANTAAACAGATGGCTGAACATGACCCAGCAGTATGCCCAGATGGCCAAGGCCAATGTATCAGAAATAGTGCGGCCAGCAGGACCAGGGAAAGGATTGTTCCTCTCTACTCAGCATTGGTGAGGCCACAACTCCATCACTGTGTCCAGTTCTGGTCCTGTCACTTCAAGAAAGTCATTGGGGTTGGAATGAGTCCAGAGAAGGTCAACACAGCTGGTAAAGGGTCTACAGAGCAAGCCATATGAGGAGAAGCTGAAGGAGCTGGGGTTGTTTGGCCCGCAAAAAAGGAGGCTCAGAGATGATCTTACCATTCTCTACAACTACCTGAAAGGAGGTTAGAGAAAGATAGGGGTCGGCCTCTTCTTCCAGGCAACTAGCAACAATATGAGAGGAAATAGCCTCAAGTTGTGCCAGGGGAGATTTAGATTAGATATTAGAAAAGATTTCTTCAGTGAAAGGGTTTTCAATCATTGGAAAAGGCTGCCCGTGGAAGTGGTGGAATCACTGTCCTTGAAAGTGTCCAGAAAACATGTAGATAACGTGCTTAGGGATGATAGGGCATGTTTAGATTTAGTGGTAGATTGAGTAATATCAGGTTAATGGTTGGAC
>WEIV01022688.1:6102-16264 GCA_013390005.1 Calyptomena viridis | reverse complement strand
AATATCAAAAAAGAAGTTGTTTTAGTAAGTGCACAGAAAATATTTTCAGTGGGAATTTTTATAAAGTTACGTTTCTGTTGACCTGATTAGTACCTTTAGTTGACATTGCCATGCTCTGGTTCAGTCTCAAAATTCTTCTATATCAGTACGTAAATCACTTTGTCCTCTACGTTACTCATCCCAGTTTCCTTGCCAGTCACATAAGATGATAACTTAAGCCTTGGGAAATGATCTGTTAGTAAAAACATACAAGAAATGCAGAGTTACTTTAATTGATCAAGAACAGATTGCTATATTTGTGTAAAAACTAGTATAGATATTTCTAATTAAACTTGTCATCAGAAGAAGCCACTGATAATTATCATAGCAACAGCAATTTAATTGACATGGGAGCTTAATATCTTTGTTTGATTTCATACTACTGACAAATAACAAATTGAAAAAAATTAAAGAACCAGCATCAGGCATTTGATTGGAATTGATTAACATTTAGATATGATCAATCCAAGCCATGAAGCATCATTAATCCAGGTAGTGACCCCTAGTTACGTTGCTCAATTGCTCACAGATCCATAAACCTTGTCGCTGAATTAATAGCATTAATTTTATCCTTTCCAGCACTGGCTAACTACAACTGTCCATTATTAGCAGTGGCATAAACAAAACTGGTGACACAAACATCTTGACACAATGCAAAAACATTTATGCTCACTTTATATGGACAGTAAGCCAATGCTTTGATCTTCTGTAGAACAGCTGCAAAAGTTTCCCTCATTTGAGAAATCAAGTGTCAAGCAACAATTGCAGTTAAGACATTTGCGCACTTGAACTCAGTTATATAGTTAGGTTTCTGAGAAATTTAATAGCGGAGTCCTACATTTCTTTCCACTGTTCTCAAACCAAATAATTCATTAATCATTTACCATATGGCTTGCTAAAATGAATTACTGGCAACATTTCCCTTGAAACTCATGATACTTGGAAATTCACAACTGAAGCATTTTGTTTCATCAGAAGGGAATATCCTCAAAGACACTAGCATTTCAAGAAGGCATTACTTTTGATTATATAATACTGAGGCACATTATCAGTCACATATTTTGCTATGAAATTCCAGTAGCAGACATTGAGGTCATGATCCAAAACTTAAGAAAAAAAAACGAAAACTGCAACAAGAATGCACAAGCCAAGCAAGTGTGTCCTGGCTGGAAAATCCTAAGAGTTTTCTCCATCAGACTACACTTTCTAAGATGATACTGAGAAAGTATTAAAACATTTAAAGCACAGACTGATCAGGCACTGACAAAGACCTAAAAATAGGTCTTTTATAGGAAGCCAAAACCAAGGAAACAAAAACCAAGCATCCAAAAGACTTTGCTATCTTGGTCTTATCCATACACTCTCAGGTTTTGCCATTGAATTCAAGACATGCCAGAAATTGGGGGGAAAAAAAAAGTTGTCTTTTCATAGCAGTTATAAGGTTGTTCTTTTAAAAAGTATATCTAGACTCGGGTATCTAGATAGAGAAGATTTTGGTTAGTACTTTTTCTGCACAATCATGTTCCCGTAATTCCATCATTTTTAGTATAGCACTGGACCATTCCAAGTTTAACTGTCTGAAAAGCCTGCAGACAAAAACACCTGCTCAGTGAAGAGGCGCTAGTAGAAAATTTGGAAGGACACAAATTCCATTCTCACATTTACTGAAAGGTTTCTGTTTATTTGGGGAATAAACTCATTGGGCTCAGATCCCATACAGGACAGTACTGCTACAGAAAATTGGTAAGGAACTTGTTCTAAGTCTGGATTCTGTACCACTAAAAAGCAGATAAATATTTTTGTACTTCACACAGCTATCAGAAGAATGACCACAATGTATTCGGTCATTCTGGTGACTGGTCTCACAAGTGTCACTAACTTGCAAAGTACTAAGACGTGTTATCAGAAGAGCTGGTATTGCTGAAAAAAAAAAAAGGGGGGTAATTAAATTCTTCCCTCTATATAACTCATTTTCCTTTCTAGTAAAAATTGTCAGGTCCTCAAAACATAAAACCTGGGAAGATCTCTCTGACAATGTCTTTCATTCTTTATAATCTGGGAAATAAAAAGAAGGTTTAATCAGGTCAATATCATTGAAATTATGTCCTAGCTTCACTAAAGCCAGTCACCATAAGAACATTAAGATACTTCAGAATCCCAAATTAATTTGATGCAACTGCCACTCAGCTCCTGTCCTAGTACTTTCTGTTTGCTAGGCACAACAAACTAATGGCAAGGGCAGAGATAAGGAATAATACATAATTTTCATTTCAAGAAGTTTTGTTATTTCCTACAGCACCATTAGACTCAAACTTCAGAGTAGAAACAAAAGTCATACCTTACATTTAAAGGAAACACGAGCTGTGCTATATGATATGTAGATAATTCCCATTTTGTAAAGACAGTATTGTGATTTCATTTAATCGTAGAAACAATCATTGCTGTTATTAAACTTGCACTCCTTTACAGTCCATAGAAAAGGTGTTATTTTACAGGTACTTGATATTTTCCTTTTTACCCCTCAGTAGTTAAAAAATTTTATATTGTTGTACATCTCATCTTCAGGGTACAAGCATCTCCCCCAAAGTATCTGTCATTAAGGGCTATAAAGCATGAATAACTGGATGCAGATTACCTTGTCTATCCACAACACTTATGCATCTCCCCATTACCATGGTGCCTGAGCACTTCACAATTTTAAATGCAATTATTCTCATAAAAAAAGAGAAGGACTATTGTCAGCATTTTCTAGAAAGAGAATAGAGTCAAAGAAAGTCTATGGGACTTTCAGTGAAGTCAGTCACAGAGGCTAGCACTCAGACTAGAGGATTCACCTCTCTGTTGTTTTATTTCACCCCAAGCAAGGTATTCAGATACAAACAGTCTATATATAAAGTTCTCTGACATATTAGTCTGTGTACATGCATGTGTAATGCAGAGAGCCTAGAGAAATTGTGCCCTGACCTAGTTAGGGGCTCCAGATGCTACTGTAGGCTAAATAATTATGGTAGTAATTATGTTAATTTAGAGTAAAGTTACTGAATTCAATCAAGTTATTCCAGCATTACATCAATCCAAGAAGAGAATTGAGCACTGAGTGACACATCTACTAATGTTTTTGGACCTTTTTAGAGTGTTCATAGCCCACATAATGCATTCAATTACCTTCTTAAATCTAAAGTGTGTACAGAGTAACGGGAAAGTGCTGCCCAAGCAGAAAGCCTCTCCTGTTCAATAAACTCTGCCCTCTGAAGTACTAGCACTAGTAGAGGAGAAAAGCTTCCTTAAGCTTTCTTCTGTTATCTCAAATGTTCTAGAACTGTGTAAAATTGTTTAGAGGTTACAGCAGCATTTCTGCTTTTACAGATCATTTAACTATGCAATTAGACATTACAATAGATATGGAAGATTTAAAATTAGATATGCCTATCTTCAGTGCATGGGTCAGTACTTTTAACTTTAAGACAAATTAACATTATGTTTCTCATCCCCCTCCCCTCGCTGCCACAAAATGAGGGTTTTTATCTTAACTCAGCAATTCTTACTGCTTCCATCAGATGGTAGGAAGCAAAAGGATAAGTTTTCTAGATTTAAAAAGAAAGTGCTGCTGTGAAGCAATTGCAAGATAGCCAGACCAATAATGCATTTTGTAAATGGGAAAAAAAATGTGTGCAAATATAAAATTTCCATGATAGGAAGGTGAACTGGCAGTCCAATGACTGGTAATCCAGTGCTGGAAATTACATCAGCCTGAACAGATATACAATATTATATTTCTATTTAAATGGTGAAACTGAACATCAGTGCAGAGGGGGACAGAGTAGAAGAGGAATATTACATCTTTAATAGGACTTTGAATTCAAATACGCTGAGCAAAACTGCTTAAAGTTATATCTGAATAATAAAGAGATAACATTTTCATTTAAAAAACAAACCATCTGCTGGATAAACATGTAGCTCTAAAAGCCATTCTTTTATGAAGTGGATGAGAACATATACCCTGCAAATAGAAATGAGAAGTGAAATCTTGACCATGTGACCTTCTTCAGACTATGGAAGGAAAAATATAACAAGGTTAACTCTGTTCTTTTTTGTCTGCAGCCCAAAGAAAGTCTCAAAGCCACAATGTCGTTTCTCATCACAGTTTCTATTTCTGGCATAGAAGAGGGAGGTTTGAGGGTGGAGAGGGAGAGGCTTAAGCTCTTTTTTTTCTTTTTTCCCATTTTCTTTCACTTTCAGAATATCATTACTTGTATTTAACATTCTACATAATGTTAAAGTATTTTATATGAGAAATTATGTGTATTAGTAAATGCAAACAGAGTCACAGGCTATAGAATATCCACATTTCTGAGAGATCAAGAAGTCTACTGAATCCAGGAAGCGTACTTCTAGTGACCAATACCAAGTATGACTGTAACAGAATGGAATAGATCTTTCATTCACTTGAAGTGTTGTCTAGGATACATAAAAATCAATAGACATTGACTTTTTTATTATTGTTATTATTTCAGGGAGTGTAAGATCAGTTATTTATCTCCTATTCTCAACAGTTTCCAATTACATGTATGTTCATAATGAACCTCTTATTCTCACTGATATTGAGGCATCATTGGAAACAGATCATCCTGTCTACACAGAAAACAAAAAGCACCCCCCTTAAGCATCTTAGACAATACAGAAAGTATAGCTCTAGGAGTCAGAGCATTTGTGGAAGTAGACAGAAATTTTCAAACAGCTAAAGAAAGTAAGGGCAAGGTTACCTGTCAGGGATAGCAGCTGGTCTGTTAGAAACATAGAAGACACTCCCGACCTTGACAGCATTCCTGTGTACCCCTGAGAAGCTATTCTTGTCCACCCGGGAGATAGGGAGGATGCAGCTGGAATGTCCCGAAATATGTTTAGTAAACATGGTACAGAACTGACCACTGTGAGAGTCGAGTGTTGGACACTGCAGAGGGTGGTGACTGTCTTATCCAATGCTAATTGCGACAAACAACCTTGAGCCAATTGTATCAAAGTATACTTTTGCACAATAAACCAGTTCTTCACCTTCCTCGAAAGAGGTGACTTCGTGTCACTTCGTCTGCCTCAACAGCGACAGTTACCCATAACTCTACAACTCCTTGAAAGGAGGTCAATCTCCNTCCTAATACTGGCCAGGATGCCATTGGCCTTCTTGGCTGCCAAGGTGCACTGCTGTCTCATATTCAAACGGCTGTCAACCAGTACCCCCAGGTCCCTTTCTGCCTGGGCACAGTCCAGCCCACTTGTTACAAGTCCTCAGCTTGTAACATTACTGGGGATTTTTGTGGCCAAAATGCAGAACTCGACACTTAGATGTATTAAACTCCATCATATGAGACTCTGCCCATCTATCCAACTGATCCAAATCTCTCTGCAGAGCCTTCCTCCCCTCCAGTAAATCAACACAACCTCCCAGCGTAGTGTCATCTGCAAATTTACTAATAAAGGATTCAATTCCCTCATCAATATCGTCAATAAAAATATTAAACAAGACTGGTCACAGAAGAGACCCCTGGGGGACACCACTGGTGACTGGCCGCCAGCTGGATGCAGCTCCGGACCTAAGATGTAGCACTTAGGGACACGTCTTAGTGGTGAAGATGGTGGTGCTAGGTTAACTCAATGGTTGGACTCAAAGATCTTAGAGGTCTTTTCCAACCTTAACAATTCTATTATTCTATTCTGTGTTTCTATGATCTAAGTTATTTTAACAACCATCCTTATCTTCTGAATTTTTACTTGTTACTATTTAATTAGAAGTAGAAAAAATATTTTTCCTTTAATAAGATCTTTTTTGATAAAAACTGAAAAAATGAGAAATGCAGAGAAAACTCAGGTTTTCCTCCTCGTTTCCCTTACCAAGCAAAATTTCCATAATTTTTATATTTTTTTTTATTAAATACTTCAAATCTGCAGCCATTTTGCTGTAACATCATACCATTGGCTGGTAAAAATATTTGGAAGAAACACTTAGTGAACATGCTGAAGGTAAACACACTTTCATAAGCACATTAGACCTTGTCCCGCAGGGTTGCAGAGGCGCTTAACACAGAGAACATTTTAATTTAAGGACTGGTAAAGCTCTTGGTGTTCTTGCTATCAGTGCTCACCTAGTTTAGCTAAGTTATTGAATTAAAATTTAATGAAGGACCAAGTTTGAAATTCTGCCCCACTGCACAAAGCTTATAAATACCCTACAACGATACTGCATCGTTGTGATAAATTATACATGTAATGGTGCTGAAAGTTATGTAAATTCAAGAAAACTTTAATAAAGTTGTACTCTAACTGACATTGATTGTGTACAGTTGCAGACACAAGTTAATCAACTGATTCTGAGCTGCAGTAAAAGAGAAATATGTATTCTCTTCTCTTGTTTATTCCCTGGAAGAATAAACTGAAAATCACCAAATTATCCTCCCTTCACAACTGTCTGAATATTAATTGCAAGCTTGAAGGGCAACAAAACACATACAGCACCACCAGGACTGGTAATTAATCTGAAAGTTTCAGACTGACATATTGTGTACACAGTGCTGAAGTGATAACCCTGAGAATGTATTCCTCCTTTGCTGCTGATGGCCTATGATCATTCTTGTAGATACATTCAGAATTTAAATTTTTCAGACTACAGACAGAATAAAATGCAGTCCTTTAGAAATTAACCTGAGGCAAAAAAGTCACTATGGAACAAAAATTCTATTCTATGTGTAAGTAATTTTGATGCCAAAGCACTCATAGCAAGTATTCCTATTCTTTTTTATAAAATTAAAAATTTGTGTTTCAAACCATTATGAAGAAAAATTGTGTTAAACCACCATGCCAGTCAGTAGTTTTCAGTGGTTTCACTATTGCCCTTTACAACTGACTCTGATAAAATTTCACAATGCAGAGAGCGCACAGAATGCTGACAAGCAAACTCTCCCATTTCAGGGAAAACTTTTGCACTTTTTATTGTTACATTTGCTGCAGCATCCCTTGGTAAGAACTTTTTTCCTTACTCTGATTGTTTGCACAAGGTTTAGTCCTTTACAAGCACATTGTAAAGGCATAAAGGAGTCTACTGACATTATTCCCTAAGGAAAGCATTTACCAAAAAGCTAGTAAGACTTGGTAAGGACAGATATATGTGCTCCAGTTTTCTCCAGACTTTCTAAATTCTTTAGAGATAGAAATCTATTCCTATATAACTGAAAACTTGCTTCCTTCCCAAAGATCAGCCTCATGTGTAAACGATGCCAATATCTCAAAGTTTGCAAGGAGTCTGCAACAATAGCACTTAGACATCAGCTACATTGTGCATGTTATTGGAGAGTAGATCATTTTCCTCATTAGAAAAGATGTAAAAAGAAAGAAGACACAGCATAAGTGTCCAATCCAGCTTGGTAACTTCTTGTTTCAGTGTGTCTCCAACAGGTACTAGAAGACTTGATTCTTGATTGATGTAGATTTTCTGAAGAACAGTTCAATTTTCAAAGATGGGAAACCATGCCATATAATTGGGTTTATGGTTACAGGCACACTAAATTTGCTTGTGTCCATAGTTGTTTCACTTGCTCTACCCAGTCTGTCTAAATGCAAGAAATTTGTCATCTGGAAGCAACAGACATATTAGTGTAACATTCAGAGAACAAAAATATCTGTAATAGGCAAGGTGCTCCTTGTCTTTTCATAATCTTTCCAAAAATCAATGGTAATCACAGATACTCTTTATTATCAGCAGAAGATATTAGCACAACATTTTCCCACCTGTAATCCTTAGGGTGTATGACATAACACATTCAGGGTTCATTTGGGCACCTCATATGTCCAAATTGTGGTCACAGGTACACAGAGTCTGCTAACTGAAAAATGCAGCATTCTAGCAGCATTAAGCATTCAAAACCTACACTTTTAAGTTCTGGCTTTTCTGGGGTAGAATGAATTTTGGATTTGTCATCTTACAAAGTCTAATGTCACCAAAAGTTCTTCAACATAACAAACTTAAACCAGGAGAAAAAAAAATAGACAAAGGACATGAAACAAAAGCATCATCAAATCACTTCATCAAACCAATCAAAGATCAGGGATAAGAAGATACAGAACTCGGGCTTTGACAGCATCACACTTCACTTATATTTAGGCAGGGACTTAATTGATCTTATAAAGCCAGAGAAAAATAGATTACATTCAGAATAGCACAACTCCTAGGAAAAGAAATATTCATATTTTTATGTTGAGTCATTTGTCCTTCTAGAGAAAAACAGTAAAAGTGACCACACATCTCAGAAGTTCTTAAATGAATGACAGTAAAACTCTTACTGACAGTTTTACACAAGCTCCACTTTCAGAAGGGTATTCTTTAATGTTATGTGCCAAAGACTCTTTAGCAAAAACTTCTAAGGAGACTTCCCTTCTTGCTGGGTAATGGTACGGAGAAGCAATTATTCCCTTATTCTCTAGGGTGGACAGTTGGGAGCTTCAGGCTAACACCTGAAGTTGCCCTTTCTTTGCCCCCTCTCATGGGCAAATGAATACAAGCCACTAAATCTTTTCATCTTTATCTTTAGTTTCTTAAGGAAAGCTAGTTTCACCTGATCCTCCCAAGACCTGGAGTCAGAATGGAGCATTTCAGCATTTAGGGTTGCTAAAGCAGAAATTCAAAAGGCATTCCTCCCACCTCTTCAAACCTAGCCACCAGCAACTCAGTAACCTCTGGCCTGAGATGCTTTATATAAAAGTACCAACACATCAGTATGACACCTTAGTACTATAATGCCTCAGGTGATTGTTTTTAAGTTTTAAGATCAGAAGTGCAAAGAAACTTTTGATAACAGAGTGTCAAAAATAATCAGAGTAAGAACTAAGCTGTTTGTAGTCCTAAATGATAAATGCTTGTCCATAAATGCTCAGCACCTGATTTAAATTCTCAGATGGTCAACATTACCTTAAACTCCACACCAAGCCAAATATAGTTCTCTTCCTACAGTTGTATGTGTATTCATTCATGGAGAGCCTGGGTCTCAAACACAATATTTTTGGTGGATAGAAATATTCTCATTTCCTCTCCATATTTGCAGACACTGTTTTAGTTTGTTTATAAACCTTCTATCTTTCTCTCTGACATGTGGGTATCCATGTACACCTATGGTAACTGTAAAAACATCTCATAGAAGTGGAACTAAGGGAAGAGGAATTTTAGATACCTTAAAGGTGTGGATAGTTGAGCAGAGCCAAAACAAGGTAAGAAATGGGAATTAATCCCCCTTCCAAATATAGAAGTAGTACTATTCAGATCTCTAATGCTTTGCAGAGATAGTTCTGATAACTTGTTTTGCAAGGGTAAGTCTTTTCCTCTGTCAGCTTTTGATTCTAGTCTTTGATTTTCTTTATTTTCTCACAACTGCCTTGGAACTAAATATTTGATTTCACAGTGAATGGAACCTTTTGTGTCAAGCTAAATCAAATGTTTCAGTCTTTAATTTCAGCAAGAAATATTCCATTCATTACTGTGTGAATAATTCTTTCCTTTTCTCTTTCCCTTCCCCTTCCCTTAATTTTATAGTCTGATTTGGCAAGGTAATATCTGACATGACTGCACAGGGTGTCATTCCTCTCTCTCATTGACTAATCTCCATCGCATTTGTCATTCAGAGTTCAGAGCTACTCCATGAGTTTTGTGAAAATTGGTGTCTCACAAGATGGTAGAGAACCATATTAGTACTTCACAGAAGAAAAGGCAGAGAGAACTTAGTATTTGACAGCCACTGCTGGGCTGGTCCGCACACGTTCACTATCTGGTCAATTTATACATGTTGTGCTCTAGACTAGCCATAGGACATACAATGTTTCTCACCCAGTGAGTAAACCAGAGAGCAGGTTGAGATTGACAGAAACTGGCAACAGTATGAGGACGGTCTTGAGGAACAAAGAAGAGACCTAGAAATATCTCAGTGCTGAGTTTGTGGTTCTTGCAGTGGAACTTGGGGGTGTAGTAGGAGACATGAGACATAAACCCATCATAAACCAGGACTTCATTACTCTTTTGACTGTAGACTGGCTGCCAAAACAAAATTTACTCTTTAGACAACTTTCACATTCCAGACACCTCAAATGT
>WEIV01022687.1:5571-26983 GCA_013390005.1 Calyptomena viridis | reverse complement strand
ATATGTGTGGTGTTGTGTGTGTGTGTGTGTGTGTGTGTGTGTGTGTGTGTGTGTGTGTGTGTGTGTGTGTGTGTGTGTGTGTTGAAGACTTAAAGTTAGTTAAAAACTGTATCTTTCAACTATCAGCAACCATCCTCAGTCGATAGCTCAGTTCTACCACTGCAGAATTACTCGGGAGGTCCAAACCCTCCTATAAGGTACAATGACTCAAGCTCTGGACTGAAGGAACACAGATTGTTAAAAGAACCTACCTGTGTAGCATCTCTGCAGAACTTATTAGTATTCCTCTCTGCAGTATACACAGCTCTCTCTGACACCTCACAAACTCAAGGGTTGTTCTGGGAAAGGTTGTTCAGAGCAAAAAGAAAAACAAGAGGTGAACTTTAATCTTAAACTTGTTTTAAGTAAGACAATCTGTAGAGCCTTCTGTGCTGTACCTGAAATAGTTACAATTAGAGCAATCAAACCTGTACAACCTGTACAGCTGTAAGTAGGTAGACACAGAAATAATGTTTCACTACCATGGCTTGCCCTTCAGTGTCGGGGTAGGCATGCATTTCTGCATGGCCTGGGGAGAGAAAACGCAGCTGAGATGAGTGGAGTAGTAAGTGCTGTACATTTAGCCAATGGTGAAACAGCGAGATAACTCTCTACCAATTATGTTAGAATATGCAAACCTTCTGATGTGTATAAACACCTATTCTGTAAACAATAAATTGTTACATATTCAGCACACAGCATGCGTGTTCAATGTCGCTCTGTCCATCCCGACCGCGACACTTCGGTGCTTTGGATGCAGTCTTTGACACATGAACGCAGAAGTTCTTACTCAAAACTCTATGTGACACAAGTCCTTTGCTGGCTGGGTTGTGCAGCTGCTGTTCACCTCTATCCACATACTGTGAAAAGACAGCAGTAAAGACAGAAAAATGTTAATCATCACTCTGTCTTTTAAAAAGGTTGGATCAATCCCAAACAAGAAAAGGGAGTTTGACATAACTTAAATAATGGAAAAACTTCACAATAAACCTGATGCCTCCCAAGGTAAAGGGAGGTGGTAGAATCTCCATCCTCAGGGAATCTCACCATCTGAATGGGCCAAGCCCTGAAGAACCTGACCATTAAAGTTGCAGAGCAGGAAGCTGACCTGAATGACTTCAGTAATTCTTTTCTACCTGAGTTATTGTATGAAAACAGAGAATGATGATTTTCATGTGATTTTTAAAGAAGCTTAATATTTGTCCTAACAACAAGTACAACCAACAACATACCTCTTCAGTCAGGTTATCTGGTATTAAAAGCCTATTTATATTCAAGATCGTCTCAGTGTGATATCCTCTCTAAATTTCTTAAGTATATTGAACAAAAGACTAACAAAAGCAGTGTCACTGTGCTCCTGAACAAAACTTATGGCAACAGGTAACGCATCTCATTTCTTTCCTTCCCAAGTTTTTGCTAACACAATTGGATTTTTCTGCATCAGTTACAGATTGGGGATGTCTCTTAGTAATCATAATGGATTAATTTTGGGGTTTATTTAATTTTAATTATTATTGTTGTTATCATATAATTAGTGACATAAGATGAAATCTATGACTCTTATGAAAAATAGAGAATTATTTCTACACACTTGTACTAACTATGTTGTATCTCTCTGAAAACACTTCAAAATGATACTACATGACAGAAATTACAACCCATACATTTAATTTTCTGCTTTTAACATACATTAAAAAAACCTCTAAAGATAAAAGCATTTTGAGGTAAGAATTAGAAAAATGCGACAATGACACATATACCTTAGTTGATAGTAATACAGCCATAGAAGATCACTATAACCAAACAGCAGCAAGAAATGTGTGATCTTAAGGCAACACAGTAGGAAATAAACATATTAATCACTAAGAGGAAGACAGACAACTGTAACATAGCTGAACTTCCCAACTTACGTAATTCATAGAATTCCTATATTGTGGTGATGTGATTAGCACTTCTGGAGAAATTTTTTTCTTATTTTACCCTTAATGATATTCATATTCTGTACATGTCTTATTTCTGACAATTTAGAACTTTGTGTCTCCTAAGCCCAGATCACTAACAGGTACCCAGAGAGACTCTGATGGAGAGGAATGGGAAAAGACAGTGGCAGATTAGAAGATTTGGAAAGTGACAGGGATGAAAACAAGAATTTCTGCCAGGGAAAGAGACTTCCCTGAGGAGCAACCAGGAAGAAGCAAGAGATATTGGTCTTGCACTCTGTATCGCACTGTGCAGAAGCACAAGGTACAAGGCAATTGGCTGGAGGAAGACAGAAAATATCTTTGGCTGTGTGCAGTGGTGGCACAGGCTACTATGCCATGACCACTACATCAACGAGCACCACTACATCACAAAGCTACTACTGTGTTTCAGTAGGGATTACTAGAGATTACTATTTCTGTGTGGGTTTTTTTTTGCTTCTTTATTTATTTGTCTGTTTTAAATGGTGAAACATCTGATCATTGTCCAGAATTTCACTGAAAACAATTTTATTTGCCTTTTTAGGGACTGTTAAAGACAGAATACACAAAAGTAGAGTCACTCTCTGATGAATTCTGAATCAGCCAAACATATATGGGTAGATGATAAATAACTCCCATCTCCACCTTTTTTTTAAAGCATTTTCTTTTCAATTATCCTTGCATATTCACTTTTTGGGTTAAGTATCAAATTTTCTTCTAAAAAAATCTAAAAATATCTAAAATCTTAACGTAAGTTCTAGAGGTCTCAGGATGAAACACATACCCTTTTCTGTATTCTTATAGACAGAATATAAGACAAAGGTAAATGTGGAATAAGAACAAAGTCAAAATCTACAAAGATTTGCTATGCTATTCCAAGCAGTAGACTTTAAATTATTCAGAATTTAAAAATAGAAATGCAAAGTGAAGATATAAAGCTTATTAGTCATACTAAGAAAGATCATATTAATCACATTAAGGATTGTTCTGATAACTGTCATCTGTTTCCTCCTGCATGACTCTGAGAAATATGTACTTAATGTCCATTTCCCCAGATGATGACAACTCTGCATGATTCCAAAGAGGCTGGAGTGATCTGAGTACATAGCAAGGAAATAAGTACTCTACATATCTCCTCTTTGCTGATGGTTCCTGCATGCTTGGTCTTGCAATATTGAAGTGAACAAAAGTCCAACTTAGTGAATTTTCTGGGTCTGAGATGAAGTCCCTCAGTGACTCCTTGTACATAATTTGAAAGTGTTCCCTCTCACACTTATAAAGTTCATACTAAAGTCCTATTTATATGAAGTAGAAGTCATTGTAATTGACACGGTTAATTAATCAGGGCTTAACTATGACCTGGCTTATACCACAATGTCGAAGTGGCTGGGATGCTTGGGAAGTTGGGAGGAAACACAGCCAGAACAGGAGACCCAAAAAGACCAAAGGAATATTCTATACCATACGGTATCATGCTCAGTATATACATCTGGGTGGGAAGAATGAAGAAGGAGGACATTTGGAGCCATGGTGTTCGTCTTCCCAAGTCACCATTATATGTGATGTGGCCTTTCTCTCCTTGAGAGTGACAAAGACGTGCCTGCAGTGAATGAATTCCTTGTTTTGCTTTGCTTATGTGCATGGCTTTTGCATTCCGTATTAAACTGTCTTTATCTCAAGCAAGTTTTCCAGCTTTTAGCCTTCTGATTCTCTTCCTGATCCCACTGTTGGGGGAGTGAATGAGTGGCTTGGTTGCTGGCTGGGGTTAAACCACAGAACTCTTCTATGCAGAAACAAATTGCTTCAAACGGCAGTGTACTTTGCAGATCAGTGATGATGCTTCTTTCTTTTCATCGTAATACTCAAATAATGAGATTGAACAGCCCATGGGATGTGCCCTGTCTCACGACAGGATGTCTCTCTAGCTCAAAAACAACAGCTTTGCCTTAGGCTGAGATTATAAAAAAGAGATTTGAAAATAATTCTTTTTGGTGACTGTATTTCTTATAACTGGCAATCTGAGGGAGAAACACAAAGTTGACGTTATTTGCAAGTATTGACTGGTGGAATGACTCTCACAATTCGGAATTGTAAGAAAGGTATGTTTATTCCAGCTGGGACACATATGGAATCATTTCTCAAAACCATGTGTACTGGTTGAAGCTGAACGCTTTGCTTATATTCATTCACGTTATACATATTTAGTGGATTTCTCGATACGCCTACACATATCCATATCCTGTCCCCCCTTCTCCGCTTTGTATTATAATTAGATTTTATCAGTTCTGCGCTTGCTCTGTGCTTCCCGGTGATGTATGTGGTGGTCTTGGTAATGTGGGTGAGGGTCTTTGTAATGATTTCAGTAGTCATCTTCAGGGTGTCCTTTCAGTGAACTTTCTCTCTGCGCAAGTGCATTAGAAGCATGATTTCTTTTGCAGGACTCTGGACCCTTGAAAAGTTGATTTTTGCTGGTTCTAAGTTTACCTTTCTGTTCTTATCAGGAAATATATGTTTGCTTCAGCTTATACCAGGGTTGAGGTGCACAAAGTGGGCTTACTTAGTAACAAAGTTATTTGTTTTAGCTACATGATTTTTAACAAGGTTTATACAGAGTTTATAGCACTTTAACTATATGGATTTTCTAACAAAACTTATACAACCTTCATATCAGTACAAATTATGCTGGGATGAAGTTGGGGGAGACATGTTTTCCTGTATAATAAGCAAAAAGTAAATTGCTCTTCCAATCTAGAAAGCAAAGATAAAAATGACATTTGTATCCTTTGGGATTTCTGAGAGCTTTTATTATTAACTTCTCATTTTTACAGAGCAGGAAACTAATAAAACTTGAATGTGCTATATCAGAAAAGCAGTATTGCAAAATTTCAGAATAATAACAATATATTTGCTCCACATTGTTCAGGATTTAAGAAAATAATTTTTAATGAAAGGAAAGTCATGGCAGTACCTTGGCCTCTGTCTGTGGTTAAGACAATATCTGCCAGGGAAGGTGGGAACCTTCATGGAGTGGAAAGAAACTCCTCCTCCACTTTTTGAATCAAAAGGCTTTCAGTCAAAAATGTAGAAAAAAAAAGTAACAATTTTTTTGTAAAATATATATAAAAAAAAAAAAAAAAAAAAAGAACAAACGGTAACACAACAGTAACTAGGAATGTCGTCCCAACAAACACATACACACACACACTCCCACCCTGTTGTATTTTTCCTTGGTGTGGTCACAGCAGTGGGGGAAACTGGCAGTTCCTGTGGGCTCATCACATGCTCATCACAGGGGTTCTCCTGGTTTGCTGCTGAGATGGGCGAGTCACTTGTCCAATAGAGGAACTGTCGTGGTAGGCATGCATTTCTGCATGGCCTGGAGAGAGGAAACGCAGCTGGGATGAGCAGAGTGGCAAGTGCTGTACCTTTAGCCAATGGTGAAGCAGCGAGATAAGTTTCTACCAATTATGTTNTGAAGCAGTGAGACAAGTTTCTACCAATTATGTTAGAATATGCAAACCTTCTGATGTGTATAAATACCTATTCTGTAAGCATTAAATTGTTACATATTTGGCACTCAGCACAAGTGACCAATGTCGCCCCATCCATCCCGACCACGACAAGGAACAGTGGGAGACAGGGAAAGGCAGACAGGCTGCTCCAAGTGAGGACCCGTCTCTCTCTGGGGTCTGCTGCAGGGTCCACCTGGACACAGGAGCTGGGCTGGGTGAGGTGGGGGCAGCAGCAGAGGTGATTTGGTCATGAGGCAGCAGTTGGGACCCCTCCACCTTTTGTCAGACAAGAGGGAGTGTGCTGGGAGAAACAACACCAGAAGAGCAGCGCCAGGGCCCTCTCCCAGGTGTTGTTCCCAATAACCAGAGAGCCTTGGGCTGGTCACCCACAGAGGTCTTATTGTCCAAAGTAAGGAGGAGAAAAGGCAGGCATACTCCACCCCCCAGCCCTCTTGTCCTCAGCACTCCTCAGTGTTGCCCACCCCTCCCCCTGCACAGCCATCTAGAGCAGGAAATCTCCCTGCCACCCAACTATCAGGGGCCATTAACTTTCAAGGATAAAAACAATGAAGTCTTCCACTCCATCCCTGTTGAGGAATTCTGCTCTCACCTTGTTGGGTTACCTTTTCCCTTCCTCATTTTTGTCAGCACCTCATGGTAATAACGGGAAAATTTCACCACAAGGAATCTAAGCCAGAACAGTTCTGGGATGGGGTACATTTGTAGTTTCTGTGTCTCTCAGGAGTTCCACCATGGTGCTTACCTGAAGAGATACTCAATAAAATGATGCCCTCTCTCTTTCTGTAGGACTTTTAGTTTACTGGGTGCTAGTATACTATTAGCAGTTAACTAATTTAAAAAAAAAAATCTAGTGAATAACTATTGAACTGTTTAAAAACAAACCCTGTACAAGGCATAGAACCATGGGACCATAGAATAGCTTGGGTTGGAAGAGACCTTAAAGACATCTCTTTTCAACCTCCTTGCTGTGGGCAGGGACACCTTCCATAGATCAAATTGCTCAAAATTCCATCCATCTTGGCCTTGAACACTGCCAGGGATGGGACATCCACATCTTCTCTGGGCAACCCATTCCAGTGCCTCACCACCCTCACAGTAAAGGATTTTTTTCTACTATCTAATCTAAACCTACTCTCTTTCAGTTTAAACTCATTTTTCCTTGCCCTGACACTACATAGTCTTATAAACAATCTCTCTCCATCTTTCTTGTAGGTTTCCTGATTAGGCTCTGATTAGGTCATCCCCAAAGCCTTCTCTTTTCTAGGCTGAACAACACAAATTCTCTGACCATTTCCTCATAGTTGTTCTGTCTCAGGTCCATGTCTTTTCTGTGCTGAGGAGCTCAGAGATGGGTGCAGTGCTCCAGGTGGGATATCACCAGCACAGAGCAGAAGGGCAGAGTCAACTTTCTTTTTTTACTTCTTGTGATGGAGCCCAGGATACAATTGACTTTCTGAGCCTCAAGCACATATTGCTGGCTCATGTCCAGCCTCTCATCCACCAGCACCCCAAAGTTCTTATCAGGGCTGCTCTCAATTTGATCATCCCCTAGCCTGTACTGATACCAGAGGTTGCCCCAGCCCAGGTGTAGCACATTGTATTTGGTCTTGTTAAACCATGTGACATTCCCATGAGTCCACTTCTCAAATTTGTCCAGGTCCCTCTAGATGGTGTCACATCTTTCACATGTGTCAACTGCACCACTCAGTTTGGGGTCATCTGCAAATTTGCAGAGGGTTCATTAGACCTCTTCTATGTCTTTAATGACAACATTAAGTAACCGTGATCCCGGTATGGACCCGTGAGGGACCACATTCATCACTGATGTCCATCAGTAATGAACCATTACCTCTGGATGCCACCATTTTCTTGTTCACCAAACAGTCCATCCATCGAATCTATCTCTCTCCAGTTTAGAGGATGTTGTGGGTATCATGTCAAAGGTTTTATGGATGTCCAGATAAATGACATTCGTAGTCCTTCCTTTGTACACTGAATGTCACTCCATTGTAAAAGTCCAGTATGTTGGTTAGGTAGGACTTGCCCTTAGTGAATCTGTGCTGGCTGCATCAAATCACTTCCCTGTCATCCATGGACCATAGCACAACTTCTAGGAGTATCTGTTCCATGATTTTGACAGGCACAGAAGTGAGGCTGACACATCAGTGGTTACAGTCTGGTTAAACAAAAGATTAATTAAATTTCATGGGGAAGGAATTTTAAATTACATTCCTCCACTTTCTTGTCTTTCCCTTTTCAGCATGCAGCCTGTCCCAGACTGTCACAAAGCACAGCAAGAAAGGGAATACATATTTACTATTCACAAATATTTTCTGAAAATTGGGTGGTAATGCAGTGTGGCACCATCATGTAACAAGACATACATAAAGAAAAATAAAACCAGTTCAGAAAGGAGTGTCTGTTCTTGAGCTTTAGTTGTCATCCTAAAAAAACCTAGCTATCACAAAATTTATTAATGCATAAACTTTGTCTATTCTTTCAAAGTGAAAAATACTTACGGACAATGCAGAGATAAGGAATGTCACTTTCTGTGAGGGTAGAGATCTGAGGAAATACTAAAAATACAAAAACTGGAACAAGAAAATGGAGTTTCTCTTTTGAAGTAACCAATTTTAGACCACACTGAGTATTTCTGGCATATATTAAGGTAAATAAGCAAGGAAAAGGGAAAAGCATGAGATCCTGACCACATCTTGCACTGAAGTCACTAACATTTTAAGGAAGATTTACCTTGTGGTTTTCATTTCATTTTTATCTTATTGTAGCATTGGATTACTGCCACCAAGCAGGTTGTCTTCATTTTTGCACCCCACCTCTTTATCACAGCTTTTAGCACACAGTCAGGGGGTCCACAATGCTGTAGAGAGACTACTCTGTTCCTCCAGGAAGCAGGGTGGTGTCACTATGATCTTCAAATTTCCTCATCCAAGTTTCCATCTGGTTTGAAATTATTGGTTTGAATCTCTGCTTTTCAGCCTTGTATGAACATGCTTCATCTCAGCGTTGGAATTTAAAGGCACTTAGCCCTTTTCCTGTTTGTTTTACACTTCTGTTTTAGATTCTCTCCTTGGATTCTTGAATTTTATATGGTCATGATTCTTTTATAATTTTACCTACTCAGATATTTACACAATAAGGCTAATCCATGTGCTTCAGTCCTGTCTGACTTCTCTGCACTCCCTTTGTGTCTGAGCCAACTGAGCCAGCAGGAGGGACAAGAAAGCAGAAAAAAAATCAGTTCTCAGTTCCTGGGTCAGCTGGTAGCTGACATAGCCTCTGTAATAATTTGGAACAGATCAAAATCAAAACAAGATAATAAGAGAGCCATGTGAGCACATAAATCAATGCTCTAATGGGTCACTGAAGTCACAGCTTGATCACTGGCAGGCAGCCTGTGAGTCTAAAATGAAATGGCTACAGCAGGAGGTGAAATTTTCAAATTAGCAGCACTAATGATGTGCAAATCTTGCTAATATTATAATACCTAAGCTGAAATACGCAGAAAGGAAAGTTATATAAAACCTGTTCTTCAAAACTTAAAATATTTTGATCTACCTGCATCTGCTGTGGCCAGTACAAACATGAGTTTCATCCAACCATGACTATGTAACTATGTTTCTGATTAAAAAAGCATCTGAGCACATGCTGCTGTCCTGAGAAAGTGAACAGGAAAGAGATGTGCCAAAAGCTTAATCCTGTGCATTTGCAAGTGTAGCTACAGTAGGTTTGAATGTAGAAGGGTATATGGATGTTTTCCTGAATTAAGATTCAAAACCTGTTGAAAGCATGGATCTGTGCACCACACAGCCTTCATACACTATCATTGCAAAGGAACAACAGGATTAGAAAAAGAACAAAGTTCCAGTATGTATATATGCAACTATAGCTGACAAAGTTTAAAAACAAAAAACAAAACCACAAAAACCCCACTATGTGTCAGATAACTGCTTCAGTTTGGAAAACAACTTCTCTAAAAAGCAAGATAATACACAACTATTTGTTCAATGTTCTTCATCTTTTTCTAGTGCATCTGGTGCTGTTTATAGTACAAAAAGCTCATTGGAAAATTCATGTGTGTACTTCAATATAGCTTTTCTTGTTTTGTCAGTGTTAGGATGTGCCAAAGTAAATACTTGCTGCTTGAAATTTAAAACATGCAGAAGACTGGCAATACCATCATAAATCAGAAGAAGGTGCTTCAGCCTGCAGCACTTTCAGATTAACGCTGACTACTTACAAACAGATACTTTGTCTTAAAGTAGTTACGACTGAAAAGTTTGCAGACAGACCGCAAAGCAAACGTGCTTCTAGAGATGCAGTGAAGAAATTATATTTCATTATTTTAATTTCACAAAAAGAAATTAACCTTAGCGATAACTGGCGTACCACTGTGATTGCAGGTCTAATTCAGGTGCAATTGCATTTAAGTTTTTACATTAGCATTGAATCACTTATCAGCAGGAATTTTGAAAATCTGTGCAAAAAGGGAACAAAATGAGCACAAAAAATTACACATTGAAAGACAGATATCATTACATATATATATATACACAGAGATATTTTTGTGTGTGTATATACACAAACAGCTAATGCTAAACCCAGTGTGACAAATATATGTATTGATGGACATTTTACTAACAAAGGCAAACCATGCCAAGACCTCTAATTCATTACCTTTGCTATCTCTGGTCCTTCCCTGAAGAGTCTCTGGTTCACTCACCCCACCACAGGAGTCTGTTCCCCTGTGCAGCTCCCAGCTGCATTCCTGGGGAGGGCTCTGCAGCCCAGGGAGCTGCGAGCCACAGGCCAAGGCCTGCCGGGGTTAGGCAGATGGGGAGCACAGAGGGGTGTTCCTGGAGTACAACTGCCCACCATGCAGAGAACCACTGAGTCTCTGCCTCAGCAGGAAGCTACCCACCTTGAGGAGGACCTCCCTTGGATGCTTTGGTGTCATTTCTTTGGCCATTGGATTCCTCTTTTAAGAGCAGCTGCTTCTTTCAGGCAAAATCTCCATGCACTTCACTTTCACTCCAACTCTTCCAAGATTCTGGTTTTCTGCACTCCAATTTGTAGTGGTGAAACTAAAATCACATTTTTTCAACCCATACCAGAAAAAAATGCAGACCCATGTGAGAAGAAAATGCAGACTTTGAAGGGTGTGTGAATGTGCCTCTTCGGTAGTTAACTATGCTTTGTCTTTGAGAACCCTTGAAGTCCATCCGACTTATTGGATGCTTTCTACTGCTCCAAGTGTCTCTGGCTAGCTAGGATCTACAGAAGTAGTTGGAGTCAGTACAAGTCTTCTTACCTTTCATGAAGCGATTACTGACACAGGTGTTTCTGTAAATAAAACAAAAAATACATTATTCATGACTCTCTACAGAGATGCAGTTGCTTCTCTCCAGAAGGTTTTCTAGCACATTTCAGTCAAACTGAAAGAATGTTACCATAGTACAACTTCATTTAAGGTGTGTTATATTTTTGTTTACCTGCCAAAACTGAAGTTTGAAGGGAGATGTTTTTCAAAGAGATATAAAAGTTTAAAGGACGATAGAAGAAGACTCACGGGGATGGAAACTTGTTATACATGCAACATGGGTAACATGAGATCTGTTGTCTTTTGTAGTACACGTCTGCACTTGAAGTCAATTGGAAGCTCAATAACCGTGAGAGCATTACTTTAATCCCAAATTAATTTACTCTGCTCTCACACTGGTTATTAGTTTGCATGCTGTGCAAGTTCTCATGTCACGTATGGCCACAGTATTTCTGATCAAATTATAGTAAGTATTTTACTTGTCTACAGATGATCCTTAAATGAGAGCAGCTACATGGTTTGTGTATTACCCATCTGAGATTAAGCAGTGCCTCATTCTAGACTCTACTCCAGGGAACAATCTAGTAAAGGTGAAAAAATTTTGATATGCTGGACTCTGCAGCTTTACTAATGAATATTCAGAATCATTTCAGACAAGCAAAAGCTTTAAGCTTTCTAACCATATTTTCTTGTTCATAGTTTTTCCCTCATTCCATAATTAGGAGCAGTATCATCCTTCACTGATTACTTTACTTTTCACAAAAACCAAAATGCCCAGAGTCTTCCTCAGACAAGAGGGCAATAATACAGTACAAAACAAAGTAGCTCCAGCTATTTTTCTTCTAGTCTGGAAGCAGTCCTAATAAATCCCTTCATAGGAGCAGAATTTAAAGTGAATTTTGATGAACTAGGATCCCTTTATTAACTCAGATTGTCAAACAGCACTGAGTTAAATTTTGCAGTGATGGAAAACAACATAAAGCAATTAAAATAGATCAAGAGTACTAACAAGGGCAAAATGGGAAGGTATTTGTGTTCATAATCCTGCTGGTGTGTCAGATAGACATGGACAGTTTTGCACATCCTCCCAGGAGATTTGCCAGACTGAGACAGAACCCAATTTCCCCACCATATGCAAGAGGTGGTGTGAGGTATGGGATATACTGGTGTATGCACAGGATGTTTTATTATGGGTGTGAAGGGGAAGATCAGGAAGCAGCAAGACTGGGAAGTTGCTGATGTTGGCAATTCTCCTCTCAGGATGGTGCTAGCTTTACAACAGGCAGTAACTGTTCCTCTTGCTGACATGAAGCAGCTAAGGATTTTTCCTCTGTCAGCAGGCCAAGAAAGGAAGAAACTGTACTAATGGTATGACAGAAATCACTTTTCTCATCAAGCAAAATGAGAATATGCTAAGGTTATATCATTTTTTTTCCTAAATTATCAGGCAGCTGATAGGCAGCTTGAGGCAGTAGAAACAGGAGAGTGATCTTGCTAAATATCATCTGCTAACTAAAAAATGATGTGAAACCTCTTCCAAGAAGACCACAAGAAGAGAATCAATAGGATGCATTTGGAATCCATAGAGGGGTAATATTTTCTTCTACTTATTCTGTCTCTTTGTGACTCTCTTTCTTTACCTGCCCCTCTTTTTCCTGTTTGTCTCTCTCTACCTCATATTTACTGCTAAATAAAAATCTGTGCTACTGACTTCAGCATATGGTCTCTTTTGCACTGAATTCAGACAGAGTTATCTCTCTAATAATTCTAAGAACTCAATCATAACAAACAGTTGTGGCTTTCTCTAGCATAATCATATTTATTTTCCATTTGAACCAGGAAAAAGAGGAACAATAGACAGATTTATCGCTCCAATTTGGAGTTGGGATGTACCTGGGACAAGCGGAAGTCTGGAGAGTATTTTCAGGTGACCCTGAAAACATAGGCTTGTGTATTTATACTCATCAGCCCACCACTGATCTTCAACAGTTCAGCTGTCCTGCCTGTACACAGCACCAGGACTGTTCCTCCTATTTTTATCTCTACTGCTAAGGCCTTGTCCAGAACCTGAGCCACTTGCATTTATCTAGTTCCTAACACTCTTCAAGTCTTATCTTGGCCTCTCCAGCTATCTTAAAGATTGTTTCACTTTGACTGCTTGGTTAATCTCCTTACTGATTTGAAAACCTCTATAGCCTGTATCACTATAGCAACAGGAGGACCTACAGCACCTGATGCATCCTTATTGCAATTTCACAAAGGTGTAGATGGAGGAACCTCATTCCATTTGCATGAAGATATTATTTACTGAACACTAACAACATGTTTAGGGAACACAAATCACAGATCTTCAACTACATTCAAACCTTTGCCCACTAGCAGCCTAGCCTGTCCCACAGATCTAATGCCATGAAAAAAACTCCTTGTGGTGTTTAAATTTTGCAGGATGGGTTCTTTATTTATGTGCATGATGCCTCTGGACATTGCTTCCCAAAGAAGCTTCTGGGCTGAGCGATGGGCTGGATCTCAACCACTGCAGCCCCTCCTTCATGTCAACAGAAGGCAGAAATTTCAGCTGAGATGGCCAGGAATCTCCAAATAAAACAATAAAGAAACCCACATGTTTTTGAAACCTTTGGAAGCACTGTTTCTTGACTTTATCTTATTTTCTTGCCATTATTTTTTTCTAATTCCAAAATTTATTGTGTGGTATCCTCATGTTTAATGGAAGAGCTTAGTTACCAACATTGACAAAATCTCTTTCTTGCCAAAAAATCATGCTGGGAATCTATGGCTCAATTCAAGATAAATCCAATATCATAGTCATTTTGTACTCTGTTCAACCCCAGTTTATAGTCTAGTCCTATAATGAGATTGTGGTTTCAATGTAACTCATCTCACAGAATAGAAAATATTGAGGAACATGAAGAGCATTCCAACCATACAATGAGGTTTGTTGATACATACCTTTTACAAAATATCTGAGGGAAAAAAAAGAAGCATTTATACCATCTATCTGATAAAATCAAGCTCATAAAGGATGTTTATTCATCTGCCCATTTTTATAAAGCACACAGCTTTATGGGACATTCACAAAATCTCTACTATTTCCAGCTTCTGCAGCTAACTACACATCTCATCTTTCCTTTGTTCACACTTAAAATAAAAAAGAATAACTCTCCATATGCTGCAAGTCACACAACATACTGTGGTGCCTGTTTTTTCCATATACTGTGTAAGCGTATAGGAAATTATCAAATACATGCTGACTTTCAACATTTCATTTCTGTTGTGACAACAAGTGTTTAAAGCACAGCCCACTAAACCCAAGCAAATATTTTTAAAACTTCTTTCTCAGTTATTGCGAAAATAGGTGGTTTGTCCACCCTTTAGCTGTTTTTCTACCTATTGCATTCTCTCTTACATTGCTTCAAGCTTCCATACACCAGAGGTTGTCAGAGGCAACTCCAGGGCTGAAGGCAAGATGCAAGCTCTGAGCAGGCTCCACGGGAGAGCCAAGGAAGGCTGTTATAGAATCACAGATTACTTGAGGGATTTCAGGGGCTCGGGGGAGACTGAGAACAGCCAGAGGGGGGTTCAGGGCTGGCCAGAGAAGGATTAGCGGTCTTTACCCATGCCTGAGCCTCTCTGTTTCTCAGAAATGTTGAACTTAACTTTACTGCTCCTCCACAAGAGAACAGCAACCCTTCTGCCCAGCACCTTCACTTCAATGCCTGTCCACTGGAGTGCAAGACTGAGGGTAAGAGCTGACGAGAGCCAGGCTTTTCCTCCCTCTTACCCCCTTCTGCCTTCCTCCCTCCCTGTCTAATATTTGGCAGGGGTTTATGCTTGCAAATAGCAAGACCGGACAAGAAAGGAAAAGCCCGGAAGTTTGAACCCTCGAGTGTCTGGAGTATTTCTGTAGCTGGTGGAATGAGCCAGAGAGATGCAGTCCACATTTAAATCAAGCTGAGACTGCAGGAAATGATGAGTGTAAGAGCTACAGAACAGCCTTCCTTTCTGCTGCTTTTAATTTATGATTTGCTAAGGGCACAAAACTACCCAACATTCTTACACAAACCCCATGTGCCATTGTACAACACAGGTGTGTGGAGGGCTGCTGTCTGTTCCTCCACTTCTACTGTACTGTATGATATTTATGTGGTGGCTGAGTGAGGTGAATGCAGTGTCTCTGCTGAATGTACTCTCACGGCCTGCTTGCTTTTAGTATTTTTATGACATCAACTCTATTATTTACAACCCTCATTATTATGGGATGAATTAAACTAAAATGAAATATTCATCCTCAAAAGTAACCACACTAGCACAAATACTGCACAAACAGAAAGGACGTACATGAACAAAATAAATGCTGTAGAATGGCTATCCATATAATAGGTCAGGAAGCTGTTTTACCTTCCTTTATCTGTGCTTAGCAGAGCTGTGATATAGTATGTTTTCTTTTATTATCATATGGTTAATGAACACGTAATTAATGTCTCTTCAGCACATGAAGTAGAACATTACTTAAAAGTGAGAGCTGAAAGGATTGTACTGAACCATTCCCTCGATAAAGATTCCAAATAATAAAAGGCAACAGTCCTTTGGTGGAAGGGGTGCCTTACGTGCCAGTTATAGTTGCAGGTCAACTTAGTTGAGACCAGTTTGTTTCCATGGGAAAGTTAATCTTTACTAAAGCAATTGTCACAATGGATTTTAAATTTTAATGCATCTCTTGATGCCATGTTTTCAGTTAACTGATTTACTTTTCACTTTCACTCTTCATGTCTTTTCTACAAACACTGAGAGAAGATTCCAGGATCCTCCCGTAAAACTAATTTATGTTCCCATAAATAAACCATTTTTGGTACCCAGAGGTTTCACATTAAATATCACTGAGGGCTTATTAATTTAAGGATTGAATTATTCTTTTAATGTAAATTTCACCATTAGAGACATCCTAGGCCTTTTATCCACTTTGAACTTTCAGCATACCCCAGGCTTTTAATGCTACTGGAATATCAGTAACACTGCAACAGAGAATGCTTACATGGGGAAATAAAACCTCCAGTGATGCTGTCATGAATGTCTTCTATCAACTTTGTAGGTCCTCTTGAGGACAATAAAGATCAAATTCACCTCTCACTGTAATTGTCAGTCAATGATGAAATACTGCAAAGGCATTCCTGTGAGCAAACCAATCATAATAGTGTGCTGTTTTTTTGAACATAGTGTCTTATGGATAGTCCTGAATGGAGGCAGTATCACACAACACAATAGAGAACACACAACACAATAGAGAACAACATTTGTCCATGGTCTGTCTAAGCCTCAACTAGTTAAAATGGCAATTTAGGACAGCTAATAAAGTGGACTTGTTAAACCCATGCTCATAGATATGCTGAGATTCTTGAATAGACTAAGCAAAGAGTTATCAGATAAGAAGATTATTTTTTATGTACACTTATTTGTAGACCTCACTAAAATTTAACACATCATCATATTTTTAATATATTCCTTTAATTTGTAAAATAATTTTATTTTGGTTAAAAAATCAACGGGAGTATATTTTATTTTTAAAGTGACTATTTGCATATATGATGAGATAAAGTGGTTTGTGCCTTTGATGTTGGAATGCTTTTTCTTGATAACTATACAAAAATGTCATGTAATTTATTTTCAATAATTTCATAACAAATATTTAGGGTTCTTTCTATCATTTTTCCCTGAGTAAATCGAATACCTAATTTTCACACAACTCATTTGATGTTGCAGAAATATTTAGTCCCTTAGAGTTTCTTAGTGCATCTGATAGTGTATTTGAAATGGGAATAGTGAAAAAGATTGTTCTAATGCTTCCAATTCAAAGTGAAGTTTAAGATGAGAAGTATTGTACAAAATTGTGTCATTTGATTTTCTGTCTTTAAATATTTTTCCAACAACTCCTGCTATAATAAGTCCCAGACTTTTTCCTATTCTTCAAAAATTTGTGTTCCAACCAGCAACACTTTCCAAAATATTTTCCAATTAAAACTTCATTTTCACTTTTTGAAAGAAATTGAAGTGAGACCTGGCAGAAATTTAGACAGGAACTGATTTATCAGAACAGCAGTAGCCATTCTGAGAAATTAATAAGCTGAAGGCATTCAGACATTTAAGTGTTTATGGATAGAAAATGGAAGATTCAGAGACACCACCAAGACTGGTCTGTCAGAAAGATCAGCAAAGTCTTCCACTGAACCCTCCAACTGCCTCTCTGTCTTGCCATGTGTGAAACCTACAATTTTCACTTCTTTTCTAGCTGAGCCCGGTGATTTGCCCTGGCTGTGGGCTCACTCACCAGGCTGCAGTGCTGACCTTGTGTAACTGCACCTCCCAGGTCGGCCTGGCCAGATTTCACTATTTCCCTAAAAGTCTCATCAGGACCTGTGAGCATTATGAATGCATGGAGGCATCAGGAGTGGGTCTTTATGCACACAGTATTGCAATCACTAGAAACACTACTATAATACAGGTCTGTACACAGCCTGTCATACCATAAGCTTTTTATTTTCAACCATCCACAAAATTTCCTCCTAATCCTCTGTCTCCTAGTGCGTGGCCTTCTCTAGACATTTGCTCCTTTTTTTTCCACTATATGACTTTCCTCCATTGCCACTGGGTAATTCACCTGCCAGCTCTGGAAATTCTAGAGTTTAATGTTGAAGAAAATGTTACTGGGATGGATTGCTGAGACCTAGGGAGTGGGATAACTACAGTCATCAGATCCAGTTATGGCAGATCTGTGAAAAGGAACTGGAACTGAACTTGCTAGTCAACCTCAGAATAACAGTGTGAGCTTAATTACTCAGTTGGAGCTGCCATCTGTAAGTGATATTGGTTACAGATATTTAATGTTGTTTTGCATTATTCCTTGTCCATTTGAGGGAAAAATTGTTGCAAATACTATGCTGAGAATAAAATTTTTAATGTGGCAGGTATCTTCAGCCGCATTTTTCTGGTCATTTTTGGCTCTCGGAAAATTTTTATATATTTATATACACAAATAAGTTACAAATCTATTGTCATAGTTGCTGCTGCAAATAGCAAATAGCTATCCTCAAATAGCAAATATAATGGCAGCACTGTGATCCCAAAAACCTCATATTTGCTCTCCAGAATTTCCAGCACTAAGGTCCTCTTATGAAGCATGACCACACGCTCAGTTTGGTCAGTCTGTTCTGCAAGACAGGCTGTAGCATACTTGTTTCAACAAAATGTTAATAGATGAATGCCCATGAAAAGAATTGGTCCAAAATTCATGTCACTTTGGCAAATACAAAATCCACACAGAGTTTGATTTCTCTGTTACACATACACATGCTGACCAACCTATATTCATTAAATGTAACTTCCTTACTCTCTTTTCACAGGACTTTATATCTTTTAGCATTTTCCCAATGCCACTAGCAATAGTTATATTGACTGTGTATTAACAGTGATAATTTTTATGAAACCTTCCTTCATTAATGCTTTAGGAGACTCTTAGATAATTAGATCCTCCAATCAGTGGCCCAGCAAATCCCACAGCACCACATGTGTGAAAGATGTATAGAGAGTTATAAAAAGATATTTTGATAATGTTTAAATAAGTAATGGATATAGGCAGGTCTCCTGTGCACAGCTGTTAACACAGCTACAGCACTTCATTAATATAGTGGACCACAGGCTCTGAAAGCTGCTGAAGCAGTGTAGGATCCAGCCCCTTGTGTAACATGATGGTAATGTCAGACTTCAGATCAGCTCCTTGCTGAGTACTAGACAAATACAGGGAGACTGATGCAAGTTGCTTGTGTTTAGTGCCTGTAAAAACACGACCCAAAAGAAATAAAATGTGGCAGAAAACAAGGCATGAATGAACGAGAGAAAGACATGGAGAGGTCCAACCTGTGTCTGAAAAATGAATATGTGAAAGAATGAAAATTAAGAAAAATGTTTTATTATCTTCTATTAATACTCTTGCAGTAGAAAGAGGTTAGAAACTAATAGTCTTTTTCATGATCCATCTTGCCTTACATTTTTCCCCATCATTGCTTCTGTTACTTTACAGCTGGTTCTACTTTTATTTACCTTCTGGTCTTGACACAATTACTCTGTGATTTCTTTTACTCCTCTTTCTGCCTACCTCAGCACTGATTTCCTGCAAACTTTACTCAGACTGCTCCTCTTGACTATCAGAAAGATTCCCTAAGATTATGCCTCTGAGGCCAAAGCGAACACATTAGACACTCTCCCCAAGTTCAACAAAATGTCGGTACTCTTCAACTGATTCTAACCTAGTGCTGATTTACTTAACAACAAAACAGCAATATGAAAAAATGGTGAGTGCAACAATTTCAGCATGAGGCACTTTGTTTCACCCATTCCATAACAAGTCCACTTCATTGCTTACTCATCTGATCCTCAAAGCACTATGTGCTCACAAAAAGCAGAAAGGATAGGGGGAAAATGATGAGACAGAGACTCAAGATGACAAGCAGGACTGACCCTCAGGCCTTAGTCAGCTTCTTTAGAAAGGGTCTTTGCAATTATCACCACCAGATCCACATTGTTAACCCTCCATCTGACACTGGCTGGAAAAGAGCTTTTCTTTTATTTTCTGACACAATGGCAATAGTGGACAGATTAACCTCCAGACAGGAGAGGGTGAAGAAAAGAAAATTAAGTAAGTAACAGAAAATACACACAGGTCACGGGCAACTAAAAAACTATGACAGCAACTGGCCTTGAAGTCATCTCCTTAGCCTTTTTCATGTGAAGTGAGGAGCTTCTGTCTGACTGAACTTCATTTTAGTTCTATAGGGAGTTGAGTTACTGTGATCCTCATCAGATGCCAGGCACAGGGTGAGGAAATGCTGGCAGATCCTTTTACATCTGAGAGTAAGAAGAACAAGGAATTTACATCAGCTGGTGGTGGACCATTACAGAGGTTACAGGCTTCTTTTGCAAGAACAGTGTGCAGTTTGCAAACAGACATTGAAGACACTTCTTAGCTACCAGCCAGTTTACTCTTTTACACCGAAGTCTCATTTATCTTACATGGAAGAATTTGCCACGTATTACAGACTGCAAGTAGATTACTGTAAGACTCTGTGAGTCCTCACTAACACAACAAAATGCAGCTTCCACCATTCCTACGGGCTTAATACATTTTATATAACATCTCTCCTTGTGGTTTTATTTTTCACACTATGTGGAACAATCCATCATGTCTTATTGTACTGTCACAGTATTATAGGCAATATCTGATACCCAAACTTAATGCTGAACATTAGATAAATAATTAGGTAAGTATTACAAAGACTACAGAGGGAATTCAGGGCTGTCTTAAAAATTTGGTACACATGGTAATAAGAGCTAGGACCTTATAATTTTGTAATATGCTGACCTTATAGTCATAAGTATTGATTTTGTTGATACAAATTTCAGAAAAGAGAAGTCCATATTTATTCAGAGTTAATATTTGTTATCTACGAATGATGCAGTTTTCAGTAAACTGATTCTCTAGGACAAGAGAAGACACATGAATTGTGCAGGGAATCCATCTATAATAGACATTATAGAGCAATCATCTTCAGTGGTCTTTTTAGCAGAATAGGGTGAATTCATGAGATTAAAAAAATATTGTCAGCTCATCCTTATCTATGTCAAGACCTATCAATATGAGCTATACCTACACTGTCAAGCTTAATGCTTTCCATTTTTCTGGCTCTCTCAAGTAAAGGAACAGCTGCAAAAAAAGCTGTGCTTTCTACGTGTTCTAAAATTTAATTATTTTAAACACATATGTAGGTTTCAGACCAGCAATACCTTTTTTTACTGACCCTCTTCTGTGGTGATTGAAAAGACAAAAAAAGTATATAAAAGTAGGAATAGATACTGACTCCAAAGGACTAACTTTTTACTTGCTAAGTAAAAACTTGATTTAATTTCTAATAGTTTGGTTCAGTTGGAAGAGACTTACAATAATAATCTAGTCCAACTGTCTGACCACTTCTATATTAAATATGGAAAAGAATTTCTTCTAGAAAGAAGGAATCCCAGGTAACATCAGCAGAACCCTTTAAACTGCAAAAGAAATCCCTCTCATCTTGAACTTCACAAAAAGAAATACAGATTAGATCTCATTGAAAATTATTGCGGTCTGAAAATGAAACTTCTAGGATAATTGTCACTCTTCAATATGTCTTGCAGATCACGACACACATTTCACACATACATTTAAAAGAAAATTCAAGTGAAACTGTTTAGTGGATCACTGGGTACTAGCTACAGCAACTTGGTCTTTCAGCCCATTTAGCTCCTAGACTGACTGGAGAAGAGGGACATTGTCACACCTTTAACAGCCAGACAAGAGGTAATACCCAACATCTGACTGGCACTTGACTCCTTAGTTACTCCTGATATCGATTTATGTGTTAGCAATATTTTGGAGCTTTTAATTAATTTATCTGAGGATAAAAAACATAAATGAATGCTTAGTTCCTCTGGCCATTTGCCCC
>WEIV01022686.1:0-15398 GCA_013390005.1 Calyptomena viridis | reverse complement strand
TCACTCAGCTGGAAAGCATCTTGGCAGGTAATGACCTGTGGGTCCTGGTGGACAATAAGTTCAACATGAGCCAGCAGCAAAGGCCAGTGGTATCCTGGGCTGAAGTAGACTTGCCAGAACTGTTGAGTAAAGGTCCTTCTCCTCTACTCAGCACTGGTGAGGCTGGAGTACTGTGTCTAGTTCTGGGCTCCCCAGTACAAAGGAGACATGGACACACTGGGGAGAGTTCTAAAAAGGTCCACTAAGATGACAAATGAACTGGAACATCTCTCCTGTGAGGAAAAGGTTGAGACCTAGGAGTGTTCGAGGGACTGAGCCTGGAGAAGAGAAAGTGCATGAGGGTCTCATCAATGTGTACAAATGTCTGAAAGGAAGGTGCCAAGAGATGGCAGCCAGGCTCTTTTCAGCAGTGCCCAGTGACAGGAACAGAGGCAAAAAAATGAAGGAGACTCTGAACATCAGGTGGACTGAGCACTGGCACAGGTTGCTAAGAGAAGTTGTGGAGTCTTTATCTTTGCAAATATTCAGAAGCCATCTGGGCAAGGTCCTGGGCAGCCTGCTCCAAGTGACCATGCTTTAGGCAGGGCAGGTGGATCACACGACCTGCAAAGGTCTCTTCCAACCTCAACCATTCTGTGATTATGTAAAAGAAGCTTCAAAATTTTGGTGACTGTAAAACACACATAAAAGAAGAATTTTCCATATTCTAAAGGATTTGAAAGTCACTTTTTGTATGCAAGACTGCATGTATGCACACATGCCTGTACATACACACACAAACGTCCTTACTCCTCTTAGAGGACAATCAGTATTTAATTCTTTCACCACCTCAAGAATTCCACATCCCAAGACCTTGCAAAAAATACCTAGCTTGAAAAGACATGGTGAATTTACTACATATGAAGAGTTTTTGAGAGGGGAAAAGGACACAGTTCTTCTTGAGTTAAGAATGTCAGAATAGTCCATCAAGCTAATTAAGGTGTTACCTGCTGGAAAAAAGTCCCCAATTTCATAAAAAGAATAAAGAAAAGCCTCAAAAGCCACCAAAGTTCTCCCCTGTATTTTGTCAGTATTCAAGTGACATCCATACTTTAGAATTAACTGAAGTGCACCAGTTAACCCGGGCATTAAAGCAACCTCTGCAGAGCTGGACAGTTTGTAAAGTTCATTAGCACCCAGATTACTTTCCTACAGACTCTTTGAGCCCCTCACAATCACCTGAAAGATCATTAGATTTTGACACACTGTTCTTATACATCTAACTGACCTTTCAGAAACGCTTTTCAGGTTCTCACTGTTAACACTGCATGCCAAATGTCACTAAAATTTTTTTTAAGTTAAGTGTCACCAGAAGACATTTTGACAGGCCATTTTGTTGCTAGATACAGCAACAGAATTATGTTACACTGGGAGTGAGGGACTGAAAAGGAGAAAAACCATCTGATCCCTAGTCAGGTACACCATTACTTCACAGCTGTCTGTATCTACAGAGAAGCCTTATGGAAGAAAGAGAGGCCAATACTTAAGTAGCTCCAGGCTCCTGGCATCCTTAATTACATGGGGCATTTTAAAGAGATCAAAGTATCTCGAGAAAAGAGGCAGCATGGGCTGCACTACAGCTTATTTCCCCAGTCTTAGACTAGTCCTAGTCTAACATCTAGGTTCCCAAGCGGGGCCAGCTTGTTTCACTCCAACCAGGGCCAGCTTTTCTCAGTGACCAGTTTCAAGGAATCTAGACTGACACACCATTTTCCCAGACCTCACACATACTTTGGCCTAAGATGACTGAATAATCTCATCTCTTCTGACAAGCAGGCTCAGCTTACATCTCATCATATGAGCAAAAAATTGGGGCACCCACCACACTGTGAACCAAGATAGCTCACGTTGTCAGAATGAATATACCACTCCTTCCTGCAAGCCCACTGTTGTACCTCTAGGTGCAAAGCATACCCTAATCCTTTAAGAGGATTAGGGAAGAGTACAGGGAGGGTGAGGGGACCCTTTTTTATAGGAGAAGGGCAAAGATGTATTGCTTCATCTGTACCAGTCTGAGTGTCCTTCTTCTGACTTGCTAGTNCAAGCAGTACAAGTGAAAACTACGAGAAACTGCACGTGAATGAGTAAACAAGCATCAAAAGACAGGAGCTCATGCAGCTTCAACTTCACAGGGACAGCCAAGAACAATTTTCAATAAAAGGAGTTCCTAGTAACTTCCAGGAAACTGAAAAATTTCTGTGAATTATACAGCCACTGAAAGAGTAGGAGACCTTGGGTCAGAACCACTTTCTAATGCATGTCCCTTTTCCCTTTGAAACTGCCTTTTTTTCCAGCATTATCTGATGCTTCACGAGCACTCGGGACCACAGACTTACACAGCAGGAGGGAAAAAAGTTTCCCCACCCTTAGTAGCATTGCTGTATCTTCCAACATTCTTCAGCAACATTTGAAAATAGTTCATTTGACTATCACCAACATTACAGGCAGCTCACTCCATCAAAAGTGTTAGAAAAAACATGAAATTCCAGAAAAGTCAGATTTCTCAAAGCCATACAATTCACAATGTTAATTTGTTTTTAGATAAAGAGCTTAACAATGGAATGTTAACAAACAGGTAAAGAACAATGACCAACCTGCTGGACAAACCACAGAAAACAATCTTTGTTTTGCAGACAAACAAAACATAATATCACAGGACTCGCATGTAATTTCACATCACACACACTGAACCTATGAACTAGATAGCAAGGGGGAAGAGGGGTGTCTGCTCTGCATGCTACCTGTCAAAGCAGACCGCCTACGGCTTAGTCAGGAGGAGAGTTTAAAAATACAGATGATAAAACGAACTGAGAGGGTGGTACAAACTAACTAGCTTCTCCAAACAAATACTCTCCACAGCTGTAAACTTGATTTTGAGTTTGTGAGGAAGCAGGAATAAATTCTCAAATAAAAAACCACACCTACTTAATGAATAGATATGTGGGAGCAAAGAAAGGCTGACATTTCTATAGCAACGGAGTTAATGGTGTGTGGAACTATTTCATTCCACATTTTCAATTAAATTTTCTGCTTTCACTGTTGATTTTTTTTTTTGTTCTTGTTACAATGCAAACTACTCAGGATATTCATCAGGGTTTGGGAGTAGAAAGACTTGAGAACTCAAGCAATAATGTAAGTCAGCAAAACCAGCTTGACTTTATTCCATCTACAAGCTTTCCCCACCCAAAAAAATTTCCAGACACATGAGCTGAACCTTGAAGTTTGTTAGATGCTCTTTCCCAGGCCTTTATAAACCAAAAGTAATAAAACATTGTAGGCAAAGAATTCTAATCTTAGACACCGTGTACAGTACTTAGAGCAACCACCCTATGGAAGTCTTGTTATTGCTGCCTATTAAAGAAAGAAATTTGAAAACCAGAAAGTTAAAGCCTTGCTGCTGTGGAGCAAAAGAATGGTCTTTTTATGGCGTGCTACTGCTGCCTTAAGGGGTAAATCCTGTTTAGAGCAAACCCTAGAAACAAAAAAGCCCAGCATCACTGTTGTATTAAACAGATCCCTCTTTTTGCTGATTTTATGGCACACATAGAGCCAAAAACCTCCTTATCAGAACAAATGCTCAACTACTTACTTTGGAGCCAATTAAAAAGAATTGTTAGATGACTTTTAAATTAAGGCTTTCAAGATATCCAACCAGCCAAGTAAACTGTGAGAACCGGATGCCCACCCTCAAAAGGTTTAGTGCTAGCGTCCCACCACCCACTCCCTCTTCTTTCACAAATAGTTATTTAAGATTCCAGGTTCCTTCTTTGATATATGCAAGCTGCTTCTTTGGGAGGACTGGTCTTTTTATTTACAGATAGGGTGGGGGTAAAGGGAGAAGAAAGGAAGAGAGAGGAGAAAATCAAACCTACGTTGCTTCAATTCATATTGCAAACAGAAACTGTAGACCCCTAGAAATCCCAGTCATGCTAGAAATTATATGCCAAAAACCTAGCAGTGAACAAAGTGGAGAGGTAATATCAGTAAATCAGATGAAGGTATCCATCTGAGGTTAACTTGTACCTCTAAACCAAAGAGAAGCTTAGCTCAATTTTTTATCACGAGCTGTGATGTTTCAAAGCAGTAGGACTTTTAGTAATGGAAACAACCATTGTCTCAGGCTCATCTAGATTTTTTTTTTAAAGGTACTCAGAGAAAGAAATTAATTCCTCCTCAGCTGTTTCTGTCTATAATTCATAAAAATGATAACTAGCCAGACATCTAAATTTTGTTTTAACCAGCAGTGGCAAAGAACTGGGGAAAGAAGTAATGAAGTTTTCCTTCTCTTTTGCATTATTCTTTGAAAAGCAGTTACATGCACAGTTAGAAAAGATTAATAAAATCTAAGACACATCAACTAATTAAATGGTAGTGAGCCAGTTTTACACTACGTGTAAATACATCCCCATTGGGAAGATGTATCGTATATTAAGGTCCTATTATTATCTACTGTATCACCAGACTGGAATACAGAAACTTGCGTTACACAGTGTTTCAGTTTTCTTTGATATCCAAACACTGGCTTTACAGTGTGTAAAAGCAAGGGGGAAAAAAAAAACCCAAAACCAACAAACAAAACCAAACCACAATGTGTACTTACGACTAAGAAAAACCATTTAAGAGCATTCAAAACTCTACTGTAATTTAATGCTGTTTACCATCAACAGCAGCGAAACCTTTCAAGGACTGTTCTATTGCATTAGACAAAAGAAACACAAAACATTACTGAAGTAAAACCTCTAGCAGGTAATCATAAAGTATTAAAAAAATACTGTGTTTTTAAGGTAACACATCAGAGCCTGTTCAAAATAAGCTTTAAACAATTAATCCTTTAAAAAAAAAAATCACACGCGTCAGTGAGGTTTTGCTCATAGAAGTCTATATATATATTTACTGAAGTTAACTTAGCCCAGGTGAGGATCATACCCCAAATCCTGTACTTAGCTGAATATGTTTTTAATGCTTTTTCTCTTAACCTTCATGCTCCATTGCAGCAATTGTATTTTATCTATAAATTGCTGTTTAGTGTTGGTTTATGTTGTGGATAAAAACTTCAAAGTATTAATACTACAAGAATTTTTTAAAGAAAGTTATTGCACACATACTGTGTTTTAAAAATATTTATGACAAAAGTATATCCATGTATGTATATGTCTACATATAGACACCTCACAGAGCCTAACTTCCACTAGGAGCAAAAGGTAGCAACCTTTCATCTCAGAAGTGAAGTAATTTCTCAGCTGAAGTAGTAACACGTAGAGATTTAAAAATTAGCAAGTCTGGGTATTTTGTCTTTGTCCAAGTGATTTTTTTTTTTAGTATATCTGCATTTTCAGTGACTTGCTTACACTCTAAAAGCCTATGGTATAAATTTCATCCCAGAGTGAATTTTTATGATGGAGTTATAAACCCCTAAAGAAACAGGGTTTACAATGGAAGTGCTGACATAACTAACTATAGCAGCACTAGCAGTGCCTCTGTAATCAAGGCACATTATATTTATGAGGTAGGTAAAAGTCTGTAACCATCAATCACTGGAATCATATTGACAGATTCTAAGTTTGAGGTCCAACAGAATTAATGTATTCAGTTTCTCACACCATCGATATGAAAGGGAGAATTTGCAGGCACTTTTATGGGCTCAGGCTTTGACATCTTTACAGAAATCAGCGAGGGGCTGTCTTGCTGAAACATTTCATTAAACTGTGGTCTCAGCATTTCTAGGTTTTGCACCAACCTTTCACAAAATGCTAGAGAAGTAGATTGTCCAGAAACCAAATGTGACCTTATTCACACAAGCATGCTTCATGAGCTGGTCATTACAAACATTAATTCTACGTATATCCACCAGACATTTAAAATCATGCCTAAGAATGATTAATCACGCAAGGAATATCCAACTCCTAAATTATAACTCGACATCCTTATATAAAACAATCTAAAATGTCAGCACCTCAGTCTTTATGATATCACACCGTTCCAATAATTCTGTTTTACAAGTAAATTCCTATTATACATTAATAAGTGCTGTTGGTGGCTAAACTTCATGCCTTTGAGTAATGACCAGGTTGAAGGCAATTAGGCCGGCCAGGTGCAGCCGGGTTAGGTACTAATAAAAAGTTTTTAAATTTTACTATTTCCGTTTGGATTTTGGGGATGCATTCCAATCTGCCCAAATTAGGGAGGAAATTGTTTCCATGTTTTCAGCTGTTCCGTGGTCTGACTATTACTGACTGATAACCTGCAAAGATTTTTTTTTACTTATACACACACATGCTCACAGGGCCCAATGTCTTTATTTTACAATCTGTCCGAGCAGCACAATAGGAAAGCTAAGGAACTATTGTTATTAAAAGTTTGCAAAAACAGTTTTCAATTCAGTCGCAAGGTTAGCTGAGCTTGAGTGAAACTTGTCTGAAAACAGAAAATCTGAGTTGGTTTTCAAAGTCTTTATCTATATATAAATGCAGGATAAGATCTGAAATGCAGCCATGTCATCCTCCATTCAAACAAATGGAGTCTAGAAAGTCGAGACTCATGTGAATGCGTCTTTCACAGCACACTAATATTTTTTAAGAATTGCCTGAAAACATTTTTGGTTTTCTGTTTGTTTCGTTTGAGGGTTTGTTTTGGGGGATTTTTTGTTCTTGTTTTATTTTGGTTTTTTAAATCAAGCTGGCTCTCACTCTGCTTGTATTGATTTGAAGAGCCATGTTTCTGATGAAATGTATGTAGAATGTACAAAGTATCGCTAGTGCCTGTGGTTTAGGCCACAGGAGGAAGGCTTTCAGAAGTGACACCACTGCAGTCAGAACGCAAGAGTCTTCTGCATGTGTACACATGCACATCTATGTGCAGTGTCCTGCCCTATTGCCCTCATACATGTTTTCATGTGTGAATCTCAATCCAATTCAGCCTGAAGTTGAGCATGGGGAGCATCACACAGTCCATCACCAGAGGCATTAGGAAATCTCCACACCTTCTTTTTAATTTTCTAATAAGGCAATGATATGACCAGGGACCTGAAGATTCTGGGGACAGAAGAGCTATCCTATTCCCCACAGAAAAGTCTTGAGGCCACGTACGGCCCTGAGCTCCTCCACCACATTATAAACTCATTCTCTCCCACAAGACTTTATTTCTGGAAAATGGAAGTCAAGGACATAGATTACATTTACATTCTCACAGCAGCATTTGTTAATTTTAATTTTCTATATGAAAACCATACAGAGATGCTACTTGGTTCAAGGAAAGGCCTGAGCCACAATTTGTGGGTGACTATATTTTCCAGCAGGATCAACACAAGCTTCCTCCATTTCTATTGCCCAGAAGGGCATTCTCAGAGAAGCCCATGCCAAAATGCTGTTTAACAGGGACCTTGGGTCTTACTACAGCTACTTGTACATGAAAGCTCACAGCAAAGCAACCATACTGAGAACACATTGCTCTAGTGGGTGGGTGACCGTAGAGACACATTTTTCTCCTTCTCAATGCCCCCAGTTCAGCATAACAGGCTCTTTGACCAACAGGTTTGTATTCTAAACTCTTTTTAAGCCTCAGTCAGAAATTTAACCTCAGCAACCCGTGAAGGTCTGACAGCATTAACAGGAAGGCATCACTGGACAGGACTGAGACACAACTAAGCGAAGCAACCTCTGCTTGTTCTCAAGCTTCTTCACAGATTTAAGCCTAGCAGGGAAAAAAAAAAAATCCGAGATTTTTGAAATCAGAACAAGAGTATAATTCTATGTGCCAATTAAAAAAGCCATAATTGATTCCTAGGACTCTATAATCTGAAATTAAGTACGGCATAAAGGTACTTCTAAATAGGATTACTTTGCAGGCAAAATGGAGTAGTAGTGCAGCATGCAGATAGGGGCATAAAGGGAGATCAAAGAAAATTACCTGCTTTGTTTCCCACAAGCAAGCAGTGCCCTGAGGAGAGGAACACATAGCCATGTATTTAAATATGCAGAAAACTGTTCTGAATCACATGCTTTGCTACAACTGCCTCACCTTTCAAGGGATTAGTAAAGTACCACACACACAGTCTAACTTCATCATAAAATGTAGGTAGAAAGACAGCAGGATATTAAATCAAAGCTCACTAAAAAATGCCAAAGCCCTTGCTTTCCTGTGAATCAACAGGAACAGATTCTTAGTATCGGCAATACCTCAGGATTTCTTCACTCTAAACTGTTGCCATCTAATTTTAAATGTTCTTAAACTAATCAAAGCGTTCAAGAAACAGATCATCTAGTACTGATTACACAAGTAAAATGCGAACAATTACCAGAATCTGAATAAAACATAGCTATTTTTAAACAGGATCTTATTTTGAAACAACTATATTTTGTTTTCCAGTAAGTCAGTTTGACAACACAAGTGATAACACATGTGATCCCCAAAACCCTCCCCCATAACTCTGCACATTTTAAAACTCAATTGCTTAGTCAGATTTAGTCAGTAAATTTCATGAAAATAAATCATGTTTAAAATAATTTTAAATAAGTACATGGTATCAGCTTGCAGATTGTTACTACTTAAGTAAATCTCAAAATCAGTCAAGTTGTCTTAAACATTACAGGAAGGAAGATGGGTTTCCAGGTATAAAGTGGTTACAATGCTTAGAGAAAAGAAGATTACAGAGAAACATGCCATACACTTCTCTGTTCATGAACAGACTGGAGGCATTTTAAGGCTTTTCATATGGCACCGTCCTAACTGCCCAGTCTGCTTTTCCTACCACTCCTATTTTTGTCAGTGACCCCAAGATGATATTTTTGAGATGAAAAATAAAACTAGCCTGTAAATAGAGTTGTTTGGGGTTCTTTTTTTAATGATTAATTACAAATTATTGTTAGCAGCTTCACAAAAATTGAAATCCGGGTAGTATCAGCATGTAAATAGAACTGCAATTTCCAAGCGAGAGTTACCGTGTCTAAGAACCAGAGCAGCCAGCGGCATTTTAAGAGCCAATATATACTACTACATAACAATGACAAAGCATATATTGTATAAAATTAAGAAATACGTAATATATAAGAACAACAAAAGCTAGAGAGGGCAGGAGCGGGAGGAGCCGCCCGTGTCCCGCCGGGCCATCCCCTGCCCTGCAGCGCCCTCTGCTGCCGCGCCTGCGGAAGTGGAGCCGCGCTGCTCCCGGCGGGAGAACGGAACACGGCTGTCAGGAACCCCTCGCCCCAAATCCTGCACCCTCCGTGCGGTCACACGCGTGCACATATTTAACGCTAGGAGCGTTAACTGTGGGAAAAGCACTAAATCGCAGAAGGCGTCGCTCAGACGAAATCCCACAAGGAAATATAAACCTGCAAAACAAATGGTTCCCTGAAAAAGGAGCATCCAGCAAATTATCCCAGAATATAAAAATATACAATGACGGAAAGTCAGAATTACACTTCCACCTGTTCACAAAACTTCAGGTCCCATATTTCTTTCAGTTTTTGGAAACTACAAAGAATGCTAACATCCATAACCTTAACCACAGAAATTTAAGAATGTGTTATTTTAATGCCAGTGATGTTGCGATCCCCTCCTCCCCCCCCCCAAAAAAAAATGAGCAATACAGACAGATGGACGTTTTCAACAGGATACTCTCACAAGGACAAGAGATGCTTTTGAAACAATACAAAAGGACAATAGGAAACTGCACTTGGCTCCAAATTAAAAACACCTTCAAAGCTCCTTCTGAAGACCCCTCAGAGCAGTTCACAAAGACTTGATTAAGCAGTCCACATACAGTGCACTTCCTTCACACCCACACCAGGGCTATCTTGGTTTCGTTTGCTTTGTCTTTTTACTCCACAGGCTCATGCCACACATCAAGGTAAAAATCCAGACATGGCTCTGCAGTCGCAGGTGCCCATTTCAGCTCGAGTGTCGCTCCGGATGAGGCTGTTTGCGTTCAGCACCTCCGAGCTGACACCCCGGAGCAGCCAGCACTGCTGCGTCAGCCCCTAAATTACAGAGCAACATTGTGGAGGACACAGAGCTGCACAATTCCCACATTGTACAGCCCATCTGCAAGCAAAATGAAGTCAGCCCCACTGCTCAACACATGCAGCCAGATAAAGTTTTGTCTAGGGACTGCTATTTGGAACTTCCCCCACCCTTCTCCAAAACCAGGAAATGTCAGGAGTATCTTGGGCCCCTCACTACAAGAAGGACATAGAGATGATGGTGTATGTCCAGAGAAGGGCAACAAAGCTGGTGAAGGGTCTGGAGCACAAGTCTGATGAGGAGCAGCTGAGAGAGCTGGGGTTGTTTAGTCTGGAGAAAATGAGGCATGGGGGGACCTTCTCACTCTCTACAACTACCTGAAAGGAGGTTGTAGCAAGGTTGGGGTCAGGCTCTTCTTCCAAGACGATAACAAGCGATAGGACAAGAGGAAATGGCCAGTTACCAGGAAAGTTCAGACTGGATGTTAGGAAAAGTTTCTTCATCAAAAGTATTGCCAAGTATTGGAACAGACTGCCCACCAAAGCAGTGGAATCACCATCTCTGGAGGTATGTACATCTATGTAGATGTGTCACTTAGGGACATGGATTAGTGGTGGACTTGGCAGTACTGGGTAAAGAGCTGGACTTGATCTTAAGGGTCTTTTCCAATTTAAATGATTCTATCAACATTCAAAGAAAACAAAAAAACCCAAAACATCTAACAACTTTCTTCTCGTGTCTCTCAAGTTTTCTGTAGCTATGCAGGAAGGTCATGTATTTTTTCAACATTTAAGTCAAGTTTTGCTACCAATGCTGGAGTAGAGATGTTGGAAATTAATCATTAGATGACCCCAAATGGTTATGTTTATTGCAACAAACAAGCATTTAAAGAATACTATTTCTAGATTTAGTTACGCCAGAAGATTCTCAAATCACAAATTATACGCACTTGAAGCTGCAAGCAGTGGCAGGTTTGGGGAATAATCAAACTGCTCAACCTGAATAAAACTCATTAAGTTATCTTTTAATATCAGTTTTCTTCCCATACTGAACAAAAACATACTTCCTTTCCCTCTGTAAGCTGTGTGCATTTAGTGAAACATGAAATACGCCTTTCAATTAATGCCACAAGTACATCCATTAAATGCCTCTTCCACTTCAGTGAAAGATGTTCCAGTATTTTCAAGTAATATTTCTTGCTCTTACAATAATTCTTTTCAGTTGTATTATTTCAGTGTTTCTTCAACATTCCAGACAGCAAATACATGACAGAATCTTTGTTAAGCAGACAATAAAACTGGTAGTGATGTCAGATGAATTGCAGTCACTGTATTTGTATTTTATAACTGTGAACATCCAGGCAGTTCAGTAACAGAAGAAAAAAATAAAAAAGAAAGAAAAAAGAAAAAAGGATCCCTTCCTAAAAGGATCATTAAAGAACTGTAAAGAATGCTGTTAACCTTGGTGGGTTGCTGAAAAGAAGCAAAAATAAGTAAAATACAAGAAACCATCATTTATATGACAAAGCACACACATTTTAATCCATCAGGCATGAAAAAGTGTTTTTAAGATCACACTTTGCAGAAATGTGCAAAAAGTTCTCCTTCTGAGCAACAAGTGACAATATTGAGCTCTTTGGTAGGGGCCACCAACCCAGGCTAAGTAGAGCAATAGCCTGGAGAGGAAAGCAATGATCAAAGACACATGGACACACTTCACTGAAACACATTATCCTACAAAATGCAGGAAGAAATTTTTCTGTATTTTCCTCAGAGAATAATAAATGTGGGAAAGAAGCCCTGCATGTAATTCCTTTTCTTCTCTCCCACAAAGATGAGGCTACAAGCTACACATGAAGATACTCCCTACATTACATATGAAGAGTAGTATCTCAAAAGTAGGAGTTGCAAGCAGTGTTCTTAAACTTTTAACGAAATAAAACTAATGCTGTGATAGTTACAACAATTAGAGAAGAAATTTAATGGGAATAAACCTCAGTGACTAACTGCAACTTGAAATACAAGAGCTGAGAACTGACAGACTATTCTCCATTGCTCAGGATGACTACCAGAAAGACCAGAAATTACTAGGATTTCCAGCAAAATCTATTGTTTGGCACCAGCATTTTCACATCCCACCCTTTTACCAAAGACATTATTGTTAAGGTATTTGGGAAAGAGTTTCACTTTTTTTCATAAAAATCCAAACCAAACCCACAGCAGACAAGATGTTTCTCATTCTTAAGTACATCACCTTACAATTCACAGAAGAAGTTAGAGATAGCCAGATGCTTGTGCTGTAAATGTTTACCACCACGGGTCTTTCCCTCTCTGTCCTCAAAGTTGCTGTAACTTTGCTAAGAAAACTAAGTGCAGTGAAATGAGAGCAAAAATAAAACCAGTATTAATTTAAAATAATTTATTAAAAAAAAAAGGCAAAAAGAAAAAGCAAAGCATATGTCACTGACCCCAAGCACCTCTTGTCCACTGTGTGAATGTGAGAGCTAGCCAGGTGTCACTACAGTTACACGAGAGATATGTGGACAAGGCCAAGTAAAAAAATGACCTTGCTATTTGGGGTAGCAAGTCAGGAAAAGGCAGAGGTGCCAGCCTCAGGCATGCTTGAGAAGGTCCCAAGAGCACCCAGAGAATTTGCTGCATAGAAATTCTTTCCTTCACATCACTGGTGGTTTTGATACCAAAGGAGGACGGACTAAAATTGTGCTTGGCTACAATACTATTTGCTTCCTGATTTAATTAGATTTTCAAAGTGCACTAATTCACACTTAATGGTCCAAAATTCAGGGGCACAGTATTTCAACCCCAAAACATCTAAAGCTGAAGGATAATTCTCCCATCCCTGCAGAAGGGCAAAGTTCTGCTTTTAGAAATGAAGCTCTTCAAAGACTAACTGGAAGTATACAGAGAGCACTTTGAAGTACAAACATGGTACAGTTTTATCTAAGGCACTTTTTCTACACTGCTTAGGATGAAAATTGAAATCTTTATTTCCATGCACTGCCCTAAAGAGCAAACACACAAGTTCAAGAAACAGAGCACCTGCCTTTAAACACCTTAACTGCCCGCAGAGCTTCTCCTTCTTGGACAGGTCACATCTTCTAGATTGACCTACCTGACCTTCCTCTTCTAAGATACAAGAACAGGGCTCTGTTCTACAGCTTAAAAATTACACACTTCATTGAGATGAACTTGGAATCCACCATGATCAGACTTGCAGTTTATGCTGGTAGAAAAAGAAATGCTTTTCATTACATTCAACACTCCAGCTGAAAACCAGTATTTACCTTCTAGTTGCAATTGTAAATTCAGGAGCTGGATCTACTTGTTATTATAATAGGCCCATTATTAGTTTACATGTATCTGCCAGGCCCACTGCAGCTGAGAATCTACTTCGACAGCACTTAGAAGCAAAACGATAGCAAAAAATATTACAATGAAGTAATAGAAAATGAGGAGGGGGAGATGGGGGAAGGGAATAAAAAGAGGTAGTGTGGCAATACAAATAAGCTTATTTCATTTAAAATATCATGAGCATTTCACAATACTTCATCATTATTAAAACAGTAGCAACTAATCATGTTTTGAAACTAGGAGAAATAGAACTAAAAAAAAAAAAAGAAAAAAAAAGAACGAGAAATCCAACAACCCTTCAACTCTCCATCTTCCTTTTCATTTTGCTGCAGATTTAAGAGAACATGCCCCATAGCTGTTCACGGGATATTTTCTTTAATAAGAATTACAAATCACTCAAATAAAAAGTTTAAAAGAAATCAATAAAATAAAAAATCTTCAAAAGTCAGTAAGGCAAAACCTGAAACAGAAAAAAATCTTCTTAAAACCCCTTAACAAATTATCTATTGGTCTTCTGGGACAAAGTAATTTGATACTTGTTTTGGTTTTATTTTTTAAAGAATGAATGTGAGTTTCTTAAGGATTAATAATATTTAAGAGGGACACAGAAATTAGTTTCCATGGGAGATGGTATTTTGAAGTTTCTTTTTTAAACATAATGTCAGGACTAGCCAAGGCATTTAACATAACATCCATTAGGAGAAATAAGTTAAAAAGACATTCATCCTAATTTAGTTGAAAAATAAATAATCTTCAAGTATTTTCAGAAAGTTATGGGTACATGTTTGTCTCGGGCTACAGAGGGAGTTATGCCAGTATAAAGAACATTTATTCCCCCAGCAGGTCAAGGGGAAAGTTTATCACTTCCTTAATTTTCACAGATAGAATAAGATTTTGCCAAAGGACACACGGCTGCTCTTAACTCTGGATTTATAAACATGCACAAATTTTAAAACCATGCCTTTTTAAAGCTGACAAATACAGTAATGGTTCTCTTCAGTCTCTAACACTACACATGAAGCACTCCAAAGCATTCATGCTTTTTGACACTGATATGAAGTGAGGAAGTAGGATTTCATTCGCGTTATGAGAGAAAACAGTGAGCACAGATAGGAGCACGCAGGCCACAGAGTGACTGTCAATTCCTGTTGAAGCCAGCATGCCACACTGCATCAGGGATTAAACTTGAAGATATGGAGCAGTGTGACCACCTCATGTGACCTGACACAACTGAGAGCCTTCTCCTGTTTCAACACGCTTGCATATTGCCAAGAGATGGTGTGGTGGAAACTGCTGAAAGCTGTTTAATTTTAGAAATACTCTTCTCCAAAGTAGAATTCAGGAAATTTCTTTTGGAAACTCTCCTAACTGTTACATATATAGCAGCTCAATTCATTGGAGACATCGAAGGAATCAGCCTCCAGCAGCATCTCAGGCCTTTTTTCAATGTTGACTCTTGAAACTTCTTTTCAACAAGTCAAAAAACACAGAAGTTTCAAAAAATCTCAAAGAAAACATTTAAAGAAAGGTAACACATGTAATTAACGTATTAACCTGACACTGACAGAATCAGCATTCTATATGTAAACATGTAAAGAAAGAGTTGGAGGGATGGACTGCAGTTTTTTGGATGAGGAACCCTGAGACCAGACTCACTGATTCCCTTCAAGAAGAGTGGCTGTTCTCCTTGGCAGCAACCAAAGCAGGGATGAACGGCCTGAGCCAAGGGGCCGACTACTCTGCCTGCTTCCTTGACTTGTCATAGCCAAGCCAGGTACAGACATCCCATACAGCCAGGAGCTCCTGGCCATCACCAGGGCAGGACACAGCCACTGAGGGCTCTGCTCCATGCACCAGCATGAACAGAAAAGGAACAAAGCTCTTCCTGGGTAAGAAACTGGAACCACATTATTTCTCTGTCAAAGAGAAGTAAGGTGCCAAAACCCACTTGCTTCACCCATGCTGCAATCAGCCTACAATTTATTCTCTTTCACACACACCTCCCCTCTCTCCTGCAAAAAACTAACT
>WEIV01022685.1:109088-120869 GCA_013390005.1 Calyptomena viridis | reverse complement strand
ATTTTATTTTCTATTTGATTTCACCCTAATATTCTTTGTAATTCATATGACTATTGCATTCAAGAGTTTTTTTTTTTGATATAACCTGCTGTACTTAATAGAGAGTTGTAAGATACGCCAAAATAAATCAGAATTTTTGGTTTTAAATACAAATAAGATATTATAATAGCGAGCTGATTTTTCTTTTCCATGAATCTCTAAATTGAATAATACTGAGATCAGTGGAAAAACACTTCTGTTAGGCTTTTCTTTACTATGATGGCACTGAACTTCAAAACTGGTAAACTCAGGCATTTGATATCCCTGGATCTAGTCACCTCCTCTGGGAAACCAGTGAAAAGAAAACTGAGTGGAGGTTTTCTGAATGTTTATTAGCTTTATTAACTTTTTGTAGCAGAAATGGTTGTACCTTCTGTCAGAACCAAGGCCCAATAATTCCATGTGGCAATCACATGTTTCTTGGGACTTCCATACATACAGGATACATACAGACAATGACAAAAATGGGGGATATTCTTATTTTATGTTATTCAGTTCCAAAGAGTTGATCAATTTCTCTTGTGACAAAGAAATCTTGAATTAAGTGTCTCCATCTTCTCTTTTCAACTTGAATCAGGGACTGTTTTCTCCACCAGTTCAAACTATTTGAAAATAGATAAAAGGTATTTATTGTCTTTCCTGGCTGCAGGAAGCAATGTCCAGTGATGCCAAGGGAATTGTTCAGCAGCAGAAAAAGAAGATGACACTAGATGAAACGATTCGTGAGACTCAGACATTTATAGATAAAATTCGATTCTTGGTTGATGAGGTAATCCACACAGAATTCAGATAAATTTTAATCCAGGAATTGACTTTGATTTTAATAATCCCATATGAATAGTAAGTCCTACCTTGGTTATCTACAGAGTTCTCCTTCGGAAATCTGGACCCAATCCTCTTTTGCATGCAGTGAAGCTGTTAACAAACCAGGGTGGGAAACACTGGGTTATGTGGTGTGAAAATGGTGCTCTACAGAGATATTATTTTTAATGAGATCATCCCATACCTGGTGGCTTGGAGAAGCCAGCTTCCTGATCTGGATTCATGTCTTTACTTGCATGGATGTAGTGATTGAGACAGATATGATCCCAGGGGTGTCTATATTATTAAGCCTGAGAATAACAGAAGAATGGACAAATTCCAGCCAGCAGAGAGCTGTCTCTCTGAGAGCTGTCTGTGCTAGCAAAATAAACAGCCTATTCCCTGGCTCAGAGAGCAAGTGGCACAGCTTGGCATGGTTAGCAGCCTACACCAAAAGTCTCTTCCTTCCTAAAATAGAGTAACCTTTTACACAGTTCTTCCAGGCAACAACTCCTTGGCAGGTCTTCGCTGCAAACCATTCTCAGGCTTTGCTTAGTGAAACATGATTTGGGACAGGGCAAGGTGATGTAATTGAGTATCCTCACAAGCAGAATAGATGATCATACGCCAGTGCTGAATTTTGGCTCTGATCGTTTTTGATTTGCTGATATAGACGAAGTTGATGGTATTTCCATGGTAGTTACTTATGCAGTCTGTGGGTAAGTTATTTTCTGAGACAGAGACATACTCAGATTCTTAGTTTTAGTTTTTCCTGAAATTATTTATTAAGTGGGTGCTCCTTAGTCACTCTACAAAACTCTTTACCTTCAGCTGTAATTAGAAATGGAAACATGGACTGCAAAGCCTGAAGTAACAGTCTCTTTTAGTCCAGGTGCACATCTGCCACTACACAGTAGCCATGAGGGAATCACCTCTTAGTAGAGAGTGTTCACACTAAAAATAAAGAATTCAGTTTTAGTTCAATATTCCTCATTTAACAGCCACAGAATACAGTACCTGATGTGTTCATCTGGATGCTCAGCAACAACAAGAGAATTGCATATGCAAGAGTCCCAGCTAAAAACATACTCTACTCTCCAGCAAAAGAGCAGAAAGGCAAGGACTGTGGAAAAATTAAAACCCATTTCCTGAAAGTAAGTTTGTGGTACTCTGTAAATACAGGTAATGTCTGGGGAGCATTTGGTATTCAAATTTCTTTCAGAGATTGTGTTTACAGACTCATCTTTGTAATGTAAAAAATGGCATTTTTATCTGCCATTTATTAATATTTATTTCTTATATTTATGCTTGTCGTTCTTTAAGCACTCTATCATTGCCTTTGATGTATGAGTAATTAATTCTCTCACTACTTGTTATGGCAAGCATAACGCATTGTTTATCTGTATACATAAACAAATAGAAAAGGTACAGCCTCTTTGCTGGCAAAGATGTCAGAATGCAGCACATGAAAATCTGGGAGGAGACTTCTAAGAGATCAGCACTCAGCAACTCAGACAGCAAGGAAACTTAGGTATTCAGGGGTAATATAGCAATTATTTATGCTTCCTATTTAAAACGTGCCTGAGTTTGTTCAATATATGTCAAAAATATTGTTATGGTATTACTCATCTTGAAGGAAATTCTTAGTGGATATACTCCTACAAAGGGAGTGTGACTGGTAGCACCTGCAGTGGAATATTGTGCAATGTAATTGTTACTATGGCCATCAGAAAAAGCCCAAACACACAAGACAACAGTAACTTCATATAATGACTTTTTAGTGGTTTTTCACCTTGTGCTGCTGGGAGTACTCTCATGAACCACAGCTAAAGAGCAGATAGAAATATCTAAGCTGCAGATAGTTGCCATAGGTACTTGTTAAGCAAAGTACTGTTAACTGTCCAGCCCCTTCGGTATCAAGAATTACCTTAGGAAGACATAATACTAAACTCGAGTTGCAGTCCATTGCAAACATCTAGCAAACCTAGATTAAATGGAAAGACAGATGTAGGAAATAATAGGCCAAGACTAGTAACATTATACAGTGGAAATGTTTTCTAACCTGCTCATTGAGTAATATATTTAGTAATACGCAGGACTCACTATGAGAGACCAGCAAAACTTCATGACATGGAAGGTGGGCTGAAGTCTGGGTAAATTAGGGTATTGGCTCTCACTGATATGATTGCAGCTATAAGGTAGCCTGCACAAACCTCTACATATTAGGCAGTACCCAATTTACAAAGACCGTTGATGGAGAAAATGACTTATTTCTTCCCTAAGAATCGCAGGAGTTCCTTGTGCTAAACGAGTCTCAGGGCCTCTTGCTGTGGAGAAATGCCATTTATCAGTATATCAGCTCAGTGAATGCTTCTTTATTTTACTCTGGCTTGATGATACTCCACATCCAGCCAACTCTCTTGAGCTTGTTGGTGATGGGTGGATTTTGTCTTCAGTTACCAGGCAAACGCTCTCTGGGCTGGACTGTGCAGGCAAAGGTGGACATCTACCTATGGCTTGGACCTGCCAACTATGCCCACAATGTCATGGAGAATTTGCCTGTAGGATATGAAATTGAATTGTTATCTAACACCAACTCAGGGCACAGTGTGGTGCCATCATCTGCCTGCCTGCTGTATAAAAGTAAGGCATTGTTTCTTTTCCATATTAGCAGTTAAGAGAAATGGCCCCAAAAGCTCTAATTCAGAGGGTGGCACAACACCTGTATAAAGTGATTGTCCTAAGATGATCATGGCCTAGCTTCTTTCCATCAGAAAAGACTGGTTTCATTGCCAAGTCATCAGTTCTGCCACCAAACCTTTGTAGACATCAGGAAAAGAAAGAATCCGCTCGCTTGCAGTTTCTGTTCCCTGTCTCATGGGTCTATCTCCCTGTGGAGGAAGCATCTCTCAGTTCTCCTGATGAAGCTACTGCACTGAACACCTAGTAGATAAGATAGTGATGGGAGATAAAAATTGACAGTTAACAGCCTTGCAATAGAGACACCAGTCATTGATTCTAAGTGAATTCAGAAGTCTTGCACAATTTCTGAGTGTCTCAGGTGTTGCTTTAGTCAGATAGCACTAGCAACAGTTCCCCTCCTCAGATCCCGGTGGGACAACAGGTGATGAATCTTCCCTTCCTACCTATGTGCGGCATCGTTTCCCTCAAGCTGATGTTACTGTTTTCTCTGCAATGGTGTAGCCCCACACCTCTTCCAGCTGAGAGCCCACATGTATCAGGCGAGGGGGCTCATTGCCGCTGACAGCACTGGACTTTCTGATCCTTTTGCAAAAGTTACCTTCACATCACGCTGCCAGACCACGAAGGTAAGTTCCAAAGTCTCTTTTGGTGACTAAAAATTTTTTTTTCCTGATTAGGCTATGAAAGGGAAAAATCTTGGCTTTGAAACGAGGTACCTAGCAGGAAAAGTTAGATGCCTGCTGTTAAAGGGCAGTCCACTGGAAACAAGACAAAAGTTTATGTGTTACCCTCTACTCTAACATGGAATGCAGTAGTACTAGTTCATTTTAGCTTAGGTATCAGTTTCTCTGGGAATACTGGAACTTTGTACCTTTCTCTACATCTTTGTCTATATGTTTTAAATCTGGACTCTTGTTATTGCTCAGTGTAAAGATGAACCTTCATGGTTCTCTTTTCCTGTTTCCGTGCGTGCAACGATTGACCAGAGTGAAGACCTTTATTGGCTTCTGCAACCATATGAGCCACGATGGCTGCTTGTGATGGGAGGCTTTCTGCACCACTTAAATGCTGCAAAAATGTGCCCATAAACCTCAGGCATCTCCAGGAGACAAATGTTCTCCTCTGGGTATTTGATGGAGTCTGTAGAGAAAAGGAGGAACTTCTACAGACCTGCAGCAGTAAGGGTTGAGCTGGCAAATGAGTGGGAGGACAGTCCCTCACAGAACATGAAGACTGATTTTCAGAGGTCCTGAGCCCTCTACAACTACCCTGGAGTTAAAATTGGGTGGGAGTTCTGAAACCCATGCCTAAAGCAGAATTTGTTGGGCCACATATGGTCTTTATTCATATCAAGTGACTTTTGCTTCAGAAAAAGTATTTAACCCCTCCATTCAGCCCCTCCCCCCAAAACTTCACAGTAGACTGTTTTAATTTAATTTATTCAAAAAATCCTTTGACAACTTATTCTTCTTCAAAGCAAGTTCTGTACCATGAACCACAGGGAGTAAGAAATAAAAACCTTTCTCTGAGTTGTAGATGCCTGTTTGTGCTGCTTTTGCCTTAAGGTTATGAATTATTTTTTTTCCTGTAATGTAATTTTAACTTCTGATAGGGTTGGTGAATGAATCCAATGAAGTTAGTGTTTAGATGCACTAGGTTCTGAAAAGTAGAATTTGGCCCAGGAAAATAGGTTTTTATAGGCACAGAAGTGTTACCTTTATTCATTGCCTGAAGAAAATATTGTAGGTGATAGCTTACTTGTTTTCATAATAGTGTCAGTCAAGTGCCAATAAACTGTAGTCAAGAGCTTTATTTCCTTTCAAAAGAATGGTAACAAGTTATGAGTAATTTCGTAGTTGGCGTATTTTTCCTCTTTAAATGTTACCTTTGTTAAATATATTTCCTTCCTAGATAGTTAAAACATTGTCTATGATGAAATGCATAAGCATTCACATAAGCCAAATGACAAAAAATAAAAAAAATTTGATATATTATGAGTGATTCATGAAAATATCGGGGAGGGGGGGCTCTTTCTCCTAAAGTGTTAGGTGTCATCACACTGAAGCAAAAACAAGACTGAAAAAAACGTACCCTGGAGAAGTGAAAACTGGCCTCAGTTTAGGGCAAAGGCTTTATTTTAATAGCATTGGGCAGGTTTCCTCTAATTCATGTCACCTCTAGAATTCATGTCACCAACAGGTTTCCTCTAATTTTAGTACTGAGATTTGTCTACACAGACTAGTGGTCATATATTGATATGCTTCTGAGAGATCTGTGAGGCAAACAGATTCATGTTCTTCTGGCTGGAAATAGGTGTTGAAAAAGTAGTGTCTCAGATATGGAATTGTTCAGGCGGTGGGAAAGGATGTCACCAACAGATCAGCATGTCCTGCTGAAGTACTCCAAACCAATCAGTTCATAGTTCATTAGACATTTTCTCTCTTCCATTAGATCATTTCTCAGACATTATCCCCCACCTGGAACCAGATGCTGCTCTTCAACAGTGTTGTGCTTCATGGTGACAAAGAGGAGATCGCTCAGTTCCCACCGGAGATCGTCGTTGAGCTGTATGATGACGATGCAGTGGTAAACTCAAAATTCTTCTTAGTAAAAACCTGGGCTCTTACATCGTACTGCCAGCCTTAAAGCAAAGCTGAGTCACTGAATACGCATTAAATGGATGACCTTGCTGAATGGAGCTCAGAGTTACTGTGGTTTGCAGTTTAACATCTGAGAACAGCCCTGAGATTCACTTCATGTCCTTGCAAAGCTGTGGCCTTGTATTTTCCCAAGTGAACCTCAGTCCCAAAGGCTGCTTAAAATCAGAAGCATCTTGCCCTCACCTCCCTTGAACACAACTGTACATATTGTATCTAAGTCTGAGGCAAGATTCACAGATTCACAGATTCACAGAATCTAGTCTGAGGCAAGATGGATTTATCTCTGACCATGCAGACTCTGACACAGTCTTACTGACTGAACTCAGAAACTTTGGATGCTCTGAAGAGCTAATAAGTACTCAGCTCTTTTATCTTCATAGCTATCTTGCATTTCACCTTGACCTTTCCTTCTGAAGAAGGTTTTTTCCACAAATACTAAGTTCTGCATCACCTTAGCTCCTATGACAGCTCCAAAATCCAAATGCATTTGACACCTCTCTTCTTATCTAGGGTAAGGCAGAATATATTGGGTCTACAGTGGCTGCCCCTGTGGTGAGACTTGCTCATCAACGGTACGAACCTCCTAAACTTTCTTACCACCCAGTGTACTGTGGAAATCTTTCAGGAGGAGACCTTCTTGCTACATTCGAGCTTCTGGAGGTAAACTCAACTTTCTTGGCCATTACACTTTTACACCCTGGGCTCACAAAAGCTTCCATGGCATCATTAATTAATGGGAATTGCAGTTGGAGCAGGATCATTCTGCTGTTGGACCTCATAGTCCCCATTCAATCTTTGTCATCCCCTCCGCCATGTCAGGGGCCCCTGTCCACGTACACGCCACTGCCAGCCCTTCACATGCTCTGGCTCTCCTTTGCCTGTCACTTGCCTTGCCCTGAACTATGCTATGACCTGAGAAAAAACTGTTTGAAGTAGCACACAGCCCTAACTTTACCAGCTACCAATGCTGCTTTCACTCTCAGGAAAAGAAAGTGGTGAATAATACAGATTGGATTAGGTAAACTGAGCTTTCAGGTACCCCTACTATATTAAATATTACACGGTTTCCAACTGTGAGACACAAGGAAAATTCAGCTTACCTTCTGGGCTAGCCTGACAAATGCATGACTCGAGTGTGTCATGCCTGGGATTTCAGGGAATTTCAGTGAAATTTGTAGAGCCATTAGTTAGAGGGAACTTCTATTTGCTGAAAACCTATAGCAGTTTATTCTGAAATCTGAAATGGGAAAAACATGGAATGTTGTGACACATTTTCTAGATATTCTCAATATAAAACCAGCTTTTAAGCATGATAGCTAAATATGTTTTAGTTGAAAGCCTGAAATATGACACCATGTAGAGTATTTCCTCATTATGGTGGACACCAGGGGATAGAGACTAGTATCTTAGCCATAATTTTTCCATTGTTAAATTGAATTTCAGTTTCTGGTGAACAAAAGAGTATTGTATTTTGTTTTGGCATCTTTTGGGACAAAGAAGCAGCACTGTTTTGAGGATATACTCAAATATACTCCTAAGAATTCTCTACAAATTTGACAAGAATCGTAAGTAAAAACCCTGGCATCCTTTATCTTTGTGCTCTGCATTATTCTTCTCAGTGACAACACTGTGGAGCATCTCACATGACAGATAATAGCAATATGACCATTAAGGAAATTTTCAGGGGAAAAAATAATTAAAAAATTAATATATTTATATAAAAACATCTGCCAAGCTTCAAAGCTCTCACAGAGCTGATGTGCCGGTGGCTGCTTCCAACATCAGGACATTCCCAATGATGCTCTGCGTGAGGATGGAAACAATCTTATCACTGATTTATTCTCATTCTAAACCCATAATCTTTAGTATCACATACCCTCCTTGATAACTGTGATCTGAAGGTGCCATTTGGTTCAGCTGAAGGAGTGTTCTATATGAAGTGAATGCTCCTTTCTTCAAGCCAGTGCTGAGTCTTGCTGGAGGAATAAAATTATTCTGATAACAAAGCTTCCTGGCATTTAGAAAAATAGTAGACTGAAAAAATACAGTGTGATCAATACTAGGAGTCCTGATTTTGTTTAAAGTGAGTTCAGGATTTACTGTTTTGTTGTTTGTTTTATTTTCTTAAATCAAAAAAGCAAAATCCCCTTGTAAACACATCTTGTAGGTATTTTCCGTTACTGTCATTTGACTGCCAGATCGTTCTTCACCTCTTGTTCTGTACACTTATTAAATTAATTGCTTTGGGTTTTACTGAGAAAAGGTAGATCACGTGCATGTGAATTGTTACTGCTAATTAAGTAAATACTCACCTATGCTGCAGGTGCTATACTAGTAATTACATTTTGCACCCATGTCCTGCTTCACCCACAAGGTACTAGGGAACACATCCTTTCTCCCTTATGGTAATTAAACTCCCACACTACTGTACATAAATGACCTAGTTAAATGAAGCAGAAGACTTCACAGATTCTTTGAGAGCTGTGTCTCACTCACTTTCCCTTTCAACAGTGACAAGTTAGCTTAGGAACATTGATGTGCTCCAGAAGAAGTGTTTTCATTTCCCAGAAGCTACATGTACCTTTAGGCACCATGCTTCAGGTAAGAAGCCAAGGAAAGCTTTGTCTGTAGGTTGTTCCCTGCTGTCACAGGAGGATGAGCCTCTGATAGGACCCATCATCAGGTGCTGGCTTCAGCTCTTTTATGTAGAAATTCGCTAAATCAGGCCAGGCTTCAGATCTGCCCTGTACAGGCTGAGAAGGCCATAAATACACTGTTAAATATTAGGAAGGTATTTGGAAACTAAGTCAATGAGCTTTCTCACAGAAGGTGAACTAAGCAGGCAGCAAAGCCTGGAGAGCAGCAAGAGGCAGAGATGGTCAGAGCTACAGTGGAGCCTGTTGTCCTCCCATTCAGCTGGCACAGGGCAGTTGCATACAAACAAATAAACTCCTGAATGTGGGACAGGTTTATGTGCAGTCACACACAAAGAGCACAAGTGCTACCTGACACAAGATTTTAGTCTCTGCACAGAGAAGATCCATCCCTAACACTGGAGATGTGGTTTGCAAGTTCTCCAATGGTGAGAGCATGCAATAACCAGGAACACTATTCCACAGCAGCTGGAGAGCTTTGTGTCTCGCTGGCAAATGTGTGGTTTAGCTGATGTGAACTGTCTGATCGCCAGTCCTTTTTAACTGGAATCAGATGTAGAATTTTTCTGTGGAAGTCTTCTAAGCAGTTTTGCTCAGAATTTTTGTTAAATAGAACGACCATGCTTTCCATTTTTAGTAAATAAAACTACCATGCTTCAGTACATGCATGTCTCTAGGGCAGACCATGTCCCACCAGGAACCCTTTTTTTTCAGAAAGGTGCATGAACCCAATCAATTGAATACTCTTGCTGCCAAATGTTTTAGCATCACAGCATGAGAGACAGCAATCTGGGCCACATTCCTCTCACAGCACAACTGTTCTGCTCTGCAACGTGTCTTGTAAAATGGCATTAAATTGCCATATTCTATGTGCCATTCATAGATGCTTCTAAATCAAGATTCATTCTTAAAAAAAACAACCTAAGTTACTACTGCTTAATTTCTCAGATTCCTGAGTCAGATCCAGACAGACTTCCTCCAATGGATCCACCAGATGTTGGACAAATTTACCCAGTCCCAGCTAACATACGACCTGTTTTAAGCAAATACAGAGTGGAGGTGAGTTACTTTGAATATTTCCATTTCCTAATCTCAGCTCCTTTTATTCTCTTATTGAACTGTAAGGAATGCTGATTTTAAAATCCTGATCAATAGGAAGCACATGAAAATAGCATATAGGTCCCAAAATGAATGTGGTAAACTCAGACCAAATTGTTTCTCTGAGGCTGGACATGCAAGCCTGTGCTTCCACTGAGGTCAGCAAGGGCTATGTCTCACTCCTGACCTGCTGTGAAGGGACTATTTCTGTTGCAGAGCATAACTGATACACCCACACTCTGTGCAGCACAAGGAAGTGTCTACAGGAGGTGGAGAGCTTTCCCTTGGAACAGACATCACTGGAGCTGAGGTTTGGCATTGGCCACCTCACAGGCTTTTTCAGGGTCCCAAACTTAAGCAAAATAATGCCTCTGCCTGCCTACAAATGTCAACACCTTCCTTCCCCTTCTCTCTTGCATCATTTGTGTCAGTGTAATAGTGCCTGGATGCTGCCCAGCCTCAGCACTCACTGTCACTCATTTTACAGCCTTCACACTATCTGCTTATTTGCCCATTTTTCCATGCCAAGTCAGACCCTGCTTGTGTTACCTGATGGCCCTTCCCCAGAAATCCTTTTCCAGGAGACCAGAAGCAATTCCAGCTTCGCATTCAAAGATACAACAATTGAACTGCTGAAAAGGAGAGAACAGTTTATTAGCTCTCCATATAATTTAGTTAAGCTATTGCTTTCTATACATAAGAATGAGGTTTGGTTAGCAATATTTCTTTTTTTTGCATCTACTATTGTGAGGTAAATAACCCCATGAACTACTCTACTGATGCAAAACAGACAACCTATTCCTTAAACTTAGGTGTTTCTCTAAGTACTGAGTTATAAAGGCCTTCCCACTGCCCCTGCTGCAGCTTGCCTTTTGCTGCTTACACATTTCTGTCTCACACTGCTGTGACTTTCATCCCACTAGCTCTAGGGCACCCAGCTTAGAAACTTCCTTACCGTAGGCTTCTTGTTTGGACAGCTGAACAGAGCAGCCAGCTTCCCAGAGTATGTCAGATCTTAAATAGATTAAATTATGTTTAGAAAGGGTGTCTCTGTATCCTTTAGTTCTGGAGGGACACCGAGATAATTTCACTCCTCCTTGATACCTTGGGCACCTTAAAATCGGGTAAATTGCATACAGATCCAGACAGTTAAATTGCTTCAAGAACAGGTGAAGTGCAACATATGGAAATATGAACTCTGGAAGATATCCAGCAAGCAATTAACACAGACTGAATATCACACAACTATCTTTGTTAAGATATTATAAACTATATCTTGCACTGCTGGAAAAGGCCATGAAGCCATTATCACTACACAAGTGTGCCCCAGTTTTACTCAGGAACCTCTGGCAACAGAGCAGGATATCATCGATCCTCACTCCTCTCCCAGGCTCCTTACTACTCTCACACAAATCCCCAGTCCTACCAGCATTCAAGTTGTCCACAAAGCCCCCATGCTCCTTTTGCTTCCAGACTTCATTTCAGGTTCATGAGACTTACAGTTTCACTCACCAACCATAATATAACCATCTCCCTCTGTCCCAGCTCTGTACTTTAGGGTCCCCCAGCATGTGCTGTATTAAGTACCATTTTACCTGCAGACCCCTATTCTACAGATCCAGTGTCCTTGTTGTCCTCCAGACCAGGAGCACAGTCTTTTAAAGGAAAGCTGCTTGGAGACCTCCTACCATCAAGTGCAGACCTGAGGGCTAGCTTGGCTGGCACACTTCTGTTAATCACCTCTGCTCCTGTGGGGTTTGTTTGCTCCTTCAACAGCTCTGAAGAAACTTTAAAGAAACCAAACCCCTGCTGTTCAGATCAATAGT
>WEIV01022685.1:42854-102287 GCA_013390005.1 Calyptomena viridis | reverse complement strand
AGCCTGATCCAGGACATCATCAGGCAATCTAAAAAGTTCAAAGCTTGAGTAGTGTTAATAGGATTTCAAGTACTTTGTAGTTTAGAAGAACTGATTAGACTCATTGATATCTCAATTAGTTTGCAATGCAAATTTCTGTCCAAATGACTCGTTAGTTGCTTTCAGTCAATATGAGCTACTCAGCAGCATGAGTCAATATTGATTTATATAAGTTGTAGGGTGGCTGCAAAAATATAGCTGGATTCATGTCACACTNTTCCTGTCACACTGTTGTGAAACTTACCCAGTGGAATTATTAATTTGAAAGTACACAGTTAACGTAAAAATATTATTTTTATAATATTAATGATAAAACCCCTGGATTTAGAATAACTGCAAGTGTTAGTTTTAAATAATCAAATAGAGAGCTAAGTGCATGCAGGTACTTCTTGCAGACATCTAGATGTGGTGATGGTACCATGTTGTAGAGAAAAGATCTTTCAAAGGATGATGTGCACTGAAGCCAGGGTTCCTTGAGAGTGGTACGACCAAATATGTTGTGTACATGCACATACTGCAGCACAGGCTGCACGAATCATGTTTTGTTTGCATTCAGAAGATTGCTTTTGTAGTGCACTTGTTTTGTTTTCGAGGGGGATAAAAGTCAATGTATTACCAGGGCTCTTTCTGCATATACCCAAGTCCTGAGGACGGCAGCTTGCTGGACGGAGGGCAGCCCCGTATCCTGCAAGGAATACCACCAAACCACTCTGTCAAAGTACTCATCAGGGTTTATGTTGTGGCAGTAAGTAGACAGATGCTCTTTTAACCTTGAAATAACTTGAACATTTCTTTTCAACTCAGTTTACTTTCAGTGTCTTTGCAGTGAAGCTTCTGAAAATCCTAATCTGTGTGGTATAATTTTCTCTGGTCATATTTCAGACAATGTTTCATATTGCAGAAATGAGTGTTCAGAGTAGAAAGATTTCTATATTCCTCGTGAGAAATCTGGAGATGTCTCCAAGATGTCTCCAAGACTGGAGAGTCACTTTATTTGTTCAAACTGAGAAGGCTGGACACATAACTAACATGGTATGGACAACCTGTTCCAGCCATGTTACGCAAATGCAGCCAGTTCTAATCAGTAGAATTGTTTCACAATGACACACATTTAAACAAAACCTCAGGAAGGGTGAAATGGGTCATATTTTTTCAGGGCTATGAATTGCACATTATCAAAGTGTTACATGTTGTGGATAAGTTTTGGGGTCAATAAAGGTAGAAATACAGAGAACAAGATGATGAAAGAGCACAATGTGAAGCTGAGAAGGAAGGAATTGGTATTTCAGAGAAACAAGACAGTTGCAGGAAATCTAGGACCAAAAGATGGCATGCAAAGAGACAGTGGCAACAAAACAGAAGAACAGGAAGAAATTGTTTTATTGCCTGAATATAAAGACTTAAAGGTTTTTTCAACCTTAACAATTCTGTGATTTTATAAAGAATTGTCTTGTCCTGTTCAAGGATCTGGAACAATATTTTTGGAAAACCTTTCCTGAATCCTACATGCAGTTGTGCAGCCAGCTTCTTCCTCTGTGTTACTCTCCTGCTCACCTTTTTCCATCTTAGTGGTAGGACAGCACTTACATCTGCTCTACTTTTACTCTCTTCTCCTCCAGATCATCTTTTCCTAGTAGCCTGCAAAGCTAAAGACTTTACATTACACAAGGTGACCAAAACCCCTGCACTTCCAGAACACCTAGGACTGGGCAGGAAACTCAGTCCTGTGTTGTGACAATGGTGCATTTAAGCAAANAGTGATGGCTTCTTATTCGGTGTAATTTGTGCTTTATCAATTGCAACCACTGTTGCTGTTACTATTACAAAGTGTTTACCATATGCTGATTTCTACCTGCTTGGATGTTTTGTAATCATGCTGCTTAAAATGTTGAAAATTGCTTCACCTTGTATGATTATAAAATATTTCATTTTCATACCTATCAAAACACATCAAGTAATATAATCTGTGAGAGGTTTTGCAAAATGATGCATCAGAGGAAATGAGGCAAAAAATGATATTGTCTGTGCAAATTAATGCAATCATTAAGCCTTAAGGGAAATAAATATCAGAGTGATTTCACAATCTTTGCTGCTATTTCAGATTGAATGGAGTGCCAAATAAATCTTGTAATTTTAGAACTAGGACAAAAAATAAAGTTTTTAAACTCTTATGGCCTTCTGAATGGGAGAGCCAGGGTCAAGCTCTCAATAAGCATTCACTTTGTATCATCAATGCTTTATACTTATATATATTTTTAGTGCTAATAGGTGTGATTTTTGTGCCAGTAAGTTTCCCTATTTTAAGAAGATTGGAAATATTTTGAATTGAGGTGGAGTTATTCTGTAAGAACATTTAAACAGAGAATCTATACTACTTTGGACTGAAAAACCTCTAGGACAGGGTCCTGTCTGCAAAAGCAGAGACTTAAAGACAAAAGTGTAAGGACAACAGACAAGAACAGTGGTCCCTTGATAGCATGCCTTCTCAGTTTCTGTGATTTAAGCTCTTTTTTAGCAGAGATTACAAGTGATCCATCATTATGATAAACCATAAACCACAGACCACAGGCATTAGACATAGATAGATGGAATGGGAAATCACCACTGTGTTTGTGTTAGGCAAGGAATGGGCTGTTCATTTGGATAGTCCTTGCTGCTGCTGCTGCCAGTGGCAGTACTGGAGTGACTGGAAATGCAGTTCCTTTGCAGCAGTAGTATCAGTCATAGTAAACACCTCTCATCATCCTAGAAACTCTGGTCAGCAGGACACCACCAGCCTTTAGCAATCCCAGATCACCCCTAAACTTCTCTCTCCTCCAAAAAATGCTCTGCTGTTGCTACAAAATTGACTTTGACCACCTTGAGAAAAAGGACAAAACTTGTCCTTCAGGAGACAAAGCTCAGTTTTGCCTGTGCTTTGGAGAAATCTGGAGTCAGTGTTGTGCTGATGAGGATGTTCTGTCTTCCACTAGATTGTCAAATCATTTTTGAAATCTNCAGCTGATCCAGATGGCAAGTCAGATCCCTACATTGTGCTAAGACTTGGCAACACAGAAATTAAAGACAGGGACAACTACATCCCCAAGCAGCTAAACCCTGTATTTGGAAGGTCAGTGATGGCTTCTTATTCGGTGTAATTTGTGCTTTATCACTTGCAACCACTGTTGCTATTACTATTACAAAGTGTTTACTATATGCTGATTTCTACCTGTTTGGATGTTTTGTAATCATGCTGCTTAAAATTTTGAAAATTGCTTCACCTTGTATGATTATAAAATATTTCATTTTCATACCTATCAAAACACATCAAGTAATATAATCTGTGAGAGGTTTTGCAAAATGATGCATCAGAGGAAATGAGGCAAAAAATGATATTGTCTGTGCAAATTAATGCAATCATTAAGCCTTAAGGGAAATAAATATCAGAGTGATTTCACAATCTTTGCTGCTATTTCAGATTGAATGGAGTGCCAAATAAATCTTGTAATTTTAGAACTAGGACAAAAAATAAAGTTTTTAAACTCTTATGGCCTTCTGAATGGGAGAGCCAGGGTCAAGCTCTCAATAAGCATTCACTTTGTATCATCAATGCTTTATACTTATATATATTTTTAGTGCTAATAGGTGTGATTTTTGTGCCAGTAAGTTTCCCTATTTTAAGAAGATTGGAAATATTTTGAATTGAGGTGGAGTTATTCTGTAAGAACATTTAAACAGAGAATCTATACTACTTTGGACTGAAAAACCTCTAGGACAGGGTCCTGTCTGCAAAAGCAGAGACTTAAAGACAAAAGTGTAAGGACAACAGACAAGAACAGTGGTCCCTTGATAGCATGCCTTCTCAGTTTCTGTGATTTAAGCTCTTTTTTAGCAGAGATTACAAGTGATCCATCATTATGATAAACCATAAACCACAGACCACAGGCATTAGACATAGATAGATGGAATGGGAAATCACCACTGTGTTTGTGTTAGGCAAGGAATGGGCTGTTCATTTGGATAGTCCTTGCTGCTGCTGCTGCCAGTGGCAGTACTGGAGTGACTGGAAATGCAGTTCCTTTGCAGCAGTAGTATCAGTCATAGTAAACACCTCTCATCATCCTAGAAACTCTGGTCAGCAGGACACCACCAGCCTTTAGCAATCCCAGATCACCCCTAAACTTCTCTCTCCTCCAAAAAATGCTCTGCTGTTGCTACAAAATTGACTTTGACCACCTTGAGAAAAAGGACAAAACTTGTCCTTCAGGAGACAAAGCTCAGTTTTGCCTGTGCTTTGGAGAAATCTGGAGTCAGTGTTGTGCTGATGAGGATGTTCTGTCTTCCACTAGATTGTCAAATCATTTTTGAAATCTCTTTTATATTTTAATCTTCCCTAAACATCTCAAAAATGATTCCTATCCCTGAAAAATGCACTGAGTGAAAAAAGAGTTCTGATCTTTGCTTTTTTTAAGCTTGTTTAAAACTTTTGCCTGATCATTTTGTTGGGTGCCCCCAGATTCCTATTTTCAACATTTAACCTGCAGCTTTTGCAAGAGAATAGCAAAGACTCAGATGGAGCTTTTAGGCATTCTGAAAAGCATGTGAGAACTCTTACATAAAGCTTCATGAGCCTTGTAATTTCCAGACTTCCACCTCTACTGGATTCAGGATAAATCATTGCAGCTGACCAGCTCCGTTCCATTTCTGTCTACTGTAGGTAGGAACAACCATAGGACTGTACAGGGGGTGGTAGAGAAACAGGAGGAAAAAACCCAATTTTGCTCTTTGTGTTTCCAGTATCCAAATATTTAATTGAAGAAAAATGTGCTATCAAAAACCCCCACTGATTATTAGAAGAAACATGATTCACAGGTTTTTTGGACAGCATTCATTAACTTAGTCTTTTGGGCTTCAAAACTGATTTGACTGCATGTAGGTCTCAATTTTTCCTCTAGATCGTTTGAAATCCAAGCTACATTCCCCAAGGATTCCTTGCTCAAAGTCTTGATCTATGATCATGACTTTGTGGGAACAGATGATCTCATTGGAGAGACTAAAATTGATTTGGAAAATCGTTTCTACAGCAGGCATCGAGCTACCTGTGGGTTACAGAGTCGATATGAAATGTAAGTACTTCTTCAGACAGCAACAGAGTGCACAGTGAGTGACTTGACTTGAAAGAAAAATTCCAAATGTGGCTAAATATTATGCTTTCTCTAGGACAAAAGTGTTGCAGGAGGTATTTTAATTAAAATTCAGCAAAAAGCTTAGTGGTGGCTCTGTGTGGCTGCCAGACTCAGTGGGAAGTGGAAATTTTAAAATTAACAACATTGCTTGTTCAAGAAGTATTTTAGATAGTCAACAGCTGATGTATAACATACCTGCTTGATAAACTGCCTTTGGACAGGCATAAAGGGCAAATGGGAAAAAAATCTCTCAGAGAAGTTATACTAGAACTCTGCTCTCTGTTATTCAGCCAGAATTGGATTGATTGCAGCAAGGCTGGTGGGACTGGTGGGTTCAGGAGCACAGGGGGCTGCTGACAAGGTTTCTGTAACAGGGGTGAGTTGTGGGGCAGTGATGGAGCCTCTGGTCCCTGTACAACTGCATTCTCAAGGATGTTGTGCACAAAATTAATCAATGTGGAGAAAGTCAGTCTAAAATAATTCCACTGTCCTGGGATGAGGCCCTAAACTGGGAGATGTGGGTTTGATATTCTCCTATGATTGTTTCTTATTTTGTCTACGAAGAGTGGACAATAGAAAAAAGCAATCCAGGAGCACAGACTAAACCACAAAGCTTCCCTTGCCAGCTTAGTCTCCAGTGTGAGATATTTCTTCATGTGCTTGTTCCAGGTCCCAGATGGCCTCAGCTTCTCCTCTGCACCTGGGAGCCACAGAACACTTCTCCCTAAATGGAGGTAGCACATGTGCACTTGGATTCTTTAGGCAGAACATGAATTGAGTTGAGGTCTTTTTCCTCTTGGGAAGAGTGTCAATGCCTGGGTTACTTAAGATGTGGGTGAAGCTGCCTTAGCTTCTCCTGTGTTTTAAGAGGATTGGCTGATCCCCAGGACCTGAGCAGACAGAGAGGATGTTTCAAGTAAGAGGTAGTGTTGAACAGTTAAAGGGAGAAGTTTGACTGAGCAAATGTCAGGGCCACTGGCCACAGAGTGAATCTCTGCGTGGAAAGTCCTGATTTGTCAGTGAACTTTGCTGAAGGAAATACCCATTTCTCTTCACTCTGTTCCTTCCTTGCAGAGAAGGGTACAATGCATGGCGAGATGCAATCAAGCCAAGTGAGATTCTCACTAGGCTGTGTAAGGACTACAGAATAAATGGACCCTTCATGCGGCCGGGGGAGATACAAGTAGGAACAAAAGTCTTCAAGGGACAGACAGTCTTCACAGAAGATGAGAACGGTAATGAAGTAGTTTGGTGTTCTTCAGCTGCATGTTAGCAGTACCAAGAGCCTGCCCAAGCTGTAGCTGGGGTCCTGTTGTGCTATGCACCCACTCTAGAGTCAGATTACTGGAGTCTGCTCTGTGTCTGCTTTGAAACACTCATATAAATGTGTCAATGAAAGTTGTGATTGTATTTTCTTTTGCCATAGCTTAGTTGCAGAGAATCTGTAGGGTGAATCTGTCATCCCCGTGGTAGCTGTTGGGGGATGCTTTGGACTAGGTCCTACCCAATCCCAAGGATGGTATGCTCAGGATTGTTTGGAATGCAGGGGACCCCCTTGGAACATGTCTTCTGGCTTGGTGTTGTTTTGAAAGGAGTCCAGCTTACATGTTCTGACATCCCTCTACACAGCATACCAAAGCATGGCAAGTCAGGGGCAGGCTTTAAAAAATGCATTTTTTGTCTAAACTAAAACACAAGAGTAGACAGGCCCAAGAAGTGAGAAGAGGGAAGGGAAATATAGGTTGAAATAAGGTTACCCAAGGTTAGTCAAGTCTCTGACCACAGTTAGACTCCAGGCCAGTTAGACCTGCCAGTCCTACCTTACCTACCTGACTTTCCCCTCTGTTGTTTTTTTAACTCCGCTTGGTTATTGTCATGCTGACTGGTCTTCTGAAGCACTAACACAGCACTGTGTAAATCCAGGTATCTGTGGGGTCCAGGAATCCAGATGGCAGGACAGAACTTACTTTCAGAACTCCCGGATTAAAAAGAGGTCAAAGCTACGAAGACCTTGAGTGTCCATATCAGATTGGGGTAGAGTGGGACAGAGTCATCAGTGAAAGCTGTCCCTGCTCATGGTAGGAGGGTTGGACGAGATGGTTTTTGAGCATTTTTTCCAACCCAAACCATTCTGTGATTCAGTTTTATACTTAAGATAAGGAAAAGAGGTGTGAAGATGGAGCCTTTCAAGGGGAAAAAAAGGAGCTGGTCTTGGAGAGAGTAGTGGACATTGTGGCAGTGTAAGAAAACCTCCACTCCCTCATCTGACCACATTCCTCTTGGCAGCTGCAGAATACAGCTTGCAGCATGAGTGGAAGGCTGCTGAGGCAGCACTTTTGAAGGGAGAAAAATTGATCCACTTTTGGTTTCTTGGCCTGAAAGAGATTTTTCACTCCAGTATTGCTGTTTGTTTTCCTCACTAGCAGATCACTAAGTGTGACTACCAGCAACAGGATCTCTCCATCAAAATTCTGGTTCACTAAAATGAGCTTCAGAAAACCAACGTCAGATCAGATGATGGAAATCAGAAGCCAGGAAATATAGAACCAGATGGCAAAGATCAAATTACTTATGTATACAAGTTTTTCAACATGTTATACAGAAATAGTTTACAGCACACAGTCTTTACATAATTCCTCTTTTTCCAACTGTTCTGACAAGTTCTGACAAGTATATCTGGGTCATTATTTCCTGATGGGCTTCTCTGGTGGTCATCATTTGGATCTGTGAAACTAACAAAGACCACAGATTTGAGCTTTTGAGGAGTACTGAAAAAAGGAAGCATTACCATTTCCTCTATACAGGTGGACAGAATGATACTTATTCATCCAGCTTTAAATTGCAAGGGACATAGAACCTTGATAGAAGAGAATAGTTCAGCTGGAAGAGACATACCACAATCATCTTGCCCAACTACCTGTCCACTACTCTCAGGTAGTCTAGGACTACCTGCAGCCAATGGGAAGAAATAGGCATCTTAAGAGGTAAAACCAATCTTTTTAAAGGTGTCTTTGAGAGGATATGGGCTATCATGACGAGTCATTGCTACTGAAGCTGCCTGACTGATTAGCTCAGGCTAGAGACCTGGCTAAAATTAAATGAAACACATCACCTCTTGAACACATGTTGGTGCACAAGAAAGAACCAAGATTCATAACTGCAGGATCATCCTTCCTCACTCTTTGAGCCATTAGGAAGGGTTTAATGCTTATTGTTTAAATTCCAAATGAGTCTTTTGTCAACTACCAGCAATTTGGAGACAGTAATACCCATTAGAAAAGTGATAACAGTTTGCTGACAAAAGTAAATCTTAACCATCTTCTCACTTAGGGACTTCAAATCTGGGAGATATCACTCTTCAAAAGTCTGGGCTCCTTTAGTGTGGAGCCCACACAAAAAGGAGGAAACAGAAGATTGAGAGCTCAGAAGGCTTTCTCATATCCACTCTACTTTCAATACTAGCACTGATCTTTCCTTGAGGTGCCATTCTCTGGGGTCTCCCTTCTAGTGGCCAAGCAGAGCTGGTCAGGATGTGACATGTTCTTGCCCATGGACTTCAACTTTCTTCCCTGAAGCTGTGATACAGTTCTCCAGGGTGGTCTTTGCTGTTGCCATCACAAAGCAAAATGAGATGTAGATAACTGTTAGTGCCTATTTACTGTCAGCTTTGTGAAATCCAAATCCCCTTGTTTTTTATGAGCTCTAAAAATTTACAATTTTCTGGAAAAAGAGTAGTTTACAGGTTTCTTCCATCTTCTTGTTAAAAACTGCTACTGTAATAAGTGAAATGATTTCCTGTTTTACAGGTAAACTGCTGCCTAAGTGCTAAACTTTTAGTTACCCTGGTGGGTACCTTTATTTATGAGAATTAAATGCATTTCAAGGCCCTTCTTTATTTAGCTGGAGTACATAAAACCTTCTTCTTAGCTCAAGCAAATTTTTAATGGCTATCTTTAATAGTTAATGGAACATATTACCAAGGGGTTCAATATTATAATTCAGCTCTCTTTGTTCTTTTTGTTTTGCTCTTTCCAATAGAGGAGCCTGTTGAATCATATGAACATCTCTCCTTAAAGGTTTTACGTGCTTGGGAAGAAATCCCTGGAGCTGGATACAAGCTGGTCCCAGAGCACATAGAGACTCGGCCTCTCTACCATAAGGATAAGCCAGGCATGGAACAGGTAGAGCAGCTCAGAGGTGGTGGAGATGGTAGACCCAGGAGCAGTTTTCATTTCCTCCAGTCATTGTGGCTTCTATTTGTAACTGCAAACTTACAGAGTCAGCATCCAAGTGTTGCACCATACACAAGGCTTTGTACGGTATCAACCTGGAAACTGCCATCCGTGTGTGTATACGGCAAATTACCCAAATACACAGTAATCACACAAAGTGTAACTGCATATTTTCAATCTTTTAAATGCTTTAGTTTATTAAATTAACAAACCCTCTTCTTTTATTTAAACTTTAGTTCTTTTTTTTCTGTTCATCTCATACTATTTTTACATGGATTTTACCTTGAAGTTGACAATGTTTGAGCTCTATTCCAACTTCACTGAATTCCTGAGAAATGGAAAGAATATGTGTATGAAAAAATATACTGTATAGGAAGTTTATAGATGAAATCATAGTTACAGGATAGTAAATTGATTGGTGGTTATAGAAGAAGTGGTGGGTTTGGATGTCAGAACTGTATTTAAGCCTTCTAAAGTCTCTATAAAATAGAGTCACAGAAATGTTTATCTCTTTGATTTCAAGGGTCGTGTACAGATGTGGGTTGACATGTTTCCTAATGATATGCCTCTGCCAGGACCCCCAGTGGACATTTCACCAAGAAAACCCAAAGGGTAATACTCTATGCTTTCCTCCCAGCAATAACTCTTCAAAGACCTAGTCTTTCTTAAGTGTCTGGAAATAAATAGATAAAGAACTAAACAAACCTCTAAACAAACCTAAAACAAACCTCTCTGGTCTGGAGAAAAGTTTTCTTAGATTCACATGACATGAAGTACAACAAGGGCATCTAGTTTGATTTCCTCTGTTAAACAACTCAAAGAACTGTTGGTGATTTTTTCAACAAGGGCTGTCACACACCTCTTTTACACAGATATGCCTTTTTCATGGAGAGATTGCAGGTGGCTAGAGGCAAGAGTCTCTTAATAATTCGGATGTTATCATCCACTTGTTGAGCTGAAAGAAGTAATTTTGGTTTCACTACCCCTTTCAGTGAGATAACTTACTTGACCCTAGTTGAGCTCTTTAGTCTGATGCAATAGTATTACAACCTATTGGATTTTCAGCACTTCATTCAAAGATAGATCAAGAAACACATAAAGCAGCAGCAAAAAGACAAGGTCCATTTGGAATGGCCTTCTCTCAAATTTCATGTTTACTTATGCTGCTTTAAATGCAATACTGCAAATAATTCTTCAAGGTAATTGAATGTTTGTAAATAAAACACAAAAATGAGCAACAGAGTTCTCAGCCCATCCTATATTTTAGCTAGGCCTTTCCTGAGAATTTTATGTCTGAAACAGCATGAGATACTATTCCTGTATTATTTATGTTTGAACAAGATACAATGTAATAAAACCTTGTTTATTTTCCTTTCCTTTTACAAATGCCAAGATTTGACAAACAAACAAACAAACAAGGAAGACTCCATTCCTTCAGACCAGAACTTTCTATAAAACTTCTTAACAACAAGCATTTTCCAATCCAAAAAGATTTAAAGCTAATCAGGCCCACAAAACCAGATTGTTCCTGCCATTTTTGTAGCAGGGAAAAATACTGTCAAATACTAGTTGTGAGGAAAAAATCAAATATACAAACATGAAGTACACATCTTGCTGAGGAATGCATATTTGCTGCATCAAAACAAGCTCCAGACCCCTTAAAACTTAAAATACTTTGTGAAAATCTCTCTCATTGACTATCTTTGATCTAACAAGGCTCTGATGAAGCATTGCAGATGCAAGTGTCTTTGGCTAGTGCTGAGGCTTGGTTTTCATGGTCAACATCTTAAGAGCTTTCTGATTATTTCTGGAGCACAGTATCTGGTAACTCCTGAAGCAAAATTTTTCACACCCTGAGACTGAGGCTATTTCCGAGACAAAACGTATTGTATCAGAAAAATAGTATGTTGTCTCAAATGTAGTTTGTTCATCTTTTTTTATTTATTTTGCAGTTCATACAACGACTCAAGCAATACCTGAATTTTTCAGTATCACTTTTTTATGTCACCTGTAGTATCTGTATTTCAAGTCAAGCTTTGAGAGTTTTGGATGGATGGCCACCATAAATGTCTGTATATAGGGAGTGGAAAGGATGGGAAAATTTTATTCCTTTTACAGTTTTTTCTAAAGATAATTGTACTTGCTTAAATGAAAATATCTCTAAGCAGTCCTTCTCTTCCCCTTTAATGCACTAGATTGCACTAAATGCAATGTTTTTAGGTATTTCTGAAAAGCACCCCTCAGGGAGCTCTGGTTTTTATTAGCAGGCTGATCACTGTTTTGGAGACTGCTCTGATGATGTTCTGATTAACTTTGCCTTGTGTCACTGCATTATTTTTGTGAAAGGAATTGAAAATGAACAGGTATATAAAAAGCAAGGAATGTTCCATTTCTCTGAAGCTGGCAGTGACCCTGTTGTTCTCCATCCTACTCCATGAGCTGAGAGGAGCCAACATCCCCACTCTATCACTAGACTCTTGTAAACACAAGAGGCCTGAGGCTGATGCACAAGTACAACATTACTCACTTTATAAAACCATGATTTGGTAGAGGTTTGCATCAGTGTCTGACTAAAGAAACACAGGCCTACTTTATTTTCTTTTGCAGCTATGAACTGAGGGTAATAATCTGGAATACAGAGGATGTAATTCTAGAAGATGAAAATATCTTTACGGGGCAAAAATCAAGTGATATCTATGTAAAAGGGTAAGTTCTTCAACACTTGTCTTCAAAATAACATCCAATATTTCATTAAAAAATCAGAGGATAAAATTGTGTTGTGAGAATATTCTACAAGCTATCCAGTGACCTTGGCACTTGGCTCTAAATCCCTGCCCAAATTACTCATTTATGTTGAATATAGCTTCGTTTTTTTTTTTTGGTCTTCCCTCTTAAAATGAAGTAACTATAAAATGGCACTAGCCGTTAGTTCCTACTCAGGCAGAGGTGAAAACCAAGCTCACAGTTCAGCAGAAATCAAACCCTTAGGAACGTGAACTGTAAGAACTTACATAGGTGCAGAGAGGTTAGACATAATCAGAGAAAAGGGTATTGTGAACACATTACAAACAAGAAAGCAGGCATTTGCAAGGCTATTTGTATCGGAAATGTTTTTTACCCTCGTGTGGGGAGCATGTGTGGTTGAATGACCGTGGCCAAGCTGAGGAGAACATCATGTGGTCACTTTCTGCTCTCCATCTCCTTCCTGCTGCAGACAAAATGTCTGTCACAGCTTCATGGACTTCACTGTATTAACTAGTAAACCATATTACATAACTAAAATTAAAAGGGAGAAAGAGTGAAAGGGGAGACTGCTGCTCAAACCAACTCTTTCCTGAGACTGTAGGAGGTTACTTCTTAATTCCTTGCCTGTTTTGGAGTATTGCTTTGCACTTTCTGCTTCTGAGCAGGATTTAAATGCAGGTACCAGGGAGAGATGGGGCTTAAGTGACAGTGAGAAGCACTGAAAATCTCAAGTGCCAGACTAGTCTTAGATTTCTTGATGGTTTTCCATTACTAGAGAGTGAGATTAATATGCCAATATGAATTGTGTCATTGTGGAGTCCTGGAAAGATCTGAATTTCTAAAGCAGCAGGCATATGTCAAAATGAATTTCCATAAAAACCTGATGAAGTATTGCCAATAACCAAATGCAAAGAGCTGAAGGAGGGACCACTGGGACAGATGGATCAGCAAACAGAGGATGTTTTCCACTTCGCAGGTTCTGAAAATCATGTGAATGTAATAAGAAATCCAGAGTAAGCATCAGGACGGGGCAATCTGGTAACAGCTCTTACTCCTGTGTAGGACATACCTACATGCATTTTACTAGGGAAACTTGCACTAGCTCTGACCAAGGTGTGTGGGGCAGGTGATACCAGCCCAGGTGAAGCACACACTAGCACGGCCATATGACCCCCGTGTGCTGCAGGTGTGGGTATTGCACACCTGGCTGAGCAAACTCCTCTTGCAGTTCCCTGAGAGGAGATGCTCTGAAAAAAATGGTGTTCACACAGATATATATCCAACTTAGCAATGAACTAACATCTTCAGAGCAGTAGCAGAGTAGCTCTGAGAGCATGAAATTGAGGAATTAAATAGGGAGCCAGCCTTTGTGCTGAGCTGTATGGTTACATGAGGACATCACTATTAGTGCCAGAGTGGTCTGACGGGGAAGCCAGGAGTGGAAAACTTTTTGCTTCTGTGCATTAGTGATGATGACATGAATCTTACTGTGTTCAGACAGTGTGTGTGGCACAGCATCTGTCACCAGGCATGGATTTGCACTGGGGACAGTGCCATGCATCAGATAGTTATGATTTTTCACAATTCCTTTTTGAAATATTTGGGCTTGCAGGGGAAAAGCCACTCTTTGGATGCAGAACAAAAATGTGAAAAATCATCTTCCAAACTAATGCATACCTTGCAGGATCATTAGTATAATGGAGTTCTTCAGAAGAGAAAATTATGTTTAGGAAAGCATTGTCTTTTTGTATCATAGCACATCCAGTGTTGTGCACACTGTTGCAGAAATCAAGAGGAAATCACACACACACAAAAATAAATCAGAGACTTCTCTAGCCATACTTATGCCATACTTATACCAGCAACTGCAAACAATTTAGGCTCCAATACTGAGCATTGAAATCAGTCTTGGGACATTGACATGGAATTTATTAAAGTGGCATAACACGAATACAGAGTGACTAGTACTGGATAAATGACTGATGCTGTCATTGCTGGTCCCTAAGAAGAGGATGTCCTGGCTAATAAGAAATGACCAACTGGTATTTTGGGATCTGATCCAAATAAAAATCGCATTCTCACTCTCAGCTTTTGATCACCACTGGCCATTACTGCAGCCTGTGCCACAGCTGGGAGGAGGCCAAGATCCCCAGTCCAGGGCTGTTGCTGCATGTCACACTTCTGAACAGTGTGTTGCCTCTTACTGATTAGTAGGTAGAAAATAGTAGATGATCATGCCTGTAACAAAATACCCATAATTACAATTCAACCTCCCCTGGTGACAGCGATGCTTTCCACTGTGCTTCCTGTAGGTGGATAAAGGGCCTAGAAGAGGACAAACAGGAGACAGACGTACATTACAATTCCTTGACAGGAGAGGGCAACTTCAACTGGCGCTTTGTGTTCCCATTCCATTACCTCCCAGCAGAGAGACAAATAGTGGTTAGTAAAAGAGAAAACATATTTTCCTTGGAAAAGACAGAACGCAAAATACCTGCTGAGCTGGTACTTCAGGTGTGGGATTTTGAAAGACTGTCTTCGGATGATTTCTTGGGTAAGTATGCAATGGATTTGTCTGAACTTCACCTGAGGTCTCACCAGACCTGTGTTTTGTAGAGGTATGTACAAAGCAGTTTCTGAGCCCCAACTTTTGCTTGTCTTTTTCTGAAGCACCACATTGCAGACTTACACATTTCTTGGAGAGTCAATCAGATGAGAATGATGTCAGGGTATTACAAATGAATGAGTGACAGTACAGAGAGATCCCCAGCTCTGACTCTTGAGCCCAAGCTGCTGCATTGCTCCATGTGTCACTTCTGGAAGCTGCTGTTTGAATGCCTTCATGTCTGTCTGGTCTCTGAGTGTTGTCCCATTACTTCTTCCTCCAGGCACTCTTGAATTAGACCTGAATGGGTTCCCTCGAGCAGCAAAGACAGCCAAGAGCTGTGACCTAGGCATAGTTGTGGCAGCAAGTGAAGAAAACAAGATCTCCATATTTCAGCAGAAGCGTGTCCGAGGCTGGTGGCCTTTCATCAAGTCTGGGGAGCTCACGGTAGGCAGCTCACTACAGATGAGCAGCTTTTCTCTGAGACTGATATGCTCTGCTGACATCCTGAAACAGACAAATGCTAATTTTGGACATGTCATCTAAAGAACAACTCCACTGGCAATCTATAGGACTACTCCAAGTGTTTCAGTGGTTCTCCATAGATTTGGTTCAGAAAAACCCAGTCAACCAGAGCACTTTGTACTTTCTCTTTGCTTTCTTCCACCATTTGTCTCTTAGCACACTGGGTGGATAAAGTGGAAAATCAGGTGTTTCCAGCCAATTTTATGTAAGCTTAGGAAATCTAGGAAAGAATCTCACCTCATTATTTATTTCTTTACTATTTATGTCTAACTTCAACTCAGGCAAAGGAACTGACTTTGGAGTCCACCATTATTCTCCTTGCTAGTGACACTTCTTAACTAGAGAGAGCAGTCTGCTTGTCACAGTGTGCTCAATGTTTTTTGATTTAGTGGCAGGATATGACTGGTATAGAGGAATGCAAAGGACAATGACAGCTTCCCCAAAAATCTGCAAGGCTTAGGATGTTAGAAGTATCCTCCCCAGAAGAATATAAACACAAATTTTCATTTACCTGAAGCCTCTATCATAACAAGGCTTGCAGCAGCGTGTGAATCTCACTCAGTGTATACCTAACCATTTCACAGAATTGTTAAGGTTGGAAGGGACATTTGGAGATCATCCAGTCCAACCCCTCTGCCAAGGCAGGTTCACCTACAGCAGTTTACACAGGAATGCATCCAGGTGGATTTTGCATCTCCAGAGAGGGAGACTCCACACCCTCCCTGGGCAGCCTGTTCCAGTGCTCTGCCACCCTCAATGTAAAGAAGTTCTTTCTCATGTTGAGGTGAAACTTCTTGTGTTTTGGTTTATGGCCATATCTCTTTGTCTTGTCGCTGGGCACCACTGAAAAGAGTCTAGCACCATCCTCTTGTCACCTACCTTGGAGGTATTTATATGCATTAATAAGATCCCTGCTCAGTCTTCTCTTCTCTAGACTAAACAGGCCCAGCTCCAGAAATCTCTCTTAGTGAGATGCTCCAGAGCCCTAGTCATCTTTGTGGCCCTCCACTGGCCCCACTCCAAGAACTTCTTTTCTTTCTTATACTGAGCACTCCAGGACTGGACACAGCGCTCCAGATGTGGCTTCACTAGGGCTGAGTAGAGGGGGAGGATCACCTTCTTTGACCAGTTGGTCACACTAAGGGTTTATCTCAGGGCTTTCTGCTGCAGCTTCTCTTCATAATGTGGAAATACTTTCTGTGTATAATCTAAAGCTACACTGAAATTCTCATTGCTTAACACAACTTCTCCGTTTTCCCCATCTTTAAGGCTCCTTTGTCCTGTCACCACAGTATAGAGATCCTCAGTGTAAATGAAAGACAGCTCTGATCCTCTGTTTCCGAGTTGGAGTACACGTGTCAAGGCATGAAGTACATCCTGATAGCTAATTCTGCACATGGTCTTTGGGGCATGTCTACATGAAACAAAGCATGAAGCAGAGCTATGTGAGCCAGTGAAGGAATCCCCAAGCTGATGTGTGTACAAGGCCACAGAACATTTTGGAAGCTTGAACCCAAACCTGGGCATCTCTGCAGCCCTATTCTGGCATTAGTGTGGCTGGAGTCTTTTTAGATGCATTCAGATCCCTGTGGGGATATAGACCAAGAGCTACAAGCTACCTTTCTGTGTACAGCCCTCTACAAATTCACCTGCTTTGGTCCTTTTTAGGGGATCTCCCTCAGTCTCTAGACTTTTCATTGATTCTCTAAGGGTTTTCCTAAGCTTCACCATTCATTCATATGTCTGTCCATTCCAGCAAGAAGAATGTTTTAATAAAAGGCTGCATCTTCAAGTTCATTAACTGCTTCAGATTGAAGGGGACTGTACTTTCCAAGGATTTAATTAATGGGTTCCTCTCCTAAATTCCTGCTTTACCTTCATTTTCTGAACTCTAGTAAATTGATTCTTTTTCTCCCAGTCCACTTTTATCTCTAGATGCCCTTCCACATTTATGCCTTTTATCTGCATTTCTCTTTCAGCCCTGTTCTGTGCTGAATCCTAGACTCTGGCCATAGATGAACAGTTTAGATAACACCATTGATGAATTTACGGGGTAGGAAAATAACAAATACATGAAAAGCCATTTTCAACCATCACAGATTTCTTGAAGTTGATTTGATTTACTTACTCTTCATTGTTAGTGGAATCTTTAAATCTCTGAAATCTTCTCTTTTTTTGCATTTGGACTAATAAAATTTTTAGTGGAGACAGTACTGGAGAACATAACTTATCCCCGAACAGAGAAAAGCAAGAACCTCTCTGTAACCTAACACAAACAGAAATAACAAGAGATTTGTTGCTGTGAGTGCAAGGGAAAAACAAATGTTTAACCATATTTAGAAAGCTCTAACTTCCATAGCAGAAGTTGCAATTGATACTCAGATTACATGTTTCTACTGCAAGGTGTGAGAGAAACAATATTTTATGAGTGCTAATATTTTATTGGTCACTCAACAAGCTTTAATGACTTGTCACAGTGAAAACAAGCACTAAGCTAGAAGTTATATTCCATTATGACTTTTCTGAATTCTAGAAATTATCAGTAAGTTGGTGCAGAACAAAGCAGTCCTTTTGTTACAGCTGAGTATCATCTTCTGAGCATCCATCAAGAACATGGGCTCTGGATCACCCTGCCAGACTGCTGTTATTTTAGCCCAAGCAGAACTCTAGGATTGCATGATATGTTCTGCACAAGGTCTCATTTCTAGCCATCTTCCTTTTGTGAGCCAAGACCCAACAGCTACACTGCTTCAGCACTTGTGACTGGCTGAATTTTCCTCTGCTGATTGACTACATCTCATCCATGTCAGCAACACAGCTTTCAGCTCAGCTATCCAGCTCTGCCAGGATGTGTGATAGACACATCTTCTCAGATGAATTACATTATAATTTATGAAGCAGAAAATATATTTCTGAGCTTGGAAAAAAATAACGCACTTCTCTTTCCTCATGGTCCTTGAACATAAGTCAGGAATTTCGTGCCTGGGCTTTCCTTTGTGCTTTCTCTTCAGCTGCAAAGGCTGTTTGATTTTCTTTAAACAGTTTTCTTTGCTCTCAGTTGGTTCCATCATTTCTCCACAAGCAGAGTCCTGCTGTGATTTAGTGATAATAACTCAGAATTGGATGCTTACATATGATCTCTCTGATCCAGGGCAAGGTGGAAGCTGAGTTTCACTTAGTCACAGCAGAAGAAGCTGAGAAGAATCCAGTAGGAAAAGCTCGAAAGGAGCCTGAACCCTTGGAAAAACCCAAGTGAGTAGGAGCATACTCATTAAACAAGCTGGGGCAGCCTGGCTACTGGCACTCGTAGCTGGCAGCACCTTCCAGATTAGCTGAAATGCCTTCTCTGGAAGCCCAAAAACATTGCTGCATGTTTTTCCTCAGCTAGAGTTCACACATGGGCTCATTCTGTATCTGACCTGGAACATAATAACATCTTAAGTCATTATGACTTACATGTACACCCAACTCCTCAGTTTGGTAACCTACAAAGATCAGATGAATTATATTTATCATATTAATAATAGAACCATTTAGGTTGGAAAAGACCCCTAAGATCATCAAGTCCAATCGTTTTAACCTGGCACTGCCAAGTCCACCACTAATCCATGTCCTTGAATAACACATTTACACGTCTTTTAATACCTTCAGAAATGGTCACTCCCACCACTTTCCTGGACAGCCAGTTCCAATGCTAGATGACCCTTTTGGTTAGTAATTTTTTTCTTAATATCCAATCTAAAGCTTCCTTGGAGCAACTTGAGGTCATTTCCTCTCATTCTGTTGCTCATTACTTGGGAGAAGAGACCAAATCCCACCTCATCACAACCTCCTTTCAGGCAGTTGTAGCAAGTGATAAGGTCTCCCCCGAGCCTTCTCTTTTCCAGGCTAAACAACCCCAGCTCCCTCAGCTGCTCCTCATAAGACTCATGCTTTTGACCCTTCACCAATTCTGTTGCCCTTCTATGGTCACAAAAATGATACAACTTTGAAATTCTTTCTCTACTTTTAATATACTTCATACTCAAAGAATGAAGATTCCTATTTTTCATCACAAGACTTCTTAATGACGACATTTTAAGTAGTCTAATAAAGGCAAATAATCTAGAAGGAGTGTTTTATCTGTCAGTATTTGTCACATTAAAAAATACTATCAGCTGAGAGTTTTTGCATTTTGAAAAAAAAATACATATAATCTATTTTGGTTCAAGTGCCTTGTTCTAATAAAGTAATGAGGTACGTTCAAATAAAAAAGCAAAGAGAGAGAGAGAAATTGATGTTATATTTCCTGCTACCAAAGCTTCTAAAAATCAATTACTAGTCATAATGGTAATCATTACACATTCTGTTTAATTTTGTTTGTTTGATATATATATCTCAGGATAAATATGAAAAAGGAGAAAACAGCACAAAGGAATTGCCAGTACCCCTAAAAAGGATGTACATTTAGCCTGAAAATTGGAGGTATCAGAGATTTGTGGAAAACTAGCCTTAGAAAGACTTTAATCAATCATTTCACCCAACACCTTTACCCAAAGGCAGGATGAGCTATGCCTGACAGATGTCTGCCTGAAAGATTACCAGTAATGGAAACCAAAGCACTGTCTTACAGAGGAAAAGAGGGCTAGGACAGGTCTGAAATATATGTGGTGGTAAGCAATCAGCCTAGGGAGTTGTAAGAGAAAGTGTATTGGGTAACAGAAGGTGCAAAAAGCACCATCACATTTTCATCTTATTTTTTCAGTTCCAGGCCATGCACCCCAGGCCTCCTTGTGTTTTCACCTCAAAGGCATTTAATTTACAAACCTGCTGCTGGGTCAATTGTGTTCACTGGCCTGGTGGCCCCTTCTCTGCTGCACAGCCAGCCTGGAGGTGTTTTGATCCAGAAGCCACAAAACCAGAGCCTTCCTCCAGATCTTGCACTGAGTGATCAGATGCTCCATGTCTATGTTCACACATAGTTCTATTCTAATTAAAATGTATGCCTCAACTAAATAAAAATTAGAATGGGACTAATGTCACTTGATACTACCCATCTTCAGAAGCAAAACACCCAGGCTCCTTTTGTAGCTGCTCATGTACAGGTGGGGGAGTCATCCCATTTACCCACCACACATATTCTAAGATGGGAGCTGGGGAAAGAGATGACTTGTCCTCCAGAAGGTCCTTTCTGTCCCCATGCAGGCAGTCCCTGACAGACCAGGCTGGGCATTCAACTTTTAAAGTGAGGCAAAATAAATCCTAAGGTTACTAAAGCAATATCAGCATGTGAATAGTGAAAACTATTTTAACTAGACACTCACTCACTGGAAGAAAATAAACTAGTAGTGGAAGACACTTGGTTCCATTGAAGTTTAAAAGTATTAAAGTTTACCAGCTCAATGTCTCCAAGTGATGAAATATGTGGTTCATATATGCAGAGTAGTCACAAACAGCAGAGAGATAACAGGTAACTGTTTCTGCCCTTCAAATGTGTTCTCTTCATGGAGGAGTGGATCCCAAGGAGCTTTGTGTCAGGACCTGCAGATCTCTATGTCAGTACTGCAGGTTCACTTTTATTTTTTCACTCATCATGTAGGATCACCCAGAGAAGCATAGAAATTTTCATATTGTTTTGTGTAATTAAGTTTTTAATTAAAAAACTAAATAATTTCAAAACCAAAATTATGTTCCACGAGCTGTAGACAATAGCAGACTCTTTAATGTACCAGAGCAAAGGTGTATGTAAATGAAGAATGTGGTGCAATGAGTGTAATTTTCTGCTGACCGAAGCACCATGAGGTTATCCATCTCTTCATCTCTGCTGATCAAGACAGGATGCTTTTCCTGATGCAGTCTAGTCTATTATAATAAATGCACTGCTATAACTGGTACTGAATTCTATTGCCTACATTGCGAAGAAAACAAATTAAATGAGCAACAGTCTGGGTTACTTTCTCCTGCCTTTAAAGGTTATGAAAAGCCCTTAAGCAGCTAGAACATGCAGACTATTCTTCAAAATATCCTATTCTTCAGTAATTCCTTTCAACCTGGGGGGCTTACTTGTTGACTTATTTCTGGGTCATTCCCACCTCAGTATAAAACACAGTCTTTAGTTAAAATATATTCACTTGGCCTTTTAGATTTACAGACTTTCTGTCACATTGGCATTCACTTCCATATGCTGAATGCTGAGTTCACCAGATAACTAAGACATTGCTTAAATTCATGAAACAGCTTTCTGAAAAGAAACACATACATAGCTTTTTGTGACCTTCAGTTAATTTCATTCTCCTTATTGCTGCACCACCTGAACAATTAGAGTGACACTGGATAAGAAAGATGACCTGCTCCAGTTTTGCAGATGTTAATGCTGTTCCCCACCACTGCATTTGTCAGGTTGTCCCATCATACAAAGCTGACAGATGTTGCCTTGTGTAGGGCTGTTGAAGTCAGAGGCGCAGTGCCCTCCCAAGATGTGTGACATGTCAGAGGAGAAACTGTGCCAACATTTCTCCTAAGGAGAACAATGTTTTCCTCTCTGTATTTGGTCAACTTTGTTGTACAGTGTGTAGAAACTTCTGATTATGGAGGAGAACACAGCATGGGGCAACATTTGGAAAAAACTTGGATTGTGGGATGCACATATTCTCCACTGTAAGAAGGTGGTTCTTCTTTATGTACACAGGCAAACTACTTGGGTTTCATCTAATAATTTCCTGTTCTCAGGATGCCTATTCTAAATTTCCTTCTGAAGATACACCACTTTGGGCCATATGCCAGGTGTGAATTAGCTCTGATTATTATGGCATCATGACTATCACTGTGCAATCAGCTGTTTTGTAGTGGCTCATTACCACTTTTGTGATGTTAAATTCACTAAAATGATTAGAAAGCTTGTGTACTCAAGTTCAAGATGCCTGCAATTCTTCTTTAGGATTTATCATGATCTTTTTTGCAATTTTGAATCAATTTATAATGATATAAACTGGAGTATTTATGAAGTGTGAGCTGGAATTTCATTCCAAGAGGTGTGTACAGCTTGGGCTTGGGGACAAATGGAAGAAAAGCAACCCAGTAGCTTGTGAAACTTGTGGATGTTTTTTTGACTCAAATGTAATTTGTAGTGGGCTAATTTTGGAAAGAGATAGATCTGCCTTTACAAAATTTTTTCTTTTTCTTTCTTCTCCTTTAGCCGACCAGACACATCCTTCTCTTGGTTTGTAAATCCTTTCAAGTGTTTGTACCACCTGATCTGGAGAAATTACAAGAAGTACATCATCATCGGCATAATTCTACTTATTCTCATTGTCTTCCTGGTGCTCTTCATCTACACACTGCCAGGTGCAATCAGTGAAAGGATAGTTATAGGAAGAGGGTAGGTTATGGCTCTCATTGTAATCAATCATGTGCAAAACCTTCAGCTAAAAATAAAACTCAGGCAAAAGGAATTAATCAACTTGAACACACTTCATACCTTGTAAAAAGAAAAATAACTATTTGCATCAGAAACTGAAGGTCTCAAAATATTTGAATGTCTTTCTTGACCTAGCCTTAATGTACTTTATCATTAATATACTGCTGCAGCTTTATTGGCATTATTATTGAAAGCGTCATTATGTACCTCAAACTGAGTTGGAAAGTAAATTCCTCAATGCTATGTAGAAACTGATTTGTCAGTCATTTTTACAAAAAAATGATTAAATATTAAGAGCAAAATATGTACACAAAGATAAATGTAGAGTATAGTCTTTGCATAGTTTTGTAATTAATTATTTGAACTGTTATTCAATGACCTTATAATAGCATGCTTATTTTTAGATAAAAGGTGTTATTAAAAAAAATCCAAGGTTTGAATTGTCTCATTTGGTGTCATGTGCAGAATTCAACCTGCACCTCTCAGTAGAAATGCTGTGCTCTATAAAAACATCTCACACACTCATAAGGTAAGTGACAGGGAGAGGTTGAAGCAGAGGCTGTAAGAACCTTTTTCAGTTGCAGTTTGAAAGTGCTGGAGTCATTGGAGGAGAGGGATCAGGAAGATGAAGACTCAGCCATGGGCACTGTGGTAGCAAAAGATCCTTGTAGAGGACAGGAAGGAGGGAGAGTCCGGCTGCTTGAAAAGCAGAGCCAAAGAGCAATGGAAAACAGGACTGCAGAGTGGAACAAACCATGGGAGATTACAGAAAAGAAGGAATAAAACCTTACACAGTTGTCAATGTGAAAATCCTCATCCTAGACAATACAGAAAATGCTGCCACCTGTGTCATTCACAAGGCAAGCTTTGATGACTCAATGACCCCACTTGGCCTTAAAATGAGTGGTTATGAATTTGAAGTGGCTACCAAAACCTCCTCCGGTCTCACCCATGGTTAGACATGTTGTAAAGGTGACCTTTGAGAAAATACTCCACTATGCTGCACTCCTACAAAGTGTGAACACCCGTTGCACATTTTAAGGTACCAAAAGTCAACACGAAGAGGTCCTGTAAATGCTGATAGTTCTGATGAGCTCAGAGTGCAGGAACAGAAAAACAGACAACTTGATAATTCTCAGAGGCCGCTTCTGAGGGAAGCTGGTCTGGTACTGCTTGCACCTGGCCTTTTTAGGCTGTGCAATGAGTCTCTGTGTTCCCCTCTGGCCTACAACACAGGTAATTGCATTGTTCTGGAAAATGAATGTCAGTGAAACTTCCACAGAGAAAGGACAAGGATGTGGAAAAGTGCTGATCACCCTTGAGTGCCTCTTTGTCTCCTGTCCCTCTGCACTGGGCCCTTCTCTGGTGCAGTCTCTGCTTACACAGCATGTGTGACACATTCCTCTGAAACCACTAGTTTTTCAATTTTGTGCTGGTTTGCAATTGAGCCTATATGAAACAGAAAGGGAAATGTTGTTTTGCCTAATATGTCTCACCATGCCATGATTTTTAGAAATGTAATTTAAAAGCTCCAATAAGAGCAAATAAAATTATTCTGGTGCAAAAGGTGAGAGATGAATATTGACAACCAGAGCATGTTGTGACAGCCAAAAAGGCAATGAATCTGATTTTTTTCCAGTGTGTCAGGTCAATGGTCCTGATCCTGCATGCCAGCTGCTGTATCCATCTGTCCTTACTCTGCTTGTTCGCTCTTTCTGCCTTGGAATGTGTGGAGCACTGGACTGTGGCTTGAGACCCCTGCCCTTGCCAGAGCATCCTGCATGACTTCAGGATCAAGCCTTGGCTCTGGACCACAGCAGCAATCACACGGTAGCAGCAGCACTGTTAGGACGAGATAGCTGAAATTATACCCTCCTCCAAATCCTGCTCTGTGTCTGACTAAGCAGGTACCATACAAAGGCTCTTGCATTCCAGTGAAAATCACCATCTCCTTCACTCTTGCTTCCCCCAGAGTCTTCATTCCCCTGCAGCATGACTGTTCTGAGCCAATTGTATCACTGAACACCCTGGCAGAGCACTGCAGTTTGGGCTAAAAAGGGCACCATTCTAACAAAACACAAGCAATCTAACTCTCCTACAGCTCTTAAACTGCCTGTCACTACACACAACACATATAGGCTGAGCTGGATAGTGTTGTCTTATGGTACAAAGCTGAATCAAATGCCTTTTGATGATCTCACAGATGGCTGCAAAGTAAGTAGAGAGATAGGGCTGTCAGTAAGTGTTAGAAAGACAAAATATAGCAGCACTCAATGCTGGACTACTCACACAGATGACAGATGTAGTAGTTTTGCATCTTAAGTGAATTTACAGAGACACGGGCCTTGTGGTCAACAGAGGGATGTTTATTCCAAGGATTGTTGTTACTGTCAACAGCTGCTATCAATTTCATTCAAGAAGACATCCTTATCCTGAGCAGTTATCTCAAACTTACTCTGCGATTATGCTGGCTCAATTTTGAGGCTGGCTGGTGCAGCTTTGAGTTTTATCAACAGGTTTCTGACCACAAATAGCTCATGAAATAGCTGAGTACTACCATTGGGTGTTTTTTGTTTAGTTTGGGGATTCGTTTTTTGTTTTGTTTTTGATATTTTGGTTTGGGACTTTTTTTTTTTTTGAGGGGGGGGTGGTGGTTTTGTTTTTTTTTTCTCTTGAATCTCCTTGAAAGTTAAGATTCTGGACAACTTGAAGAGCTTTTACCTGCAAATGGGTTTCTTTCCTACTCAGAAAAGGTTTGAAGGTGCTGTGGTTGATGTTGATGTGATCATAGCTCCAGAAGTTAATTTATCTAAAGCTTCAACAGCAGGGTGTCTCCTTACCATTACACCCAGCCCCTGGAAGTCTTTTTACACTGCATGTATTAGGCCATGTCAATCAGTCCTGGCATCTTGCAGTAAGTGCAAGATGTTCTCCACTTCCAGTCTGATCTCAACACAAAGAAAGGTGATCTCAACACAAAGAAAGGTGATCACAACTGCCCATTGGGAACATATCAGAAAAAGGAAGTCATTTCCCACACCTTTGAATCTTATTCCTCATCTAAACATTCCCTAAAGCTTTCATGTTTAACTATCACCACTCTGCTGGCTGCATAGATAGGAGACAGGTGTATCCATCCTACATGGAATATAATAAATCAAACTGCCATCTCAGTGTACTGAATTGTTCCACAAAACACAGAAGTCTGTTTGTTGGGAAGGTGGTTAAGTCAGGGTCATGAAGACAGTGGGGTCAATGGGATGTGCAGGGGGTCTGCCCTGCCTACTTTCTGCAGAATATTCTGTGCCTTGCTCCCAGCCTGCACACTGCACTGGATGGATCCAGCAGACTGGTCTCATAGGGACTAATGACTACATTAAAATGACTTTTACATTTGGAAGAAACAAATCCCCTGATGAAGTGATATAAGAATTTGTTTCCTCAACATTAGTCACAGAAATGGCTTTTGATTGCCAGGCAGAGCTCCTAGTTGCTCTGTGTGCTGACTATGAACTCCAAAGGGATATTTATGATCTTGGCTGAACAGCCTGCTCGCTGTTAGCTCCAAAGTGCAGAGCACTGTCTCCTTCCAGACTAATTTATACATTTTCTATCAGCTATTTGTGACTGTGGAAAAGCTCAACCAAGGATCTGGTTCCAGCCTTCCAGACATTTGGTATACCATAAACACCTCTCCTTTCCACTTTCTAATTAATCTCTCTCTCAAAAGCAAACAAATTTTCATATATTTCTGATGGAGAAAAGATAGTTTATAAAAATCTTCCAGACTGCCTTTCTTTTAATCACTTCTGTAAGCAGGTATGGAGACTATTCAGAGTTACATTAATTAGCAGAAACTATGCATCTGCTTCCTGGATGCCCCTGCCATGGCTCCGGGACTTCACGTCAGTAACAAAGGCTGCCTTCATTAAGAGCAAGCTGGAAAGATCTCTGGCTGTTCAATCTCTCCCTCTGACTGAAGAGTGGCCTTGGCTGAACTCACCATGATAACACTGACAGCTCATTAGCTGACTAATTCCAACACCCTGTTCTTTCAGAGTTATCTGCTCATCACAGTTCAGAACTTATTTCATATTGCAGCTCCTTAAAAGGGCTATGCTTGACCCACTGGTGCAGGAGAACACCCTTACCAGCAATGCCTCCCCCTTTTGGTGTGATGGGGGTTGATACCCTTTTCCAAGCAGTTGGCTCCTGATGGTGAGAACTGGAAAGACACGAGTGTGCTGCAGGCAACTGCTTGCTCAAAAATTGGAGTGAAGGGGAGACTGGCAGAGGGGAGGAAAACCGTCTCCAATTTACATGTCCAAGTGCAGCCTGCATTTTCTCTTGCCATTCAGGCACTGAAAACATGACAAACCTGCAGGTGATATATACAGGTGCTGTAAGACTTCCTCCCCAAATGTCTTTTAAGACAGGCATGTACAGAAATTTGGTTTCCACTAGTGGGCAAAACTGAGAGTCATTAGAGACTGGGAAATACTGTAACATATATAAAAATATATTAAAAATCTAGATCAAGGACCCTTAATATGCCTACATTGTTCAGCAGGATGGTTAAACATTATAGTTGTACTGCTATCATCTTCCTGCATTGGATTCCTTTTCCTCTGGTTCTTTGCTGTTTTCTACAGTTCTTATCCAGAAGGGTCTTTCTGTGTCCTCAGTCCCTGAACCAGGGCAGTCAGCCACCCTGGGATATCACATCACAGAGGGATTCTTCACCCAGTTTTGTTACCTGCAGCCCAAGTGGCTACAGCTGGTTCAGCTGCCTCTCAATCCTCCATCCTGGATCAAAGCAACCTTGCACCTATGGCAGTGGTTACAGCTGCAAGCCCCTGCTGAGCCAAGGGACAGATTTCAGGCACGACGAAATCATGTCCAGATCATGTTGGTACATACCATTTAGCTCTGCGCTGCAACTTACATGTCAGATTTCAGGAGGATATTAGAGAAAGCACCAAATGTAATTCCAAAGGCTGTTGATACATCATGAGAGACAAGGATTTATTTTTTTGTTTACTTATTTGTTAGTGATGTTTCTTTTTCCTGACAGATAAGCAATAGTTAATCCTCTTCAGAAACAAGCATACATTTCTGATATACTGACAAAGCTTTGGTCTGTCGATATGGCTGTACAGCAAATAAACATTGGCTGCGTTTAGTGCTTGTGATGAACTTTTGATTAGCCATAGCAATAAAACCTCACCAAAGCACTTAACAAAACACTTTTCAAAAACCTCTTGACACCATCATTATGCTCTTGGCTCTTGGTGTGTGAATAGTTTCACCCAAGAGAGCAGTTTTGTGTTCTACCAACAGCTCTCTGGAGCTGGTACCCACAGTGCAGGTGGAAGTGCTACACTACAACAGCTTCAAAGGCTATTTTAGTGCCTTGAAACACAACTGCAGTGAATACAGTGCAGTATAGTCAATATATTAAGCAAACTGTGATAATAAGAGCAACTCATTATTAAGAAGAGTAGTGAGAGTCATCTTGTTCTGCTCACTTTGCACATTTCTTCCCTTTCAATACCTTTGTATGGAAATGGTTTGCATATCCTCTGCTTTGACTGAGTGCAGATGGGGTGCAGCTTACACAGATATCCTGTGAGCAGCTGTGACTACAAAAGTAGGTTTGCTCATGGCTCTGGAAGCAGGATTTTGATGTACCATGACCAGGTCTTCCTGTTCTTGGCACAAGGATTTGGAGTAGCTATTTGCGAACAGTACTTATGTGTGTAAAATGTGACAATATGGAGAATGGTTTTCAAAGTCAAGCACTCTGATTTTCCCTCCTAGGGGCATGATAGATGCTTAACAGAGCTGAATATCTGCCTTCTCCAGTGCTGTCTGTGAGATCCTGGGTCAATAGCTCTCTCTAGTGATGGTCACTGCCCACCAGAGATCTTTGCAGTGTGGAGCCAACTCATACTCAAAATATAGGAACTTGTTAGCTCATCAGGTTGCTGGAGTTTTGGACATGAAAGGTTTTTCAGACTGAAAAGTGAAGCTGGGATGCTTTGTCAGCATGTTTGTTTCTGTAACATCTGTGATGAGGAGAGGAAAGATGGAAAGACAGAATGCTTTTCACTGGCTCCATGTGCTTTGGTTTGTAAAAAATATAGATTGCACAGGCAGCTCAAATGGGAAAGTTTGGGAATAGCTATGTTTGTAGTCCAAATCCCATTAGAGCACTCTATAATAACTGTAATATAGTAACTGTATAATAACTGTCTAATAAACTGTATAATAACTGCAGAGCCCCCGCAGCCCCTTGGGTCAGGAGCCAAAGCATGTCCATTTCCAAGAACCTCACTTTCCCCCACGTCACCTTTGGTTTGGGGGATGAAATTTTATAGATTTGCTTTAGTGTTTCCATTTACTGGTTTGAGAAGTCGGCAGGATTTAGGCATAGGGAAGGATAGACTGATGGGAACTTGGTTTTGCTATATCGGGTTGTAGCTATCAAAGCCTTCTGATCACCAAGCAACAGCTGAGTTCCTACATCAATCCTTGGGGGCCTGTAGCACTAGAGTCTGATATCTTGTGCAATTGAATTTCCCCTTGGCAAAGCCTTTTCTTCCTACATCAGACATATTCTTTCCCAGCAGACATTAGATTATCCAAGGTGTTCTTCCCACTGGAGCCAAAGAGGAAAGTTACAACTGTAGATCACTTGCACCTGTAGTCACTGGGGTGCTGATTGAATTCTCTGTGGCATCTAGATGTGTGTCAGATCCCAGACACTTTGCTGCTTATGCCAGGCACAAAACCTTTTTTAGGCACACTATAAGAAAGATCTTATATCTGCCTGAAAGTTTGTTCCACTTGGTTAATACTCAGATATGCTAATTTATTCGTGGTGAGAAAATGATCTTGCTACACACAAACCTAAACACTGACTGCTGCCACCACTTATATTTCAGTAGCTTCACAAAAAGTGAAAGGTTTTACTCCCATTCATTTTTCTTCCCCTGCAAGGAAGTTTCTCATGTGTCCCCATGAGAATTCTGAGGACTCCTAGAGACGTTGGGGGACTGATATCTGCTGAGAGTTCACTATTATAGTCTGGTCTTGGAATGGCTGCAGTATTTAACAAGCCATATTGATCATGCCTTGGTTTGTTAACTGATCCCATTGAACAGGGCTGAAGGACAAGCAGAGTGTGCAATATGAATCCTACCTGTTAATTACCTTTGGGTGATCCCCTGTCTTCAGACATCTCCTCTGCATCCTTCAAGGGCACAAGGCTTTCCCTGCAGTCCCTGATCACAAGACAAGGTTTCTAAATCAGCTTCAACTCGGTGCTAAAATTAAACATTCACCATTGCCAAGCCATCTTCTAAAACTCCTGCTTCTTTTCCCCTGTGCCACCTGCTCCCATTACTGCAAGAACAGGCAAGTAATTCTCTCTTTGGAAGAAAGCAACCATGTGGATTTTCTTTAGTTTTAAATAGTGATGGAGTAGACTCTTCTTCCACCAGCAACGAAAAGCAGACACACACCTGGTTTAACTGAGCTCTTCGCTGTTTCATGGAGAGCAAATACTCACCGCGAGTTATTTACTGAGCCTGTATCACAGACTTTCTTCAGTTATCAGCTGTAAATTAAACTATAAAAGCAGGTGGTTCACATCTCTGCAGCTCTTGGGACCGGGAAGCTTGCAGCTTGCTTGGAAATAAGTAAAAATGAACTTCAGAAAGTGCATTTTACGAGAAGGTTTGGCAGCACAAATCGAACTCGGACTTGGAACACAATTCCTGTGTATCCCAATCCACAGCAGAAGCACAGAGAAAGCACAAGCTCAAATTTCACAGCTGGTTCTTCTACTTCCAGCTTTCAGAGTAGCTTGAACATGACAGGAACAGACTTATCAGCTGGACCAAGGTGCCCCGTGGGATGTATGGTTAAGGACAGACTCTGACACTGCTGAGGCTCTTCAGCACTGGTCAGGGATAGTGTTTGACAGCAGTAGCTCAAACCTACATTATCTGGTCTTATCTCAGCTCTCTGGGCCAGATGGCATTTCAGTACATTTTGCAAATTTTTCAAAGGTTATGGTTCATTCAAAACCACTGGTGGTTTCTCTTGTAACTGAGTTAAGGGATTGTCCCTGTCTCAGAAAAAAAGGCACTATGAGTTTTTTCTAGTGCTTTTGAGAGAGTAAGGCAAATTTGTAAGTGAAAAATGTTATTTTAACCTGGGGCAGCTGGCAAGCACTTTATATGTGAGGACTCTTTGATTGCGCTGCTTATAATTACATTAATTCAAAGCTTTCACCAGGCTCTTGACTTATGAATATGCATGACTGTGATCTTCTTTTAAGCCATCAAAATACCTGTCATCCCAGGGTTTTAAGGTCTTTTACTCAGGAATCCTTGTGGATTTGTTTTACTTGCTACCACATACTTCACTGAAAGGGAAGCAAATTGAGTGGGGCATGTGTGCAGTTGCAAGGTGTCTGGTGAGCTGTGTGCAGCTGGACTGTGTCCTGCTCACACCTTCCAAGTATTGATGAGACCTGCCATCAGAGAGGAATTCCTGAAACACTGATATGCCAGAGAATTCATGCTAAATTGATTAATTAACATACAATATGGTTTGTGTGGTCAATCATCCCAAGCACAGCTTAAATGTTAATCTGAAATTATTCTCTGCCAAAGCATTAAACAGGGAAGCAGTACTGCTCCTGCTGAACATGGTGGGAGTTGTGTTTCTGGTGTGTGTGGAGCTTGAGATTGATAGACTTCAAACAGCAAACACTGAGTGTAAGTAACTTTGCTGCTGAAGGCACTGGAAAAAACCTCTGCTGATTTTCATCAAGTATATGTGTTTCTCATAGATTGTATGTTGGAGGAAACAGAACACACAGTAAAGAAAGAGCCACTGTGATCAAATGCTCCATTACAAGAAAGTTGTCAGTAGCGTCAGTATTTCACTTTTTTTTTTTTTGGCTCATGACTCAAGATGAAGGCTGGGGGAAAAAAAAAAGCCCACAACAACAACCATCTAAAAAAAAAAACTTCTCTGAACTCCTGCAGAACAACTGCAGCCCTGGAGATCAATTTCCCCTATCCAGGCTCACCGTCTGCAGTTCCGAAGCAGTGGTTGTCATGCAGAAACATCATCTTGGAGACATCAAGGCAGGACCCATATGAGATGTCCTCTTTGCACTGGTGAGGTGGTGCAGACACTGGGATGCAGAGCAGAAGCAGGACAGACAGCTGCTTGTGCTCATCCTACCACCCTCCATTGTGACACCTGATGGGGAGATCTTGCCAGCTCATTCTCTCCAGGAAATCTGCAGATGTTTATCCAAGCCTAGATATGAGCTATTGCTGCAAATTACACCTTGTGGGACATATTGAGATGGGGCAGGTGATGAATGCCATGAATGCCATGAAGCATTTTAGCAGTCAGTACCTGCAGAATTGAACCCTCCTAGTCAAGAATCCTCCCAAGTAATCTCAATGCTGGAAAAAGGAACATGCAGCACACAGTAGGGCAATTTGGAGTGTCAAGGAGAGAGATCTCCTGACTTCAAACTGTGTTGCAATAGGGATCCAGAACAAGATGTTTCAATAAACCCACCAATCAGACTATTACCGTTATGAGGTGAGGCTGGTTTAACAACCAGAGAGCTCAGCAGAGGCAAACTGGGCAACAACAGACAAACCTAGTGCCTTCCTATTTTTCTGATTTCAGTCTTTTACTGCAAAAGCTAGAAAAGAGTCTAATCGAATCATTTTCAGCTGTGGCAAAAAAATGAATAATATGTCAGTTTGAAAAAGAATAAAAATGGAGAATATGACCAAATGAATGAGGTTGAGAAGCTTCTAGCATGTCATTCGTGATTTTCAATTACATCTGCCATTTTCACTGTATTTTTATTGAGATATCTACTTTTGTTTATAATCTGTGCTGTGCTTTCACAGATGATCTCTTATTGTTAACTGAAATGGAGCAGATTAATGCCAAAAGTTTCTCATGTCATCATAACTTCCTGGAATTTTTTATATTGGCTTGCCATAACCCAACTAGTAAAGCATAAAATGACTGGTTTTATTGAAGGGCAAAATTTGAGTCACCTACACAGAGTATTACCATCTGTTCCTTTTTTCTCATTTCCTCTTTGTAGAAGAAGTAATTCAGAGTTATATGCAGTTATACTTTTTGAGTAAGTCCTTCAGCAGAAAAGCTATTTTGCCAGTGCAGTTACCACACTGCAGGGATTCTAAATCAACCTGGACTAATGAGGATTTTGGTGATGCAAAGGCATCACTCCTTACACTGCAAATGGCAGCACTGAGCTAAGTCTAAACCAAATCCTTATGTAAACATTTACTTAAAAATTAAAGATTAATAGAAAATATTGAATCAAGAGGTATGTAAATTAAGACACTGTCTCTTTTAAGAACACCTAGTGCAAAAAGAATTAAGCAAGTTTTGGGGCACACAAGAGCTTCTTCAGATATGCAGTAGAAGCAGGAAGTTTCTCAGGCACATAACGGCAGAGAAAAGTCACAGTTTGATGAGCTGTGTATCAGACAGTTGCTGAAGGAAATGTGGTTGATGCCTCTCAAGTGGAAAGATACTAATAGGATGGAGAAGAGGATGCTGAAGTACATATCACCAGAGGAAAGAGGAGGCAAGGTAATGTAGCAAATGTGGAGTACACAGAGGTTATCAAAGAGAAGAAAATAAAAATGCAGTAAAAGCAATATTGCCACAGAGCCATTGATTTCTGGTTTGCAATAAGATAAGAATTTTGATTCCCAGGCTCACATTTGGCAAAAGTTTTATAATTTTTGTAAGATTTTGTAATTATTTTTTTTCTTGAGAAGACAATTAGGAAGGGTTTGGATTTTAGGAAGAGCTTGTTAAAGCCTTTATAGTAGTATATCTTAGCAGGAGTGTGTGTGTGTGAATGCTGTATACTTTGCTTGAATGTCATGTATATTCAAAGAATTTCTTCCAATAACTCATCATATTGTCTTCAGAGAAGACTTACATTCACTCTGAAGGGGATGTAGTTAAGGTGGTGGGTTGTGCTCAATGCCCCTGTGTAGCTACTGAGAATGGAAGTGGCTGCTTTAACCTTGGTGGAATCAGATTAAAAAAATTTATCAAGCTTGTATGGTTACACTTGTACCTGCAAGATCATTTAAGGGTCGAGAATTTATATGGCCAGGAAAGACTATTCCCAGTGAGCTGCCTGCCTTCAGTGGTCACAGGGGATGGGGACAGGGTTTCTGGGTGGTCAGTAATTTTAGGGAGCATACTTGCTGTATGGAAATTTCATTTTTGTGAATTAATTTTTGAGGAAAAGGAGAAATTTTCTGGTGGGACATAGATGAGTTGCTCCCAGGCACAGGAGGAATGGCTGAGTGTGGAGATTTTCTCAGTGTCCTTCCTGCTCACATATCTCACTGTGTGCACATGACCTCATTAAGCAGCTGCTTGTGGTCCTTTAAAGCAGCCTTTAAACTATGATTAACATCTCCCTGTGCTGTTCATGGAATTGAGAGACTTTGTAAAATGAAGAAATGGTTCTCAATTGTGCCATTTTGTCACTTGTCACTGGTGTTCACTGAAACATCCTAGCTCTGTCTTCTTATTCTCTCTCCATCAGGTATTAATACATATGGATAAGATCTCCAAGCTTTGTCTTCTCCAAGATGGACAGTCTCAGCTCCAGTGAGATATTCCAGTCCCTTAATCATATTCATGGACTTGCTCCAAAATGTCTATGACTCTTGTACTGGGATCCTGTGACCAGATACAACACCCAGAAATACCTCATTCCTGCTGGGCAGAGGGAAGGATCACCTCTCTCTACCTGTTTGCAATGCTCCTTCAATGAGGCTCAGGATGCTGCTGCTTCCTTATTACTTATACTTACAACATGTGTTTCCATTTGTAAAATTTGACATTGTGTCAGTGTCCCGAGTGGAGGGAAGTATTTTCCTTGTAACAGAGAAGCAGCAATATGTTTATTGATATAAATCAGCAATTTAACAAAGTTTGATAGCCAATGTGACAGTGGTACCTTCGATGGCAAGGTACACTTGGTTGTTTACTGTATAGAGGGCAAGGTCAGACAAAATTGTCAAGGAGATTTTGCTGTTGGGTCATTAGGTTCAGAGAGGACCCCTTTGCATTTTAAGCTCCTGTCTGAAGGGACCACAGCTGGATCCAAGCTTAGTTCCAGGCTTAGTCAACAGTTTATGTCTAAAGGGTTATATGGGCACAATCAACCCTTTATATCCCTTAGCTGAGATTTCAGTTTAGCATGCAAGGCATCTCAGCCTCAGGCAGTAACCTTGACAGGTGTCCCCACTCAAGGGGAGATCCTGGCACACAGCCTGCTGCCCTGCAGGAGAATCCAATGGACCCTGGGCTGCCTGCTATTTATGAAGTGAGGTGATTGACTTGTATTTGCATATCAGCTGTGTTTCAGGTTGATGTATGCTCAAATAGCCCTCAGCTGTTGAATAAGATTCATTGGCCCTCAGCTGTTGAGCAAGACCCATAGCCCTTAACTACTGTGGTGTTGTCAATAAGCTGGATAAAGCCACCACAACCACCACTGGTGGCTACTGCTTAAGCAAGAAAAAGGGGAAGCACACTGTCACAGTTAGGGAGGTGATAAAACCCTTCAAAGAGTTTGAGGCACTCAGGAAATGTGCCTTCATAGTTATTTAAGTCAAGGAAAAAGTTTGAACTCTGGTAGTGACCAAAGTAATGAAAAATTTTTCAGCTGCTTCTGCTGTAGCCCACGGCACAATAAATAGATATTGACTTCCCAGCAAGTCCTCTGTGAGAGGTGTGTGGGCAGGTGTGGGAATGAGCAGTTTGGATAACTCCAACCTCTGCATCAGTGATGTAGCTCTTGATCCCTGGGGAGATATAAAGCTCAGTAGGGCCGGGGATTTCCTCTGGTGTCTGCATAATAAATGCATTTTACAGTGCATGACTCACAGGAATTCAGAAGGAAAGTCTCAGCCAAAGAAAACTTAAAAACTTGGGAGGACAAGGGAGCTCCTGTTACATTTGCATGTTACACGTCCAAGCCTGTCTCTGAAAGACATGACAGGGGAAGATGTCAGAGCAGATGGCCCCATATAATAACAATTTGAGCCACTGAGGCTGCCTTCCTCTTAGAGGGAAGAACCAGCAAGTGGAATTCAAATACAGCAGGGAAAGGAGGTCCATCATAGATGAAAGGAGCAACAGAGAGCTCAGTCACATCTACCCTGAGAGAGATGGGGAAGGTGTTTGGTCAGGGTTGAGACCTCAGGGGTCAAATCCCTTTAGGGTTCAACACTGAATAGCAGCATGCAGGAACGTGAGTATCAATGCCTGAACTCCTTTCTGCTCTCCAGCTGAGAAAAGCCTTAGGGCGTCTCAGCAACTATCAGGCAGAAATGTTTCTGCTCAGGTAGGATCTGAGTTTGGGTTCATTTTTCTGAAGTTGGGTTTGTTTATTCTGCCTTTCTCTACTTGAAGTACATCTGCCTATCCTTTGGCTTGGCTGAAATAAACCTGTTATATTGCCATCCTTGCCTTACCTCATTTGAAATATTGGGAAAGTGAGAAGACTCTACAGCAGGCAAGGTAGAGATGTGTACAGGCAGTACCACTGGGACCTGCCACCCAGGATGAGTGACAGTGTGCCTTCCACAGAGCTTCAAAGGCACTTTTCCACAGTGTCAGCTCCCATATAGAAGTCCCTCTACAGCAGCTGAGGGACAGCTTCCAGCTCCAGGCTCCTCACATGAGCTACACCAGCTCATCTCAGCCCATGTTTGTGCATGATTCTATCTGAGATAACCATGAAGAAAGGAAGAACTATCTCACTTCCATATTTGACCAGATGAAAATACTATTAACCTGCTATCATCACAGCATTTATCCATCAATTTCTTGATATCAGATATCAGATATCTGTTTATTTTTCTTCTAATGGTGATATCATTGTCACATTTTTACAACTGTTCTGATACAGATGTTTCTTGCATTCCTGCCCAGGGTTCAGTCTTCTTCAAGTAATCAGCAAGAAAATTACTGCAGCAACTTCAGAGGTCAAGTATTCTCTGCCAATCTGTTAATTGCTATTATTAAAGCTCACTAGCTGAGGAATTAAACTGTACTGCAAATAAGTGTTTGATTGAAAAAAAGCCCATTTCATCCTGAAAGCAGCCCAGAAGCTGGTTCCATGAATGACAGCAGGGAGCAGGTCCTGTTCAGAAAGGCTAACAGGATCTGAATGGCCCTCTCACCCCAAAGTATCAGCAAGATGTAGGTGAAGGTACAGGAGCTTTGTAAAGCACTGTGGCAACAGGAGCAGGTGATCTAGTGACCTTGGCAGACATAAAATAAACGGCAAAGCCTTGTGCTTTCCAAATTCAGAGGGAATGTTTGAAGTTAGCAGAGGTAAAGGTCTGAGATAGGTCCTATACCAACTGTTGGAGATGTAGCCACACTTGCATCAGTTTTTCATTTAGTTTTTCAACACCCTGATCAGACATGGGGCTGAGCTCAATTCCCCAAATACGGAGTCCTTCTGTTTGAAAACTACAAAATACAAATGTTGTTGGGTATGTGCAGAGGTTTGGGTTTTTTTTAAAGTAGCTCCTCCAGTTTTGATTAGATGATTGAGAACAACAAATACTACAGTTTTCTCATATCTAATCCTTACAGTCCAAGTTAACAATGGAGCCTGGAGAAGTGGTAGAACATGAAATTTTGCTAATACTTGTTAGCAAAAAAAAGTTTTGCTAAAACACAGGTCCAGGGGGATTTCTCAGGCTGGGAAATTCTATCTCAAACAATTACTATNAGCAAAAAAAAGTTTTGCTAAAACGCAGGTCCAGGGGGATTTCATGTTCTACCACTTCTCCCATTTCTCTGGGAAATTCTATCTCAAACATCTCAAAATTACAACTGAGCAAATTTAAAAGTGCTGGAAGACATGTTTGTAAGGCAAATTCTAAGGTTAGAAGGATCTTGTCTTCCAAGCAGGCACATAGGTAATTCTTCATATGTTGGTCTCACAGAAAGTGTTTTCTGCTCTCCAATATGTAACTTCTTCCACATTCCTTTGATTGCTTCTTATCCTGCCCATCCTGGGATGGAAATGGGTATTACTTCAAGACCTTTTTATTGTTTTTGAGCCACTGATTCTGAATGTATCTAAGTGCTCCAGCTGAGAACTCTTTCATGGTAAACAGAGCAGCAGAGTAACCTCAGGGGCTTTGTAGTTGAACTGCAAAAGTCACCTTAATAATTAGCCTGGTATGACCTGCTGAGCTGTGTTGCCTGGGGAAAGGTGGGGGAATCAGGGAGATCCAGTCGCTTGCTCTGTTGTCCGTGTTTCATAGACATGTACTGCAGTCAACCATAGAGAAGGAAGAAAATGGTCAAAGAAAATAGTTTATTTTCTCCGTTGTTAATCCCAGTGGATCTAGAAAGCTGTTCTTAAAGCTTTCCAGTTATAGGTGCTTTGGGAGCATAAGGACAGATGTGCACAAGAGATTGAATTGTGGAAGATGTCTCAGGACACCATTATTGTATCAGGACACTTCTAAATCTTTTTTACTCCAACATATCATTATATGCAGAGTGACCTTATCGATTACTATATGCAGACTCTGAGCAGAATAGATAGCAACAAAAGCTGTCAGGATTTAGCTGTAAGGATTCAGAGAGAACTTGGACATTTATTAGACCAAGAAAACGGCAGACATGACTTATTTGCATGTCATCTAAATTCTATGTCTTATCCTGACCTCAGGTTAGATCTCAATTATTAAGTGAACTTTGTAGATTAGACATAAGATGTACCACATAACAGTATCTCTCAAAGACTTTATCCAATGCAAATTCAGCCTCCCACTTCTACTGGTAGTGGATTGCTTGTGAGGTTAGGCAGAAGATTGATTATTGTTCTAAATTATTTCATGATTCCTCTTCTGGTGTAATAAAAGGCAATGATTCAGCTATACAAAGAATAATGAATGAAAAGAAATTAAGAACTTAGTTAAGAGTAATTCTAGATCAGAAATTCATTTATGGAAGATTGTTGAATTCATTTAAATTTTCACTCAGTTATTTTTATTTCTATTAAAATCAGGAGGACCATCCCAGCATTTCATTGTGTGAGGTTATACTTCGACTAACCATTATCAGTGGAGCTTTTTTGAACATTGTTTCTATTTTGATGTAATCTTTTATTTAATAAGATTAATATCTTCCCACATTTTCTGCAGAGTACTGCAGTTTTTTTGTCTGTGTCAATGCAGCATGAACTAGAAGTGTATAATACCCCAGAACCAGGCCTCAAGCCCCTTGCCCCATCTTTGAAGCCCTAGTTCTGAGCTCAACACCTAAACTCTCAGTGTGATGCATGAGTTATATTACACAAATGACACAGGGGTAAATAAGAATGGTGCCCTTGTGTTTTCTCAGACACTACTTGGAGAACTGCTTAGTTCTAGAGCTAACTTTTTCCTCCTTCATCTTCCTCCTTGTTGCTCTTAGAGCCCACTTGATGCAGTTTACAATGCTGAGACCTTCGTGTCCTTGACACATGTGCTTGTGGGAAAAGGAGATTCCCTGCAGATGTGCATTGCTGGGGACATGGCTCTGAGATGGACAATGAGTCTGTAGCTCAACTAAACTGTGTGCTTCAGTCTGTGTTGTGTAATATCCATTGTACACGGCATTAAAAAGTGGCAAGAAAGACCAAATTAAGCTCTGATGTACCACCATGGCACAAGAACTTATAATTTGCCAGGGCTGAAAAATTCAGGAGGGACAGAATGCCAATAAAGCTCCTCCACAGCATGGAGTTTCTTACATCTTAATTGGTTTTCAAATTCAGTCAGCAATATCTGGCATTCATTGAGACACTGAAATTTGTGACATTTACTTTTTACTCTGAGTTTGCAGCATTGTGTTATTTGGCCAGAAAATTCAGCTATTAAAAATATCTACCTTTTTTTTTTTTTTCTTGCTTTTGAGGATAGGAGAAAGGAAATCCCCAAAAGTTCAGGTGAAAGGCAATTAAATGCTCAGCAAGGGAGCAGAGAGAAAAAGATGGATCATCTGAGGAAAAAGGTAAAGGTGTATGTCTGGAAAATGTGGATCGTGGAAGCGAGACTGAACAAGCAGCTTCCCTTTGTGGTTCAGAGGCATAATACCCATATTTTCTTGTTTATAGCTTACACGTAATTCTGAAAAGTGATATGGCAGGTGAAAAGTTCTTTAGGAACTAATAACTAGACAAAATGTTTTTGATCTAAGGAGGAGAACTGATAAACGAAAGGCACATGGGAAGTAGAATAGGTGGATATGGAGGTCCACTGTCCAGTCCCAGCTGTGTCACTGGTCTTTTGGTGATTTGGATCAGCTGTCTTCATCTACCCCAGCAAAAGTTTGTTCCACTTGGAGGTTTGTGTCTTATCCTTCCTTGCTTGTAACTTTCCTCCATAGAAAATAAAATTAAGTAGTAGTTTTTTCACTTGGAACTCCAACATAATTCCTAATTTTTTCCGTCCTCTATAGAGGGATTTGTACTCTTTCACACATTGGACTAGAGTATGAAATGTGTGTTTAGAGGAATTTCCATCTCTTTCTATCTCCTGTGCTCAGAAGTCTTGGAATTTGATGAAAATAACCTGATTCATGATCCCAGATGAATTTGTTTTTCCTCTGTTTTGCCCACTATCCTGGCTGCAATAGAGTCATTATTCACACAGCCATGAAATTAAATATATATATATATCTACCTCCATAAAAAATTTGAGTGTGTTCTCTGGATATATTTTGAGAGCAGCTCAAGGGAAGTGCTGCAGAGAAGGAATCATTTTCAGGGCACAAACTTCTCCCCAGCCTTGGCCACCCCAAGACTGTTATGTGCACATCTGAGTGCCATCTGCTGGCACCTCCACCATGAAGCTCTGGTGCATCAGCCACCTGGAGACATCAGCTACCTGGAGACATCAGACACCTGGAGACATCAGCCACCTGGAGATATCAGCCACCTATGCTCCTCAGTCCTGAGCAGTTCCTAGGGGCACACACAGTGCTGCTCTTATGGAAACGCTGCAGCCCATGGTGAGCTGGGTCACTCCACCACCAGGCCAGAGGCAGTCCAGCTGCAGGGTGTACACACCATCAAATCTTCCAAGATATTTAAATGTGGTCATGATAAGCTTTGCTCTTCTGACCATCTTCTAGAAAGTTTCAGCCTTGAACCTACATCTTTCCTTACAGGGATGAGGATTTATAAACGTGGCTGGATCATGAGCCACAGTCAGGTCCCAGCCAGGACTTTATCCTCTATTTCCCTCCAGGTCACTTACTTAGGTGTCCTTTCCATGCAACACTCTCTGTGTTCTATTCCTACCTCTCCTTTATCTTCACATTTCTGCATCCCACCACATATACATAAGCAAGTGCCTGATACTTCTTGGAAAGAGAACTTTAGTGTCTTGTCTGGTGGTCCAATAGCAAGCAGAAGGTGCCAGTAGGATTTTCTGAAGCTCTCTGTTCAAGGCATACACACGGTGTGAGGCTCTTATCTGCAGCTCTGTGGGCCTCAAAGCCTAGGTAGGTTGCAACAGAGCACTGTCAGTGAATTTGTAAAACCTCAGCAGCAGAGAAATGTAACATCTGAAAGATCAGGATGGCAGGCTGAGCTATGGAAAAGCTGTCAACATCTACACAGACGCCTGCCTTGCCTAAAGGGATAGATGAGCACAAAATATCCTCAAGAATTTGGGTCGAGGTATACAGGAAAATGTCACTCTGTGGAATTGTAGCACCACTGATTCAAATTCATAAAACTAAGTGACTGGAGAATATGGCAAGAGATGAAACTTCTTGCAATGTGTTTTCCTGTGGTGGTGAACAGATGCTACCAAAATGTGGAACTGTGGGACAAAAGTAAGGGAGGAAAAAAAACTATAGAGCTGCAAAAAGGAAAACTTGTTCTCTACTGTAGCACTAGGGCATAGAATAAGAAGAAAAGATGACTGATTTAAATTATTGTTACAACTAAACAATTTGAAAGAAAGATTGTTGGTTTCTAGCTTTGGTTTGTTTTGTTGCTTTTTTTTTTACTTTCCTTTCTCTGTTTCTTTTCAGAACAACAAGCAGCTTTCTCCTTACTTTACTGAATTTTCAAACATCTCAGCAGCTTTATAAAGGTTCATGATTTGGGTACTTTTAGCTTAGAGGGTCCTCTGGAGATCATCTAGCTCAGCTTCCTGCTTAAAGCATGGATATTTTCAAAATTAGGTCACAATTTTCAGGGCCCTGTAATCCTGTAGCTGAGTTTTGGAAATCTCCAAGGACAGGGATTCTTCTACCTCTGTGGGCACCTACTTTTGTGCTGGACTGACCAACATGTCCCCACCCACTGCTTTGTCTAGGAAATCTTCCCTCTACACTGGGACACAGGAAATGAATGTAACAGCACAGAACATAATATTTTATTTTTATTCATATTCTTATTGTGTTTATTTTTAAATCGTTATAGGCCTGTATATTTAAAATGAAACATAGTTATTTTGAATATTCTATCACAATTCTGTGGGGAAATAAGGCACAATTCAGCTGCTACTGAAATCAACACATGTCTCCCCAAGGACTCTTCAGTGGGATTCCACTGAGTAGCAGGGACTTGAAGGCACATCCATCTTTTCAGAAACTTTTTTCTGAAAATAGACAATACAGGTATTTCAGTTACTTCCAGGCTCATGGCCCATCTTTCCTTCTACGTGTAGTCAGCAGGTGAGGTCTAGAGCAGTCGTCTCTCTGGATAACAAAGGAATCCATTCAATCAACCAGCTGGATGACCTTTAGACAACAAGCGAAGCTTGAACTTCAAAACTGCTTGTTCTGCTTGTGTTTTTATGTAGAGCAAGCATGATTCTGTAAAACAGCTGAGTCAGTCCATGAGCACTGTGAGGTGAGAGAGCAGGATCAGTCAGTTCTGAGCTGCTCCTGCTAAGCGAGGTTTATGTGACTTGTAAGAAAATGTTGGTCCCCTGGGACACTTGGCACATGACTTTCAGACTCAGCTGAACAGAAGAAGTAAAAATTCTTTTCCTCTGGGCTTTCTACTTTTGTACTTCCTCTCAACATTTTCTTTTGTTGGATTTTTATTTTTTTTCTTTGTTTGTTTATTTTCTCATTCAGATATGATTTCAATCAGCTGAACTGAAGAAGAAGATGACATTGAAATAACCAGAAACTGTGCTTACACAATTACATGATTTCAAGCCCAGCATGGCTCAGGTAGAGCTGATTCTGTCCACCACAGAGAATCACAAGATCAATACAAAAAACAAACATATTCCTCCTTTCAACTTCAGTTTACTGTTTTAGTGGTTTTGATCTGGCCTGCAAAGTTGACATCTCTGTGAGACTTCACCCAGATGAAAACTGAGATGATGATCAAGAAGCCATCTACCCTTTATCTTTCTCCTGTCGTATATATGCAAATGAGTGTCTTGATTTCAGAGTACAGTATTTGCTCCTCAATATGATTTCATCTTTCCTTCTTGATTATATCAGAACTTTTAATCTCAATAATTAATTCAACCAAATGGATATGATTCTTTAAACATAGCCATTCTCCCAATCCATTAAAATTACATCTGAGATGTGGAGGTTTTTTAATCAGGAGGAAATAATAATAATTTATCTCCCTGTTTGCTCTGGTTAAATCAAAATGGCCCTTTAAGGCATAGAAAAATGGTTGCTGTGGTATTAAGACTATAAGGATATAAATGGGATTTGAGAACAACTGCTTCAAGAACACGTATATCCCAAAGGGCTGTACAGGTGAAGATGAAACAACTGCAATTTCTCCCAGTCAAAGATGGCTTGCTGTGCTGAGACAAGGTGTCTTACAATGTTATAAGACACTTTCTACACTGCTTACTCAGGAGATATGGCTCAGGTCTTCTTTACTGGAAGATACAATGAATGAGAAGTTCTTTGTTTTATGTTTATCATACAAGATCATAAAATTAAAAATAAAGAGAAAAGGAATATGACATTTTCAAACTACCTAGAGATCTTGGCCCTGTATAATGCCAGTCCTACAAATGTTGTTTTCCAAAAACATTCTGGTGAAGCAGCTAACAATGAGTACATTGGATGTGGTAATTCAGAACATGGCATTTTTTACCTGGGATTGGCAATGGCCCACACTTGGAAAAAGATATGTCTCTTGATAGATGTACACCAAAATATGATAGGTAGTAAGGACATGGTTTTCAGAAGTTAGAACAATCTACAAATTTCTTGTTCATTTGTTCTGTTTCCCTGTTGTTTGTCCTCCTTAGTTAAGGCTAATTGGTTCTGAAACTCTGTAATGCTGACTAATGTCACAATCACAAAAATAGTCCTTTTGTCTTGTTTTCTCACCCTTTTACACAAGTTATGGCTGGTAAATGTTCTTCGTAGTCAACTAGTTTGTAGAACTTTTCATTCACAAAGTTTGTAGCAGACATTAGGTAAGAGCTATAAGTTACACCCAAGACCATGCAACATCAGTCTCATTTGTACCTTGGAGCTGAATCTGGACATGACATTCATCACAAGGCAGCAAGTAGTCTTGATAGTGTATCAAAAGTAATCTCAGAGAACGCTGACATTTATCACAATGCCACTCAGTGCACATCAGCTTCTAAAACATAGATGTGTTGCCAAGCTCATCCTCACTGCATTACCTTTATGATCAATGGAGAGGAACACTTGCAGTTTATCTATTCTATCATAGGCATGAAGAATCAGTCTACTTCTGCCCACTGACTGGAAAGGAAACCTAAGGTGACTAGTTCAAATGGAGACATCCAAAGAAGTGATTATCCTGCTTTTGAGGCCGTTAGCGCATTTTCACTTGAGCACTGTGTGCAGTTCTTGGCCCAATCATTTAAGAAGAATATGAATGTCCTTGAGTGTTTCCAGAGGAGGGCAACAAAACTGGTGAAAGGGCTGGAAAGCATGTCCTGTGAGGAGTGGCAATGGACTCTGGGTTTACCTAGTTTGGAGACAAGGAAGCTGAGGGTCAACATCATTGCTGCAGCTTCCTGAGGAGGGCAAAGGGAGAGGGTTGAGCTCTTCTTCATGGGATCAGTGATAGAATGTGTGGGAATGGTCCAAAGTTGCACCAGGATAGGTTTAGACTGGATATTTAGAAGCATTTCTGTGCTGAGTGGTAAAACACTGCAACAGTCTTCCTAGAAAGGTGATCAATGCCCCAAGCCTGTCAGTGGTAAAGAGTCATTTGGATAACATCTTTAACAACATTTTGACTTGGTCAGAACTGGAATTGGTTAGGCAGTTGGACCAGATGATCCTTGTAGGTCCCTTCCAATCTAAATATTGTATTGTATTGTATTATATTGTATTCTGCTCTACTCTATTTCTATCCCACTCTTCAATATGTGCTCACAGTTATAGAGGTGGCACATCCAACCAGGTTAAACTAAACTTGAAGACATTTAGATATCCAAAGACTGGCACAGATAGTGCCCTGTAGTCCTCATTTTCCTCTTCTGCCTGAGAGACCTCTGCTTCAGAAAAATGAGATGCCAACTTACACACTTTCCTGAAGTGTCTTGAGAAGCATGAAAGACCTGAGCTATAAGGTGTTATCATTATTCATTTCACTTACAGATGTCACAATGAAAATTTTCTCCCCTGAGGACTGAAGATGTGGGAAGCAGACTGGGAAAGAAAGGAAGAGAAGAAGAGGAGAGGTCAAAGCTGATACCTTGGAAGGATGGTGCAGGAGGAGGATGCCAGTCAAGCCTTGTTCTGAGCAGAGCTTACCCTGACATGCAGCTGTTTCTCATGGAGGAAACATTAGAAGGCCAGGACAGAGGTGAAGTGAGGTGATGACTGAACAGTCCCCATGGGACTGGCTTGCTTAGCACTGCTCTGCTCATTTTAGATAGGACCCAGAAGATACTGAAGGAGCTCATATTCTAGTGCCCACAATATAAAACTCCCTTCCTTTTGCATCCTGAGTAAGGAAATATATGCACTGGTATTGCTTTCTCTAACATGCACAGAGCAAAGTCCCTTTGTATTTCACTGTGCACTTTTGGATGCTACGTATTTTCTGTCAGTTGAAGAAAAACTTTTCAAAATCACTCAAATCTGTCCCTTTGTTAGGTCCACTGGTTTACACCAAAGGTGCATCTAATATTTCCTACCTTTGCCATAGAAACGGCAATAAAAGAACAAAGACACTTCATTAGCATAAGAAGAAATACAGGGGAAATGCTCTTCACTCAAATGTGCACACACAGTCATTACTGGCATTACAGCATGACTTTTTAAGATTGATCATCTCTTTTTAATTGCACAAACACAGAAGGTAGGATCATAGATTATGACCAGAAGTCATTTGCCAGATAGACATTGCAGTAACAAATAAACTTCAACTTGCTTTGGAATTGGAAAGGTAGTCACAATATATACATTACTGTTTTTAACACCTACCCATGGGCTATCTGGGGAAAAACAATTTGAGTAAAATTAGAAAATGTTGTACAACAGCATGCTGGCAAAATGATCTCTCTGAAGTCAGTATCCTGCCAAGTGAATTTAGTGAAGAAAGTCAGAACTGAATAAGAAGATAGACTTCATTAAATTTTGACTGAAAATATAATAACTAACAATTTTCCTTTGAAAGTTATTTGTTTTGTGTAATTCAAACTTTCCTCTTAATTCCTCAGCACACAGCTACAGCTGAAAATGTCTGTATTGGTATAAAATTTCAGATGTCCTGGCTGTTTGTTGTTTTTTCCAGTTTGAAATAGAAGGTCAGAAATGCTAGAGTTTCTCAAGGGTGGAACTGCCATTTATGAGGAACTCAAAGGATGGAAATGAATTGCGAATGTTGTCCCCAGTCTCTGATTTCAGGCCTACTGCATGTCTTTCATACCCACCTTGAACAGTTATAAATTTGCAAAATGAACAAATTCTGTGAAAAACACAAAGAAATGGCAAGAAGCTTCATGAGAAAGATAAAGACAGCAGGATAGATCAACAGAGAAAACCAGGTGGAAATTAGTCACCTAAATATGAGATTATATCAGAGTGTGCAAATGAAGACCAAAGGATTTGGTGGGACCTTATCTATGCCTCAGAATCTATAGCTTGATATACTGCTGTCAACACCTGTTTCAGCAGAGTGGGAAAAGACTAGGATGCCTGGCCTCCTGGTCATATACTGCAAAGTACAGCCCTTGCAGTCCTTATTGCTTTTTAGGAAGTGCAATGGGTAGTGTTCAGGTATCCCTGAACATACAAAGATACTAGAACATGGTCCAGAAAAGAGTCCTGGTTCAGACAGTACTGCCCCAAAGGCATGGATCTGTCACTAACCATAATCCTCCCATTACTAGCTCTGGCAGATCAGCGAGGTTGTCCCAGATGACTGTTAAACATTGTAGGTTAAATAAATCAGCATAACTACACGGAGCAGAGGGTTATGCCTCTACATAGATCAAGGAATCTACATAGGGCAAGGTCTCTCAGGGTGAACTACTCCTTTCATGGGCTTCGTGTGACCAAACATAAAGAAGAGTATGTTGGAGAAGTTCATCTGGCTTTGCTTAATAATGGTAACTGTCCATTATCTCACTCTGAAATCAATATCTAAAATACACTATATAAATACTCTTTTAAATTGCCTACTTTTTCTTTTCATTGGCAGTGTCAGGAGCTCAGGATGAGAACCTCAGATGGAGATACATGCACTACAGTCATCCAAATTTATGTATGATGTATCTTTCCCTATCTAACCACAGCAGAGATATTTTTGACACAGAAGACTATGCCCAGTCTGTTTAAAATGAATTATAGTAAAAGCATGCATTTTGATGACACATTTACTGGTTTGCATGTGGCATCTAATCGATGAAAATACCATGTTCTTGCAGTGCATTGAGGAGTGTTTGGTTATACTGCTGGTAGATTCCAGCACAAAGTGCATCAAGGCTGTTTGCTAAGAGACCCTGGGAATCACTGATAGATTACTCTGGCTGTTGTATGTTTGCTTCTGCCTATTCCTATATCTGACATAATCTGGTTACTTTAGGAATAGATCCCTTCCTTCCTTACCAGAGGCAACTGTCTTCAGGTGTTAGTAGGGATGCAGATGAGTGTCTCAGAGCTCTGGAGAAACTAAAAAAACCTTAGTCACAGGCAGTAAATTACATTTTACATTTGGAAGAGCATCTGGCCTCTAAGTGACCTCTGAAACTGTGGAAGCAAAGAGAAAAAACACTAATTGGAGAACAGGCAATAGTTCATACTGCACATTATATTCATTTTTCCATGAAAAGCAGTGTTCATTGGGAAGGCAAGAGATTTCCATGAGCTTTCCTGGCTCAAGAAACAAAAAGCCTGGATGAAGATGGTAATTTTCCTCCACCTTAGCATTTCAAACAAAAATCTGCTGCAGTCACCTGCTTGTCTCCAGGACTTTGTGTTTTGCCTGACAACTTCTATTTTTACACTGGCTGAATTCCTCTCTGTAAGGAATTGCCAGAGCCACTGTAACCCCTCCCAGTTCTATCCTGCTCTGGGCTCTGGATTACATTTCCTTGCATGTTGTGGTCTTGTTGCTATTTTATGACTGTTTCTCCAGTTCCTTCACAGTACATGCTGTGTGGAAGTGATTGACATAAGGGAACAAAATGCATAAATATGCCCTAATCCTTTCTGCATTTCTCCAGGCTACAGAACACACTGAATTTTGCTGCTTCCTATTTTTTCTTCCCCTTCCTCCTTCTGTCCTTATTTTAAATATGATCTTTATATTTGATTACTGTAGTTTGTAATTGCCCTTGACTTAGTAGTGGCAACAACACAGCTGTTCTTTGTTTTAGCTTGCAATTTTGGCACCTTTTGCAGTGATTTATACCTCAAGCCATACTCCCCTGAAACATTGGAAAAAGGTCATTTTAGTGTTAAAGCTCATTCATTGACGTGACACTAGACCCTGTGTGGTACATGCATGATCTCATGGTGTTATGTGTTACTCATGCAAGTATTTTTAGAGCAAGTCAATAACTGCAAAATATTTTAGTAATTTGCCTTTTCTCTAATTACTATGTACATTTCCTCTGAATGACTGAGGGGAACCTTCAACCAGGACAGGACACAGGACCGTGCTCTGTTGCAGATCTCCTAAGTCATGTTCTACATTACACAGCACACAAAGCATGGAGTGTAATGAGATTTCAAGTGTTGTGTATAATAACTGTGTACATATCTCCCATAAAACAGTCTCCTTTTTTATTCAAGATGTTTAAAGCCTGGTTTTAATTTTTCTAATGCATCCCCTCCAACCTCACATTTTTGTCCCACTTTTCAGAATCAAGAACCTCTGCCATTAAATGTTCCTATGATTCTACAAATGCGGTAAGAACCAATAGCTTTGGAAATCCAGGTGAAAACCTGAGTGTAGACAGGTCAGGACCAAAACCTCAGCTTTGAATACAGGTACGAGAGAGCCTGCATGTGGCCCTGCCGTGGTGTCTGCCTCAGGGGATGTACCCAAAACTCCTCTTCAGCCCTGACTAGCTCCAGCCATCCGGCTAAGGGGCGNGGGTTTAGGATAATCAGGAGGAGGATACAGAACAGGAATGTACAACTATATGGGAAGGAAAAGGGGGATGACCGAGCAGTCCATTTAGGGATATAAACAAGGGGTTACAGAACTGTACAGAAATGACAAGACAAACATAATAAACCTCAGGTGCACACCACCACATGGCCCATGCTCAACCTCATTTGTCTTCAGATGGTAAATTCATACAGATAGGGATTTTGTTTAGTTTTGTAGTTTTTCTTCCCAGTGCTTGACACAGCCAAATCCCAGTGTTTAAGACAAGTAATAAATATTGAAATGAAGTTTTTCACAGGAGTTCAGGTCAAGCCAAGCCCTAATCCTTCATTTCCCCAAAGTGTATGGTTTCTGTATCCATGTCCTTCTACTTGACTACATGCTTACCTATAATCTAAAAATAGAACAGAAGAAGTAAATTATTGTTCATTACAGTATTCAAATCCTTTTCAGTCCCTCATTATTTCTCAGTCCCTATTTAAAGGAAAATTTCCTTTACCCTCCTGATAGTTTAGTCTTTTAGGCCTCAACAAAGGAAAAAAGGATCTTTTATTATAAAATCTGTCCTGCACAATTCCATACCATTAGATATAGAAGCTCATCACCTTGTGAAAAAGCAAGAATACTCCTATAGATAGGAATTTGATTGATAATAGTACTTTCTGTCCTGATCCAACGCTGGGATCATAAAATCATAGAATGATGCTCCTGCTTTAATAGTCATCAAGAGAGGACTTCCTTAACAGCTGTTCAACCCATCTCATCGTCTGACACATGGTTTATGCTTTGCATATTAAAGATTTAATGCATCATGAAATGCTGCAAATTTGTATACAAGGGTCTTGGCTTCACAAAGGCACTGGGCATCCTTGTCTTCACGGCAAGCCAAACATAGCCTCAGAGCCAACACAGTTATAGCTGGGGAAGCACTGTAGATGACATGCAATTACTATATAATTGATTTGGGTTTTCTTAGTCTGGAGAGGCTGAACAAAAAGAATGGCCCAGCTCCTGTGATAAACTTCCCCCTCCTCAAAGGCTCTTCTGGAGGCTGTCACACATCAGCTGTGTAGTTCCCTTGGATCTGAACCAAGGTGGATTCAGAAGGACATCCCCCTTGGCACTCCACCTCAGCCCACTGCTCCCAGGAACCTTGGAGTGCTCTTTGATCACAAATTGGCAGCACTAACTATGCCAGTGAGGGTGTGTGGGCAGTATCAAATGTTCTCCTGAGATGTGTGGAGGTCACATACCTCCTAGCTCACAGTAACACAAGGATTGTGCAATGTGTTAAGAAATGATTCAAGGACACATTGTGCTTTCTGCTTGCACAGCACGGAGTGGAATGGATGGCCAAATCCAATGGGAGCAGCAGCAGGGGCACAAATGGAGTCAAGCAAGTTATGTGGTACTTTATCCTGCACTAGTGTCAGTTGCTTAGGTCCTTTTTTCCAATGTCAGGTGGAACCTCCTGAAGCTTGCAAACACCAGGAACCTCCCTGAAACATGCTGCCTGGGTAAGGAAGAGGCTAGTATTTGCCAGCTCTCACAGTTCCAGTGCCAGGAAAAACAGCATGGGGACAAGGAGGATGGGCCAATCCTCTCTATCCAATAATTGAATGATAACAGTTTTCTCAAATAATAACTGTCTGTAAAGACATTGTGAGGGAAGGCAATGGTAATTTACCATTTTGTCCAGACTGTATGAATTCTCCTAAAATAATTTAAAAACCTAAACCTCAGTGTATAGTCTGTTTTCTTGCCACATTATTCCTTAAATGGATGTTGGGGCCACATGAAGCAGTTGTTTTAAATAATATGGGTGAAACAGCTTTACCTCTTAGAGGAAGGGGAGGAAGTAAAAAGATAGGGCAAGAAAGAGAGTAAAGACAATATTTGATCCACGTGTGTTATGAACGAGTCATTAGGCCGCATAAAAAATCACCATCAAAAGTACAGGCAAAAATCAGTTTTTAATATGAATTTATGAAAATACAACTTAACAAAGTTAATTTGCAAGATTGACTCCTTTGCTTACAGCACAGATAAAGCACACAAAGGAAAATCAAATTAGAATCAATTTAGAATGATCTACACAGAGACTGGAAGGGGAAGGGTGTAAAGGATATGAATACGAAATGTTAGAGGTACAAAAGGGTATAGCAGCACTTAATAATTGACTAGTTTAATATTTGTGAGCTGTTTGGATAGGATTTGCTACAATTATAATAGTGACCTAAGTATAGTTTCAAAGAAATAATGTTCATATCACAATCAATTCACAGGCACACAGACAGGCAGAGAGATGTATACATCTATACCTATGTGGTTAGAGGTACCTGTTAAAAATTCCCCACAGGTTTATGAAACATCCCTTTGCATTTCAGAATGGAAAGGCTTGAATCTCAAGGATGGGGGATGTATCAGCCTAGGCCTTGTTGGCAGTATGTATCATGCCTTGTTGGCATCATGTGTCACAGATGTGGGGTTGTGAGCTCCAAGGGGTGTCCCACTCAGAGGGAGGTGCTGGCACACACCACTGAAGTCCAGGAGAGCTCAAAGGGCCTCACTTAGGACCGCTGTTTATAGGGTCACAAGATGATTTGTTTTAGTCATCAGTAAGTTTCCATCCTGGCCATAATCCAGGCTGTTGACCACTGTTACCAACACAATACAGTAACAGTACCATTCCACTTGGGCTATGATTCAGGTAAACAATGTTCCAAGGCTGTCAGGAGATAACTGATTATACCTCATTCCCAAATTTGATCAGGCAACTGATGTTCCTGATATGATCAGTGTCATTCCCACCATTACCATGCAGGAGGTCCTGGTACAGAAATGGGATACTTCAGTGTCCAACTAGTATGGTCAAGGGATAGTTCACCCTGCTGGTTCAGTTCAAAACTTATGAGATGGTAAAGCAGGCCTCAGGGGGTGAGGGGGAAGCACCACCACCACATGCTGAGGAAGACTGTTTTTTAAACATAACATCTTTCAGGCTTCAGCAAGATCTGGAGATTCAAACACAAGGTGAAGGGGAGAAGACAGTCTTGATTTCAATTTGAGAAGAGTGACACTTGATTCAGGAGCTGGAAAGAGTGGAGCAGCACAATATTGCGCATGTTTGGCAGTGAGTGATATAGGGCAATTAGTCTGAATAAGAGACTTGACACTAATTGACTGGAACACCTACAGTGGAAAAAAATGGTGTAGATATATCCTGCAAGTCTTAGATGCTTAGCGATAGAGGTAGGGGAAAATGGAGAAGTGACAAGCCACTTTCTCAGGTGTCCGTGGGCATGGTTCTGCACCACCAGAGTTAATAGGTCCTTTTATTCAAATTCAGTGGTTGCAAGGCCAGATTTCATTCACACAAGAAAATATTGTCCTGTGCATGTGACTGAATTCGCTGTGTATTCAAGTCAGGGTTATGTTGTGCATGTTTCCCAAAGGAAGTGCATAATCTGGAAGATAAGTCCCACTTAAAGAAAGGCTCTTAAAGTCCTCAAGCAATTTAAATCAGTTTCAGAGCATGGTTACTACTAAATTATTTTTATTCTCTATGTACTTTCAACCTAATAAACAGTACTGATGAATGTCAGCATGCATTATCAGCAATAGTTTCACAGACTTAACTTTAGCATTTTGAGGGTGTGGGATTTCTAGTGCACACCTGTATTCAACTCTCCAGTATTTTGACAGGTATTTGAAAATCACCCAACACTTGTTATTTTTGCAGATCAGTTGATCCAAAATGATCCTAAGTAACTCAAGGCCCAGGTATATAGCACATTAAGGAGCTTTAGCTGGGTAGTACAGCCAGGACGCATCTGACTGAATATTGGCTTCTATGTTCTCCATGTCTCCACTTCAGCTGCATTGTCTAGACACCCACAGAGGTCTGCAGAGTGGATGAGGAAGATTTAATATTCGGTTTGTCTCTTTTTACAATGGTGTTTACATAAGCAGAATGACTCACTCCCTACAAGTTTGTCTTCATTGACTAACAAAGAGATTGAGATGCAAGAATGTTCTGTGGGCACGTAAAAGGGATTTTGACAAGCCTTAGCTAACTTGGCTATTAATAACTGTCTCTTCCCAGTCAGAAAGTAATGTGACAAGTTTTTTATCTGGTGTTTAAAGTTGGTATGTATTGTCTTCCACTGAATTTTGACCTACTCATTCCCCTTTGGGGCATTACCCCATAGTGTAGCAACTCGGACAGTTCAGCAGACCAGAGGTGACTTGTTCCATCTCCACTGTCTGATTATTAACTGAGCAAGACAGTCATTCTAAGAAGTCCAACCTTTACCTGCAACAATTATTTGAACGTGTGGCAATTTTTTTCCATATCTAAAGACCCATTATTTATTCTGCATTCAGAAGGCAAAGTCTGCAAGGAAAACGGATTTCCCAACAGGCTTACATTAATTTTTCCTTTTTTTTTCCTGCCTCATCATATTATCAATTATACAACATAACATAAAAGATCCATTTCAAAATTCACTTTTAACACAGGTTTTGATTGATTCAGTGCCATGTGGAGCTCCAGTGGGTGGCTTCGTCACAGACAAATACACATATTTGGAAAAAAACTGCCGTTCCAGTCCTAGCAAGATGTGGAGGAAGCATAGGACTGTGATCCTGAAAATCTACTTGAACAATGAGATGAGAATTGATTTCCCGATGAGAACAAGTCTTCAGCTTGTTCTCCCACACTATAGATCAGCAGAAGGAGGTTGGGGAGAAACTTTGTGGCATTGGTAGACCAAAGATCAATCAGCAGCAACAGCCATGTGTCATAACAGACTTTGCAATCTGTGTGTGGTCTAAGCCAGACCACTAAATATGAAAATAACAAGTAAATGTGGTTTCAGCAGTGTCTGAAGTGAGCTCCTCACAGATACATTTGCAGTCTGCAGCACTGACCACAAGAACAAAATAAGACAGTATTTATAATGCATTCTCCATCCAGTGCTGTCTTTTCATTCCGTTTGCATGGGACCTAATATCTGCCATGTGCCATACTGGTCCATGCCCAAAATTTGGCACCAAAGTTATGCAGTCAGTCAGTCCGGGGGGAGAAAATGTGCAGGTACTTCTTACCTTCTCCACTCTTCAGCACTGGAGCAGGGCCAACCATGCAATAGCTCAGGAAGATGTCATGCTCACACAGCTATCTCGATCAGCTTCAGTAAACAATAAAGTGATCCTTTGTTAACACTCAAAAGAACAGACCAGAGTTGAGAAATAGAAACAGGAGGCATGACCTTGCCTCCAAATCAGGAGACCTCTGATTTGAGGGAAGTCTTTCTGTGGCAAAGCATTTGTTTGCATGCTAGATGGTCCAGCTACACTTACATTGCAGCTTTACCAGAGGGAGAATGAGGTAGAAGGGTCATGGCCTGTTATCTTCTCGATCTGTACCAGCATGTCAGACAGCAAGTTAGAAAATTTGTGGGTACACTTTTCATTTCTGTTAGGATAGATGTCTAATAACATTTTGCTCATCTGTCAAACACATCTCATATTGAGGACAGAGCAATTCTCATAAAATAAAAAAACCCCTCTGAAACCAACAGGGTGCCTTTAAACAGGGCTAGAAAGTGGTGAGGGGTGAGTTCTCAGTGGTACTCCAAGCACGGGTTATATGCTCCCCTTCAGAGACACCACTGGTGTGAAGGATCAGAAGCAAAAGTGTAATGCCTTCATGAAACCAGAGTGCAAAGATCTGCTTAATGGTTCATGAGCAACATAGAAGTGAGCATCATTTGTTTAAAATTCCTGTAGCTGCCAATTCTTGTGGGTTCACAATGTATTTTTCTGAAAGTCCCCAAATTCTGAGGTGGATCATATTTGGCTTTGGCAATGAGACAGTCACACTTTTTCTTTGTTTCCATTCTAAACATTAGTGTGGAGCTGAGACTCTTTTACCTCTCTTAACAGAGCAGGATGTGTTTTTGGAAGGCTTGTTGTACTCAAACACATGCTGTTAGGTTTCATCCGAAAGTCCCAAGGAGGAAGTGTAAGATTCTTCCATTCAGACTGTCACAACAAATTATTTAACAGTCTTTGCTGTATTTAATATTTATGCATTTAAATAATAAAAACCAGATGGCAAATCAAAATAATTCCTTTGGCTTTTGTTGTTGTTTTTTTAAATAATCTTTTGTGGGTTTATCACTTTCTTGGTTATTAAATGGCTGGCAAAATTGATAATGTCTTCATTCTCCTGACTGAAAATATTTTTCCATTTATTTTATATCTAGCACATACAATCAAAGACATCAGATAAAACAGTCAGTGGAATAAATCCAGAGAGGAGTATGAGCATATCATTATCAAAGGCAGTGCCTTTAAACTGTATCCTTTGATGAGAGCCAGAAGTTCATTTAGCCTCACAAAATCTGTTGTTAGGTTTAGTGTTCCTGTTTTGGGTTTACAGACAGGAAAAGAAGGTACTAAGATGTTATACAACATATTTGTGGTCATTCAATCTTACATACAGTTGGGAATTGATGTGGTTTTAAAAATAAAGATACTTGCAGCCATTTCATGGCCCATATTAGCAATGCCTGCACTAGCCAGCAATTTGGTAGATCAGGTTTTTGCGTGCCAAGGTCTTTAGGTCTCTGTGTGCTCTATGTGGTGGGAGGGGAAGGGGCACAGTTTTGATGAGTTTCCATCTCGTCCCCTGAACTAGAGGTTGTGTTACCCTAGGCCACTCAAGGAGAGCTCTTTCACAAACCTTTGCCCTTCCACAGACTCCAAGAAGGGTTGCACTGAGCTCATGTGTGCAATGCCAGTGTCGGGAGCAAATCACATCCTCGTTGTCACCACTTGTGCAATCTGACACAAAGCTCATCCTTTGCCAAAAACCTAAAGAAATATGGAGCGAGTGCCTCCCCAGGCCCTGCTGCATCTCTGCTATCTGCTTGTTTGTGAGTCCTCCTCAGGTGAGATGCAGCAGGACATGGGATCACAGACAGGATGGCAGAGCAGCTTCAGTAACTCAGTCTCACCCCATGGACTGTCTGCAGGAGACGCCCAGAGCTGCCCCAAGACTCGGAATGCGATACGTCTTGTGGAAAGAGGATTTGGCACTACCAGAAGAGCTGTGCAGCTGCATTCTGCAGTTCTGGTCTTTGCCAGACAGCAAGATGAATTCTCCAAGGAATGAAAAATTTATCAAAACTGATAAGCCCTGGATACCACTGGTCTCTGGTTAAAGAGCTTTCAAATGTACCATTTCCATTATCATTACCAAATGCTCTCTGGGAGCATTTTTCTGAAAGCTAATGCCAAAAGTTAAAAAAAAATCAGGAACCAGATGCAGAAACCATGTCTTTAAAGCTATCACATCTAGAAAAAAATCCTTTTGATTTGCATTCTGTCTGGTATTTAAATAATGAAATCTATTTTTTTAAGTTTCACTGCAAGCACAAGGAACAAGAAGCTTGGATGGTGACAAATATGACCATCAAGTCGGGAACAGGGGGTATGTGAAAATGGCCACTGGAAGGTGGGAAGTAGAAATAGTCTATCATTTCAGACATCTTTATGAAAAATAACTGAAATCAAACAGGAAATTTTGCAGTAACTTTACATACACAGCTCCCCTTTGACTTTTAATGTCTTCATCCACTTTGTTATTATTTGTCTGTTAAGGACTCAAATCAACAGGGAGAGAGTATTGTTTTGGGCTATTAGATACCATTCATCAGGGATAAAATATAGGAGTGGAAACAAAAGGTAAAGTTGCTAATATATGCTAATATTAAGTTCCCTTCTTCTTGTATTTTACCCATATCATATAAATCATTAAAACATCCAGTTGTAGACTACGAGCAAATGAAAGATTTATAGCAACTCCCAACCCACCAACAACAAAGATTAGAGTTTTATCAACCTAGGAGGAGATGATTTACATTTTCCAAGAAATACGAATCTCTATCAAGTACTAAATTTTCAGACCTTTAAAATTTAGCAATATGTTTTATAGTTGCTATGAAATGGCATATGGATGATTTTAATGATGCTATTGCTTTTTGCAAACAAAATTCATTGTGCTCTGTTCTGGAGAAACTTATTAAATAAATGGCCTGTGACGGGTACACTAAGTTCCCAGCTATCTATCCTTCACTAGCAAGAGGACAAGACTTGTAGGCGTTAAGGTTCCAAAAACCTTTACTGAGACAGACAAAATTGTCCCATGAACCTTCATAGTTAATCCTTGTAGTACTTCAGAATCAGATACGTAGAAATCTTTCTCAGAGCTCAAAAGTATTCCTGCGCTTTAGATCAGAGGTACAGTGTTGGAGGAGGAAGTTTTATTGGCAGAGGCCCTAAGCATGGTTTTACACGGATGAATTACATACACAGATTTTGAATACTGGATGGTGTTGGCTCCTTTTTGCTGTTTTTACAGTCACTTTTTGACATGGAAAAAGTTAATTCCATTTCATATAGTATTACTATGGATGTTCAAAAAACTTTGAGTTAGTCAACAACCATTAAGTCTTTGTTTATGATGTGCCTGGCAAGTAGCAATCCAGTAACTGTGGGAGTGAATGCTCAGTAACATCTCAGAATCCTTTAATCAAAAGAAAAATATTTTGCTCAGCTCCTTCTTAGAAGTGTTGACTATACAGCAGAGGATACATTTATTCAGACAATGAATTACAATACCCTACTGACAGGTTGGAAAAAGGCTCTTTCTCCTGCTCAAAGCTAAAATGGTAGAAAGACAGTGTCACACTGGGTGTTTCCTCCTGTTTGGGGCAGTTTCATGTGTTTGTAGGGGTGAATGTACTCATACAGATGACAAAAAAATCAAATTGTCAAGTGCTGGAGCAATTGCGCTGATCAGACATGAAATGAAGAGATGGAAATTTCTGATTACTCTTAGTATAAAAGCCATTCACATCTTCCTTTCAAACATATGTACCAGTTGAGGACATGTTGCTCCTTTTATTATTTTCTCTCAGCTGTCTATCTTATGGGAACTTCAATTATCTGGTTGTCTGATTCTTCAGTAATTAAGAGTTTGAAGTTCTTTATACATCTCAGCAGACACCATGACTCAGAAAACAACCCACTCTTCTGAATGGATTGTTTTGGCAAAGCAGTTCTATCAATCACTCAATGAGCCTTTGAAAAAAATATCCTAGTTTTCCTAATAATTTTACTCATTTGGACTTCTGAGCATGACAAGAAGGAAGGATGAATGAGTAGCTGAGGGGCCACATAGGTTGGGTTGGATTCATTCCTCCATCCCTCCAGTGGTGAAATCACTCTGCTTGACTTAGACACGGGACTTCACAACCAAAAAAGGCATTAAAAGGTGTGTATGTGTCTTGCACAGATGGGGAAACAGACACAGAAAGGATGGGATATAATTAGATGTGTCTTTTTAATTGAATTATACTGAAACTACAAATTCTAGCTGCCGAAGATCAGAACCCACATTTTCAAGGATCTGAGGCATGCAACTTTCACTGATGGCCAGAAGACCCCTAAGAAAAGTGAAACTCCTGCAAGTCTGGGCTGTTAGATATTAGTCCAGCAGGACTACCAAAAGGTGCAGAAAAAGGCATAAAAAAATATGTGGTGTTGTTCCATTAGTCACCTAACAGGTCCACTGGAAGTACGATTTCCATCTTCAGTTTCTGCTCAGCTGCTGAATTTAACCGAAGAATTTTTTCAGCATGAATTGGCTGCTGAAAAATTTGGCCTTAGTTTCATTATGTGTAATGATACATCTTTGTGAGATAGTTATTCTGGTGAAACAGTTCAAATCAGGTTAGCATCTAAGTCAGGATCAAACAAAATCAAAATGAATCACTTTGGCCACAGTCTCCAAAGTATGAAAAAGGACTTGATTGTGTGTCTAAGTGTAGCGGTGCATGCTTTGTATTTATTTCTATGTTATATATTAATAATATATGATTCTGTTATTCCCTGTTGGAATGTTCTGTTACCCCTGTTATCCCACACCCAATTGGTTTGTTCCAAGTTGTATCCACCCTCAAGTGTAA
>WEIV01022685.1:0-42553 GCA_013390005.1 Calyptomena viridis | reverse complement strand
ACAAGAGCTGCTTGTACCTTTTTACTCACCATAGCTATATTCCTGGACTGAGTTGGAAAGGCTAAAGCTCAGCCTGCCTTCTTAGTAGGCAATACTTAGCTAGAACCCTGAAAGAGAGCCTGTTGCTGAGATCGCCCCAAACACATGGTGTAGAGCTTCCTGGTTGGTGTCCTAAGCCTAGCTGGGGTGGAATCTGGACCAGGAGCCAAACCAGGACTTACGGCATCTAAGGACTTCACCTACCTATGTCAGAGCCACTCACCTCTAAAATGGCAGTGAAAAGAGTTGTTTGCTTGATAGGGACTTGTAAAAACAAATTCATAAGAACCTTGAGAAGTACCTGTTGCTTTGAAGGAGTTATTACAGAATACAGGATACGTGCTAAGCTCAGAATTGGCCTGTCTCTGGGAAAAGCTGGAAAAAATAAATAGATTTACTGACTCCCAGTGACTGAAGTCACTGAATTGGCACAACCTGTGAATCTAACAGCTCTAATTTCATGTCCTCATGAAATTAATGCAAATACTCTCCCTCCTTCCTGACTACAATAATATTTGTGATTAGTTTTGACAAAAGTACAAAACTAAAATAAGTTTTGCAAATGAATTATTTTCCTGAATATTGCATCTCCTCAGCAATCTTTAATATGTTTTTTTGACTGATTGCTTACTAAGAAGCAGATTGGAGTCTTGCAAGTCTGCCTTGCGGTCCGTTTCTCATTTGCTTTTATTTATCATTTTATTACTCCAAGTTAGGTGCTTAAATTAGAATTCTGAGTCTTAAAAGATTGTTTTCTTTGATTTTTTAAAATCTAGTTGTCCATATGTTGTACCCACTTCCTAACATTTCTCAATATACTATAAAAATAATGTAAATTTTTTACTATAAAAATAATGTAAAATTATGTGTAGTAATCATCTGAATAATACTATCTTGCTACTTGCATATTATTTTCATGTTAAATGATCTTCAAAGTAAGAGCAAATTCAATGAGATTCCTGTAAGTATTCATATTTCTTAGAAATGCATGTTGCCAGAAACATTCCCAGGTGAGGTGGAAGTGAATGCCTACATTCATCTTTGTTCAGGCCAAAAAAAATCAGCCACTGATATAATCCTTTCAACACTTTAAATAAATATTATAACATCTTTTCCTTCTTTCTGCTGCTTCTGCATGTACATTTTGTTCTAGGTGCATTTTCAATTTGTCACACTATCATGGAGAAGAGACTTTTAAAAACATAAAGGAAGGTCAAATTATTATAGATACAAAAGAAATAAAATTTCCTAAATAACACCACACAGAAACCAGGATCAACACCATAAGAACCAACAATTTGACATCTTGACTGTGAGATTTACCCTCTGCAGACAAAAGAGTGATACTCAAAGAGAAATAAGTGTTTATCAACTAACACATGTCACTACAACCCCCTAAAATCTCAGAAAGCAGAACTCAGAAGGCAGGAAACATGTCTAGTTTTTGTCCTACACTGTAACTGTGGCATTAGGAGCTGTCAGCAGAGGAAAACAATTTCCTACATATATTGAGAATTTTAAAACTCAAGCAATTTTTTTTCACACTCCAATAACATGGGGGGTAAACCAACTGTGAACAGCAGCAATTTCTTTGCATCAAAGAGGATCAAATTTCAGAATTTCTACATTCCTTTGTTTTCTTTCTGCTTTTCTGGTATATCAAAACAAGAGAGCTTTTATGTGCTGCATTGCTTTGAAAGAAGAGGATTTCAGAGGCTGAATCTAATCCTCAGTCAACTGCAAACTGGTGAATACTCATCTATGACCCTTACTATTTCTGCTGTTGAATCAGGAGGAGAGAAAGACAGGTCCTGAAAACAGGTCCCTGCAGGTACAAAATTTGAAGCCTTGGTGGCAGTCTTGGAAGCCAAACCCACTTTCTGCCCACATGGTCACCATGACCACTTCTATGGGTGTTACTATATGTTTAGACCATTTCCTATATTTAGGTGCAGTAAATGCATTTCATCTGCACACTAATGTCAGGAGATAATCTTTCTCCCAGCCTCCCCTTCCGAAGAAAGTGAATGCGCTGAAATCAAGGTCCTTTGTCCATGACTGTGTAATGGTGAGCCTCCACATGTATTGCAGTTGACATCTAAGAGAGCACTTCAGGAAAAAATCCTTGATTGTCTTATTCTGCTTCAGTCTGTGTCCCCTGGACAGGACCTGCGTTTCTTGCAGCTGAAATAAAATCTGAGTTGTGCTCCAGGAGCACTCCAAGTACTCCCATTGCTGATGGATGTTCAGTTTTCAGAGCCAGAGTGGAGCCAGTCCAAAATAACTACCCTGAAACAATTCTAATGTGTTTAAATGATGCTTTGATCTCTTAGACAGAAGCTTCACCCAGGTAACTCTAATACCTGCTGATAGCACACTGCTGCATGAATTTATCTACTCCCTTTTGGGGCCAGTTTGTACTTTTGGTCTCCTTTAAGAAGCCCAACTGTGAAGTTGCACTTCCTGTTGCATCCAGTGTGTCCTTTTCTTTGTTATAAACCTATTATCTAGTAGTTTAATTGGGGTCTATCTATTGGCATAGATTGTGAAAAGTAATGAATACTCTTTCCTTTCCTCTTTTGTCACATTTCATCTCTTGTTTTCATTCCAGACATAAGTCCCTTTTATAGCCTTTCTTCATAATAAGGTAGTGAGAACATCCTCATTGGCTTTCTCAGCTCCATTTCAAGTTGTACTGTGTCCTTTTGGAGACTGGGTGACCTAACCCACATACACTACCCCACATATTGATGTGTTAGATATAAACAAGTTTAATCAGTCTGTACTTCTGGAGAAAACCTCACTTATTTATTTGCTGCATTGGTAACTCTGGCAGCACTATGGCACTTTGAAATTGGATTTCAAGAGAATACTGGAAAAAATGAACTCAGAGTCTGAAATGAGAGACAGAGGTACTAGCACAAGAGGGTTGTCTGTATCACTTGATGATAAAATGTGCTAGGGAAAGCCACAGATGAAAGGCAAAGTGGTGAACTTGTAGTCTGAGGAATCTCAATTTGAATGACAATTGAATGCCAAATTTGCAAGTGAATGAGTTCATTTATGTACTAGAAAAAAATCTATTTAGCAAGCTTTCTATTACATGTAAATAACTTTTAATTAGAGAAAGTCTCAGCTCTGAAACACTGAATTCTGTGTTTAAGAAAGAGACGAGCAGTGAACTGCCATTCAGCGTTACTGAAGTGCTTTACCACAAGATGCTGCAGTAGATAGTGACCTCACAAGAGAAATTACATTTTCCAAACTCATGCATTTTCATTAAGTGCATGATTCTGCCTTTTTAGGGTAAAAAGGACCTTTGTCATTACATTGAAGACACACCAGTTAAAAATAGTTTCTCCGGAACATTTTCAAATTGTAATTTCTTATGGAACAGATGTTTATAACTCAGCCATACGAAATGATCAAAATTAATTTCTGTGCTTTCTACTGCTTTCTCACCCTTCTTGCTTTGCAATGGAGACAAGTGCATTTTCAAGCACCCTGAACAACCGTGAAGCTTCCTCAGAAGTTACTGTATGAGGTTGATTATAAACAAATGTTTATGTGCATCTTTTAATACTACACATTAAGATTAAAATTGCAGCTGTTATAGTTCTAATTCTGAAGTGTTATTTTACAGCTTAAAGTAATAATCGCTCCTTTAAACTTTTATAGGGATTATGTACTGAATATTTCCCAGATTCTGCAAACTTTCAAAACTCGTTCAAGTGGACCATTTTTCAAATTCTCACCTCCATTTGCAATTCTTGTGTAGTCTGTGTATGAAAAGCTGGATATGAAGGATAATGTCATAGGGGATAACAATAAAAGTAAGGGCAATAGTTAAAGACCAAGCTGCACTTGGAGATAATTTACTGTGTTCGGTTATGGTTCCCAGAATTTGAAAAAGACATGAACAGACTGGACAGTGTCCAAAAGAGGGCCACGAAGATGTTCAGCAGGCTGCAGAACCTGCCCTGTGAAGGAAGATGGAAGGACATAGGTCTTTTCACCCTGGAGAAGCGAAGGCTCAGTGGGAGACTCATCAGAGTAATTGAATACTTAAAGAAAAGCTACAAAGAGGATGGGAGTATCTCTCTTTACAAAGGCACCACATGGAGAGGACAAGGGTCAGTGGGCACAAGTTGCACCAGAAGAGGTTTCATCTCAATATAACAAAGACATTTTTTAAAGTGAGAATGGTCATATACTGTAACAACCTCTGCAGTGATGTGGTGGAGTCCTCGTCACTGAGGGGTTTCAAGATGTGATGGGTCAAGGTGCCAGATCATAGCATCTAGGCTTCCTGATTGAATCAGAAGACTTTCTGAAGTCCCTTGTAAGGTGGGCTGTTGTAGGATTCTGTGTTGCCCAGGCAGGGCTTGCTGTGTGACTAGAGCAAGACCAAGAGCTGTTGTGCCCCTTCTTGTGTTTAATATGGACATCAGATCACAGGAGATCCAAAATAGGGCCACTCCAGAAATGTCATAGTTACAAATACTTGTTACTTTCCCAATGGGCTCTCTAAAAGGACAGAGGGAGTAGACAGTAGCAGTATTAAGATGCATTTTGTCTTCAAGTCTGGCTGAATTTTTTCTGTTGTTTTTCTATGTGAAAACTGAGTTTTTGAGAGAACTCATTAAACCTGCTTTCTCCAGCTGTGTGCAGGGATATTAGCTCAGCACTAAGTGAACATGGAGACTGTGTCTTCTTTTATTTCCACTCTGCAGCCCCAGGAGAAGCCTGCTCTCCATGCTGTATCAAACCAAGACCAACATCAAGACACTGCAGTTGTGCGTAAGCGACCGAAATATGTCATGTCACAGCTCAGTCCCAAATGCTCCCAGGCTTCTCTCAAGTCTCCAGATGCTTTCTTGTGTAAGTAGTTGAATAATCAACCAGCTGAAAATCCCAAACTTTTATGAAGATTCAAACATAGAAATGCTACAGCTGACTGGGGTAGGCAGGGTATGACAAATTGGTAAGGGTCATAAGTGGGCAGCAAACCTGCAGAGACAGAAATCTGACCACCTGAAATACAGAGAAGTGGAATTAAAGCCTCCCTTCTTCAGCTCAGCTCTTTATAATTTTAGACACATTAAATTAAATTTAGACACATTAAAATGCAATTAAGTCATCTATATTTGTGTAACTGTCTAATGGAGGATAGAGCTAAGTCTGTCTTTCAGGCTGCCTGGTAAGAGAAGTGGTGATGCTCCTGTATGTTTTTGCAGTGATTGATGTTGGGCGATCCAACAGCATCAAATAAATCTATTATTACGTCCAACTGTACACTTTGGTTTGTCGTCTTGGTCTTCTACCTTGAAAGTAATTTCATATTATGTAGAGACGTGTTCTACTTCTGAAAGAAAAACATACTTTTATATTCTGCCACTGGGATTTGATAAGGAATGGCAGCAAATGTGCTTTCCTCACTGGTAGCTAGCTGGTAGGATTATAGACTTCCACAGCTTAGAGGAATACAAGAGAACAAGAGAAACAGAAGTGTGAATTGAAGAAAAGTATTTGCATTTGCCATGTTATCAGCCTGAAAACATGTAAGGTTCTTCTTATTTTCTGGTATTTTTGCATTTTAGAAATCTGAACACAAACATGCACACACATATACATATGCACACTGTTCAAAAAGGTGTCCCTGTCAATCTCACCCTTTTCTTTTGCAAACATAGAAACTCAAAAGCACTGCAACTGTCAGTGACAGGTCTGCTCTGATGTGCTACCATTTTTTCTGCTTGTAACACACTTCTGAAATGGAAGACTGGTGTCTTAGACTGCTTTTGAAGTGTCCTTTTTTCCTAACTTCCCTATGAAGAACAGTTTCAATCTGACCAGATTACAAATCAAGGGGAGATAACAACCCTACACCCACAAGACTGATGTTGTATTGGTGTGCTGTTGAAGTTTGAGTGACCCACATCCCAGCACGGCCTGGAGCCCTTGCATGGAAGTACACTGAGTTGGAAGCAGCAGCCTCAGAACTGCACATCAGATCTGAGCTGGGTAACACCCTACAGGCTATTACAGCCAGTACACAGCAAAGCACCTCTGCTGGCCCATCCAATTTGCAGCCTTGTCAGATGTGGGCCTGCAGAGGCAGAGACTGAAGAAACTGTAAAGAGCTCACAGACAGTCTCCTGTGAGGCCAAGAAAGACCATCTCTCATCTTCATGGCACTTCATGGCACTAATGCTGTGAAAACTCTTGTACTACGTAGACCAACATACTTGCATGCACCTGTGTTTTCATAGGCACAGGACTTGCAGTAAACTCTTGGTTTACTTTTCCACAAGGATACTTTCCTCATTTCTGTCCTGGGATTTTGTGGAAAATCAAAATATAGGCATAAAGAAGGACTGAACACTGTCTTATCCAGTGTGTCTCAGCTGAATATACACTGGTTTAGGAAGCTAGAGAAAGGAGATGTTTATGTGTGTATATTGCTATTCCTGCAGCTGTAACTGCTAACACAAGATGCTCAGAGCTCTTAGTAAGGGCAGATGTATCTCCTGGTGTGTGTACAAGTATAGCAAAGAAGCAGCTCTGAGGGTCACCACACAGCTCAATCCCTTTCTTATGGCAATCTATATAATTATTCACTGGTCTCCATGTGCCCTGTGGGTGGAGGGAGTGGGTAGACTGGGTTGGCTGAGCTCTATCCTACTTGCCTTCCAGCCTGAGCAACCACAGAGACAGCCACTGAGCTGAGTAGTTGAAAGGAAGGAGCTGTTGAGCCTCAGCATTAAAAACTAACTCAGTACAGCATCCACAGGCTTACCTGTTAGTGTCTGGCTGCCATGAAGCCCCCAGCGATGGTCTTCAGCTGTCAGCTTCATTGCATGACAATATCTCAAGAGAAATCCTGTTCTGTTTGTACCTGAACTGTATATATTCCTGTTACCAAATTTATTGTTACATATTATTATAACCTGTTAGACTGACATGAGCTCTGCCCACCCCCCGTCTAATTAAATTAGATTATTTAAATGAGGGTGCTGAACAACTTATTGTTAATAAAGACTTTAAATTACAACTTTGGCATTAATTTAATCTCTCTGATTCTTAAAAAATGAAAAAATAGGATGTGTTATCAGTTCATTTGTTTTCCTCTGCAGCACAGTCGCAAATCAACAGCTCTCTCAGAAGACTGCACAGAAGGTGGGAAAAATGGGGGCAAGACCAATTGCAGTCACAGGGCAAAGACAATCTCACTCCCAGCTGAGAAGACCTGTGTTTAATGGTGGTGCAGGTGCCTTCAGGGATCTCTGATCATTTCACCTCTCCTTTGTTTTGTTTTTCACCATTTAAAAGTAAGATGTCAGGAGCTGTATGTATCTTACCTTTACATTTTTCCTAGTCTAAGCAAGCCAAGAGAAGACCAGAGAAATAAAGCAAAAAAACCTTCAGGAGATATAAGACAGAGAAGATAGGAAAGTACAGAAGAAGCTCCAGCCAAAAAGCTAAGAATAGAGACAATTTAGCTCAGGCTAAAAATATCTTTATTTCTGGTGATGAGATCCAGACGTGGAACAAATGCCAGTTTATGTCACTCAGTTCTGACCCAAGCACATGCAGTGAAGAGTGTAAGCAAAGAAATGGCGATTAAACAGAGTTATGAAACAGACTCATGGGATCAGAAAGCAGCAGCATTTCAGTTCCCACGGCAAAGAAACCCAGCTAGCTGCGCTCACTCGTAATAAAACAGTCCAGTGCTTTTTATATCCAAAAGCTTTAATAGCTTGGGAATGTCGAACATGCCTTTGCTCAAATTAATCTCTGCCCTCCAAACTCCTTTCAGCTCTCCATGACACCTCTGAGCTCCTGAACTCACTGCAGGTTTCCTGCTTTGCTTTCGGCAGAGAGCAGAGCCACAGAGCTGACAGCATTCCTGGCCGGCTGCCCTGCTGCTCCCCCACCCCAGACAGTCAAAGGAGAGCTGTGGAGACAGGTCTGAGAGGGCAGAAGAGCACAACAAAATTTGTTTTCCTAGAAATATCTTTGCTGACTTGCAGCTTCTGTATGCTGGTGGTGTTATTTGCAGGACAGCCATGGGCCTGATGAATATGGGCCAGAACCAATAATGGTGGGTAATAATTGCAGGGTGCACATCATGTCAGAAAAGAAGAGGGCAGGAAAGGAATATAGCCTTGCTAAATTCACTCTTGGAAAGATATAAAAGTGAAATCAAAATGCTTCAGCTACAAAGCCCATTTGGGTACACTCATGGGCACCCCCTGCCTGAGCAGTGTGTCCTGGCAAGATATAACAACCATTTCAATAGAGCTTTGCTTTAGCAACTGTGCCATGATACTGGGACAGAAAAATTGGAAGACCAGCTGACTTGGACTACAGCAAAAGGGAGAGAGATCCCAGGGGCAAGGAAGAGCTCTGCTTGCCCCTTCTTCCCTACTCTCTTAAGGAAGAAGCATGAGGTTTTGCCGTGAACTTCTGTGTTCTGCCTCTTATTCACATAAGGTTGTAAATAAACAGAGAGGAAGGTTGCTCTACCAACAAAGATTTAGGAAATACAGAGAACCTTCTTGTGACTCTCCTTAGTCTCTTCAAAACAAGATAAAAAATAAAGACAAAGCCAAAGTGTCTGCTGGTTAGAAGAAGTTATGTTGGGTATTTCCTCCTGTATTTCAAGTGCCAGAGTGGTCATGAATGGTACATTTCAACACACCTTCAATGTACGTGAACAATATCCCTGGTCATAGTGCGAGAAAGAGTATGAGAAAGCACCTCCTTTCTTATCAAACTAAACTGGATTTTCTTTTTATATCACAAAGACTGCATTTAATTGTTCAGTCCTTTAAAATACGTCAACAGCTAGTGTAAATCCCTTCTGAAGTGAATGATCCAACAAACAAGCAATTCAACATCCTGCTAAAACCCCCAGTATTTTCCCAATTCCTCTGTTTATTTTTCTCCCAGCCACTATTGAAAACTTAATGCTCCCTGTAGGCTCTCTAGAAGGAAAATAAAGGTCAGAGTCAAGGAAATGTGGAAATTTGACCCATGTCTTCTCCATTTTGGAAGCTGCTGTATGTGCAAGGGTGAATTGTCATGAAGATCAGCACTCAGTAAGTTGACCTCTCTCTTCATTGTTTGTAAATGACATATGTGTAGTTTTGCTGTTTTTTCCCTACAGAGCATTTGGTGTTGCAGCACTTATGAAAGTGGAAATTTAATAGTCACTGTGTGGCTATTTTGAAGACCTGGTTCCATCCCAAGAAATCCTCTATTCCATCCCATTCCTATTTCAAACAGTGTAGCTGTTTGAAATGCTTCTATGGCCCGTGTTCTGGACCACTCTGACAACTGCTTTCGCAAACAAAGTGGAACAGCCCTTAGTTCTGTGGAAAGAAGGCAAGAACAGTGCTGGAAAATAGCACTGGAAGGAAAGGACAAAGACGTCACTGATTATGCTTGTGCTCGGCACTGAGTCATTTCCAGTTCCCCAGCTCACCCCAGGCCAACAGGCTTAAAGTTATGTCAGCACCTAAGACTGCAACTCTAAAGGTTGTTAAGTCTGCCATCCAGATTTTCAGACCCAGATCACTCTGTCTGCGTCTTAATAGTATGGGATGGGTGGGGATGCGTTGTATCCTATCAGGCTACAAAGGTTTAGAGGAGACAGACAGTGCTGTGTTCAGCCCAGGAGCCTTCATTCTTTGTGATGGCCTGCAATGCAGCTGCCTGCCTACATATGGAAACACCAAAAAGCCTCTTTCATCAGGCTGAAACTGAAGAAGATAGTTTTACAGAATGTATATATACAAGTAGGTGGGAATGTAGGTCTATATTATTAATAATTAGTGACTAATGATCTTTGACACAGTATCGGAGGGAAGAAGTAGAGGCTCAGCGTTGTCCATTAATCTGCCCAAGCAGATTACCCATGGCTGCAATGTTGAATTAGCTTTTTCTGTGACATAGATAAACTGGAGAAGAAAAATTTCAAGCCCAAAAAATTAGGATTTAGCACTGCCAGATCATCCAAGAACTACTTAGTTTTCAGCTTAACAAGCAAATTGTGCATTGGTTCCCATTTAGCATGTTGCAAAATATTTTGAAACCAAAAAGGTGAAAAGTCAGCAACTTCTGAGATAACTTTAGCTCAGGGAACACTTCAGTCATGACTGAAATCAGATGGTGTGTTGTATAGAGATGTGAAAACAAGATCCATAACTATGCTCTCTCTCTTTTTATCTCTCTTTTTCCCCAGAAGCACAGAAGGGTACTACATAGATGGTATGGACCCACTCAAGATTTATGACAACCACAAAACATTCTCATGATGAGCATGTCATAGTTTTTAATGTTTTTTTTTTTTCATCAGGCCTTTTATTCAAGTAGGACATAGAGCAAGCAAGGGACTACCAGGTCAGATTAACTCCACGTAGTGCTCAAAGTCCAGTCCTCCATCTCTGAGAAAAGCCATCTCTGGAGGATCCAGAAGTTGGTGAACCATTCCTTAGGGTTGTCATGCAATAATTTGCCCTGAAAAATGCTTTCCTTCAGGTATTGATTAACTCGTAACTTAAAACTATAAACTAGAAATTTATTGCACAAGTGTTTTCACTCTGTCTATTTTGTTTGCAGGTACTGCTGTTATCGAGACAATTGCCTAATCTTTTCCTAGCTCCTGTTCAGTTGCTTAAAATAACCAAGCCCCATGCCTCAGGATATCTTGTCTATTCCTCTGCAGAAGGCTTCCCTGCAAGGTCAAGTATAATTTGGATTTCTACATACTCCCTCAACATGTGCTGTTGATATTGCTTTCTCACAAGGGGAACAAGAAGTCGAATCTATGGAAATTTTGATTAAGCATTTCTTTTCATAGGCTCAAGAATTTCAGTCTATAAAGGGTGTATACTTTATGTCTATTCCTGCATGTTCGGGTGTCCCTTAGTCTGGTTGCTTTGGCATCTGTATTGCACATAGACTTAGAGCATTGCAGGATGTGCTGGACTTCCTACAGTTGTGGAATAATTTGCTGTTCATTTGATGTCAAACATCTGCTCAGACATTACTTTTCTTCCTCATGCAGCCTGCTTGAAATCAGAATTGACATAATCAATATCTGTGGGAAAACCAGAGATGTCAATAAAAGAGTTAAAAATGCAGGAATTTTGAAGGCAGCACAGAGTTGCTGTGCTTGCCTTCCAGCTGCCTTAAGTTTCCACAGCACTTGAGTTGAACTCCTTAAAAATGTATCTTTAAAAACATCCAAGCACATTTTGTTCCTGACTTTTTTGGCTGTGCAAGGAAAAGTGACCAACCGGCTTTAAAATAATAGCTCTATATATCTTTTCTGAGGTATATGCCTGACTTAAGCAGAAACTAAATAGTCTGAGTATTGACTGAATCTGCTCTAGAAATAATGCTAAAACTTCAGCTCGCAGTGGGAGGCTGCCTGAAGGCCCTCTGTCCTCTATCACTCTCAGGACATATTCCTTCTCTCCTTTGAGCTGGAGGTGGCTGCTGACTATGGAGAGTTATTCCTGAGGTATCTCCTCCAAGCTCCTTGTGCCATTCATGCCAAGCACTCTCTCAAGCTATCGAGAGAGCCAAATGCATCAGGATTTTACCATACAGCTGATGGATTCCCAAGCCAGGACACAAGCATGTCCCAGAAGAAGCATTTTAAGAAACAAGTATTACTCTGCTATATTTCCAAAATCAGAATGTAACTTGTAACCAGAATGCACTGGGACTGTTTCTTACACTGGTATCTAACCATGGTGTCTCTTCAGCTGTTCCCTGTATCTCTGGCTACTGGGATTTTTCCTTACAGGTAATGGGATCAGCCAGCCTTTAAAAACCAGAATGCTGTGGTTGGGTTCATTCAATTCCCATATGAAAAAATACAGACATTTCGGAGCTGAAATATTAGTTTTTGTCTCCTGTCAATAAAAAGGAGAAGATTGCACCTGCTCATGTCTCTGCCATCCAGCATCATGAAGATATGCCACTGAGTTAGATGGGAAGAGAGGCCTCTTCTCATGAACAATGTATTTCTGGAGATGCCACCTCACACAGATATTAAAGATTCCTAATAAACTTGAATTTTCAGTGCAGGTTTAAATCACTCATTTCATCAGTTAGTGCTATGGTCAGGGCTGCACGACTGACTGCATGGGCTATATGTGGTGTTTGTAATGATTGTGTGTACAAGTCTTGTCCCATCAATGTTACAGAAGCAAAATATGCAGAAATGACATCAAGCACAAAGGCAGCACAAATTATTTTAGTGAGTATGGTTTTTGTTATTTGCAAGGGTGAGTCACACCTTAACAAGAAATGGGCAGTAAACTGTGTGCTTCAAAGGAGCTGCCTTGAAGCTCAAAGCTGCCTTTATACCAGCACATAGACCAGGTAAGTGCTGAGTACTGGGAAGGCACATGTGTTTGGTCAAGAGCAAAAGAAGGAAAATGTTCCCAGATGAAAAAAAAAGCAGAAAATAAACAGCAGGCATCAGCCTCTGGGTTTTTCAACCTGTCTACTTCTGCTGTTGAATCAGGAGACAAAAGAGACCTTTCATTGTCTTGAAACTCATTCCTTGATCTTTCATCTGTGTAACGGGGAAGGCAGAAGGGTACCATGATTAGACCAAGCCAGAAAATATATCAAACTTGGCTACTAAAAGCCCTTGTCTGGCTAGAAACCTAGAAAGGCTAGAAAGGGTTTTTATGGGCAGAAAGGCCACAGTTTTTGTACAGCAAATTTCAAATGAAACTGTATCCTTGTTTGAGTGTGTAAAAAGCCTTTCATGTATATGAAGATGGTATTTAATAATCATTTCCTAATTTTTGCTACTGTCATTGTTTTATCATAAAACTCTTAATATCTGATGTTTTATTTAAAAAAACAAAGCTTCTGAAATGACATGATGATGTGAACACTTCTGTTTTAACGAAAAACACCAGAACTTCTCTCCCATAAATAAAAGAGAGGAAAACAATGAAAACATTCATATGATAGATTTTGGAACTTGATTTACAATTGAAATTTTAAGAAGGGGGCCCTTTCTCCAGCTAGGCAAATAAGTATTAACAGAATCAAAAATAAAATCAAAACTAAATAATCAAATTCTTTTCCTCAGAGGCTTTTTGAAAAGAAAGTACTTCTCTTGTCTTTGTAAACAACAACAATCTTTATTATGACCTTAATATTCAGCTGCCCATCCTGTTCATAATCTCTCAGCCCCTGTTAATACTGACCATAGGGAAGTATACAACAGAAACTTATGGGCATGCTCAAGACTATTTTCAGCTCAGCATAAAGTAGGATGTCTCAGTGCTCATTACAGTAACACCCTGCTGGATTTAAGTCTTAATTAGTAGTAGATAAAGCACTTTTAAATCTTGAGGTAAAAGATGATATACTCTTCCTATATATTATTAATAATTTCCTTACTTTTACATTCCTTGATGATCACCTTTTACTATCATATCATTTCCTATTTTAAAAACAAAAAGCATAAAAAGCCTATTAAATAAGCAAACTGAGCTCACATTTGACAACTACAGGTTAGTTTACTCCTCAACAGCATTTTATGATAACAGGTGCACGTCCCTGTAACAGCTATGTTGAAATACTGACCCTTCACCTACTGATTTTAAGAACTAGTTTATAAAATTACCTCTACAGGCAGAAAAAGCGAAAAAAAAAATCAATAAGATTCCTGAATATTTCTCATTTGAAATGATCAATCAATGAGCCAAAGGAAATCAATCTACCAAGAAAATATTGAACAGGGTCAAAATAAGAACAGCGGCTAGAGTGCTAAATAAAGTCTAAGTTGGTTTTGGTTTATTTCCTTATACCCTAAATACACTCAGGTTGTAAATAGAACAAGGGAGGGAAGAAAGATCTAAGGTACTCTCTGTATCTACGAACTCGTGCCCATACCCTGGCACAAACAAAAGGTCATATTACCCAATGTCCTTACATATGCTACTGCTTGTGTCCTACTGCTGCTAAGAGCCTGAACCTGTACTAATAATAACGACACAATCTAACCTTTCCCAGTGAGACATGGAAGAAAAGTGCTAAGCACCATGCGACAGGGCCCAGCACACTCAGGAAAAAAAATGGGCTCGGCCAGACTCAGGCATTAGCATTCCAGTGGATATCAAGAACAGTGGGCACGGTCAAAACAAAGAACTCATCTGCAGTAAACTGGTGAAACGCTGCCAACAGGGAGCTTTCAGCATCTTTTTTCTGATGGAGTGCTTCCCACGTGATTCCCTTTTGCATGGGCAGCCCATTTTCCTGGGCCATGCCTCCAGTGGGAATTCCCAGCGTGAGGTGCCTCCTGGAATACTGAAGAAAATGTGTGATTCCTCAGGTCTTCAGGCTGCAGAAGCTATGCTGCTACAGCAGTGTGCCCAGCTCACTCAACTAACCTCCAGGCAAAGGAATGACTGGTATTCTTGCTCCAGAAGTCAGTCACAGTGGTTTGCTGTTGGAGGGCATTTGTCTTGGTGTTGGACAATTCTCCAATGAGCGCAGCCATCATCAGACATGCAGAACCATGTGGTGTGCCTGGCTGCACTGCATCACAATTTTGGACAGAGATAACAAACCATGTGCATGAAATGGGTTTCTCTTTCCATTGCAGAGTGAAAGATGAAATATCTTCTGGCCCTGCCTCCACGTGTCTCCCCTATCTTGATCTCTCAGTGCACATTACCATGGCAGTGCAGCACTGACAGGTGAGAATGAGCACAGTGTGTAAAGTTAAAACCCAAGAAAATTTACTACCCCACCTCTGATAATAGACAACAGCAAAAAATTTAGGAAGAAGGTGGCCAGGTAACCAAACATAACACTGTCCTGTGTTAACATAACACTGAGCAGCGAATTGCTGCTCAGTGACTTTGGGAGCTGGAGTAAGGTTTGGGCAGTTAACAACCTGTGATTCACATTTCTCCCATCTTCAAGGAAATACTTGTCCAGTCCCAGAGATAACACTCTGCAGTGAAAGTCCCACCGTTCAGCTGTGTGTTGCAGAAGCATTCTCTCTCATTTCTTTTGAACCCGCTATGTAGTGTTCCTCGTTTCTGTTGAGAAGACAACTCAACTTTTGGTTCTTATTTACTTCCTCTGCTTGACCCATGATTTTAGACTTCGGTCACACAACCCAGCAAATGTGCAGATAGTCGGGGAAGCAACACTAACACCACTACTGTCTAATGACCATAGAAACACAAAAGGTTTTTGAGAGCTTTGGGCAAGGGTATTTTCCTCCAAGACAACATGTCCATCCTGGCAGTGTTGCTGTGCTGATTGTGTTTCCTAAGGCCCTCCTTACTCTCACTTCCTTGAAAACAAAGAAATAACTCAAATATAGCAACTGTCCTACATCAAGGAAAGCTATTAAAGAAGTAGGTACTGGGTGATCACAGTGCGAACCTCTGGCAATTGAAATGACCAACAGAAATGTTGTACAAACAGGATGGAAACTTCCCAGCAAAAATTTCTGTTATCAATGCACACTGTGCTCTGTACGCTGTTTGAGCAGCCCAGAGAGATGTGCCATTGCTGGGGATGTGGGGATGATCCATCTGCCGATTCCCAACATTCAGCTGAGGGCAGGCACAAGAACCAGCGAAGGTGCTGGGAGTCCTGCACCACACTGTCTGACACAGCTGCTTATGCCAGATATTATGCCAGGATGAGTTGTGTGACTTGAGGGAAACACAGTGCAAACTATGAATTTTCTGAAGTGCAGTGGAGAGTATGACGGATATATATATCCATGTAGCCTTGGTGCTACACTACATGGGAGACAGACTTTAAGACAACCTACAGCTGCCCACCACCACCGTATTGTAGTCACTGTCCTTCAACAACCCATTCTTTCCAAGATCTCTAGAGATTTGCGTAGGAAAGGTCCCTTGAGCCATGACAGGAGCAGAGCAGCTCTGTATATGCACATCCAGGCTGTGAGCAAATACCAGCTGGGTAAAAAGTTCAGGAGAGTTTTTTCAAAGGAGCTGAAAATTGTCCAAGCAGAGATAAGCCATAGCTTTTACAAATGACAAAAGCCAAGTTACAACTCTTCAGCAAACCAGGCATGTACTGGCTTGGCTGTTTTCAGAATCTAACTGCAACATCCAAACAGTTATTACAAAAACTTGTATTCAAGAACTTTTCAACCCTTTTTTCTACAAACTCTTCTGGTCTGGATGCTCAGTTATTGGTTGTTCACAAATCCTTTTCTAATTCCAGCATATTTCTTTGTTAGTAGGAAGATACTGTCACCATAGCTATGCTGAATGCTTCACTACTGCTCTCCACATAGCTTGCCATCAAGGAAAGCTGATTTATTAATTTGAAATGTGTTTTGTTGGATTAGAGTCCCACAAAAGCTTTATTTTTTTATATAACAAAGCTGATTACAAAGTATTGATGTGGGAAGACATTTTGGCTGCTCTCTGCTCTTTTTCCTTTGTCAGTGCTCCATGGTGCTGCCAGGTCATGCTCTTAAAATTAATGAGTTATTTTAACAGCAAAATTACTTTTGTCCCTGACAATGTACTGTCACCTGCCAACCCAGTGAGGAATGAAAGTGAATTTTTGGAGGCTCTGAAAAACACATGAAAATTAATGGATTCAGTGAACCCTGACCCTGCCTCTGAAGGTAATTTGTCATTCTGGTCATCTGAGTATCAGTGAGGTCTTGGCTCTCTGATGGTTTACATCACCACCTTCCAGACAATTCTGATGGCTTTGCCTGGTCTTCCTGGAAAGCTCTGTGAGAGCAAGCAAAGGTGACCTAGCCACCATTTGTAAAGAACAGGAGGCCCAGTAAGGCACTGTAACATTTTCAGGTACTCAATCTTCTGGGCAGGAGAGTCCAAGTGTGAACAAACATGTGGGGCACATGGACTGTGGGGTTCTTGCTGGAGGAAGGCAGTCGTGGGTCCTTCAGCAAACAGCCACACTTGGGACTAGCAGGAGGCACATTTCACCCAGCAAACGGGTTTAAATCCCCTGGCAGCACTTCATTGTGCTGTCAGCATGACTCAAACTGTGTGTTCCATCTCATGAGGACACTCGTGAGGCTGATGCAACTTGGTAGGGCAGGGAAAACCCAGGTGGGGTGTTACCCACATTCCTGTAAACAACACACCACCTGGTATGTCTGGTACATCAAAATCGAACACCCTGTAACAGAGCAATATAGATAGAAGGCATGATCCCAAAACCTTTATGCACAAGAGGAAAGCAAACAGGAATATCCATCTGCTTAAGCCATACTAATAGACTGAACCATGGCAGGTGTTCAATAAAACATGGGCCAGCAGTTGAACTGGTGTGAGTTCATCACCATCACTGAGATCAGTGTCCCTATCTACTGAGTGTACAGACATTGCTGAGTGTGTGGTGAAGAGTCTAATGGGGACATGATGGTAAAGAAAGACAAACATCTACGTAAAATCTTTCTAAATAAAAGCCAGGCTTCCAAGAAACCACAAAAAACCCAACCAACCAACCAAAAACAAACAAACAAAAAACAACCAAAACCAATGTAAAGCTACACTCTGTAGTTAGGTTTCCTCAGTCTGCAGATAAGATCCATTTTCCCTACAAATTTAGGTATCAGGAGAAAATTCATGCTCTCCTAAAAGCAGTGCTTAAGTCATCGGGGATGATGGTCCTTCACATATGCATGTCTGCCTCCTTTAACTGTCTCTAAAATTTTAGAAGACTGAGATAATTCCCATGCTAAGAGTGAAACTGTATGCAGCACTTGACTGGATGTAGGCAGAAGATGAGCATGGAGCTTGTCAATATTTTACCAGTCTGCCATCTCTGAATGGTTAGCTATCAGTCTCTAGTCCAGCAGGAGCCTCTCCATGAGAGAGGTTTCCTTTCCAAAAGCTGCATTTTCTGTGGAAAATGTCTTGTGCTGACAAACAGGGACAGAAGAACCAGAGAAACAGTTTCAGCACCGTTTTTTAAAAAGCATCCAGACCTTGGATGACAATGACATAAGAAAGACTTCTCAAGTCTTAAACCCACAGATTCTGCCTGGGGTATTCAATGGATTGGGTTCTGATCCACAGTCCTTCCAGCAGGTCTGTGGGGAACAAGAGATGGCAGTTCTTCCCACAAACAGAAGCACAGGGACCTGTCTGGCATATGAATGAACACCCAGCTCCTGACCCACACACAGCAAGAGGGACCTGTTGATGCTGTCAGCCAGCTCCTATTATTCTGACTCTTCTGCCTTGCAGGAGATGTGGGAAAAAAAACCTTTGTAAAAAAAAGACAGTCCTTCCAAGACAACAGGGAGCATATGTCACCATACCACAAGCCCTAGGTGAGTGTGTGCTGATGCCAAAGTATCTGATGTCATATCAGGGAATGATCTCAATGTCATGATCCACTCAAACTAGGATCATATTTGCTGACAAAAAACTTTAATAGTGAAGGATTGACCATAGACCTCTACTCTGAATTCCTGAGGGATTTCATGTGCAGAGGAAAACCACTAGGAGTGCTTACACATCTTTGGCTGCCATGCACAGCTAGACTGAATGCAGAAACCAGCCACCATTCACTAGAGATGCTGAGTGCTTTCTCTCAGAGCCTGGGACATAGGTAAAGGCTTTTTGTGGGAGTTGGGGATTGTGGGAGGGAGATATATTCTGTCATCTTCTTAGGCAAATCTTTAGATATTACAGGGAATCACAGGTCAATCTCTTTTTTCATTCTAAGGAGGGACACCTGTAAATTAAAAGAAAGGAGAAACAAGAGTCAAAAATACCAGGAACTTATGCTTTACCAACAGCCAGTCCCATAATGACAAGAACTCCCTCCTTCCAAAGCCTCTGAAGTTTATTCCCCATAAACCTCATCAGTTCCACAAGATGTCCCAAGCTCTGGCTGTTCTCTCAGTCATACAGAGAACAGACCAGCCCAGGTCAATGTGGGGTTGTTTGTATTTGAGAACATTCAGAAGTTGAATCCCTGGTGTTGATATAAGCTTGCGTCAGACATCTCCAACCACACCAGAACCACGTACCGGTCTGGCGTGGGTGCCATGGCAAACAGCAGCACTGCCTCATTCATGCACAGGGCTACAACAGTTTTTGACTGCTTCAGCCACATAGAAGGAAGGGAAGCTCAGATTTTGTTCTAGTCCTTCTTGAGGAAATTCCTTGTAGGCTACATTGGTACCCTGGCCAGAGGGACATGGTCAGGATCTGTTTGGCTTGGTCCCTCCAGCTGTGTGGGAGCTGTAACAGCACGAAGGTCTGGGTGACATGAAGGTTATGAAGATTTGTCAGTATCAGCCTGAAGCCACAGTAAAAATCTGATATTATTGCAGTACCTTTCCAGAAGGAGGTTAGGATGATCTCCAGGTGTCCATTCCAACCCTAACTATTCTGTGATTAATGTAACCAGAATCTGGGTCTACCTTGCTGCAATCACAACTTCAACTGATGCTCCAGCCAATTCTTTTTATTGTAAATTTTAAAAATAATTAGTGGCTGAATCTGTACTTCAATATGGGCAGAAGCAATAGTCAAATCAATCCTATTTATGCTTATAAGATTTTGTCACCTGAAGACTTTTGGCTAAGGGAATTTGCCTGTAGGAGGATGTGAACAGCATTTGAGAGTCTCTGAACAATGCTTGAGCTGAATTGCCTGGCTAACAATTAATTCATTGACGATGCCTTTGGAGGTAATTTCTTTCCACTGCCTAATAAGACAACACCTGACAAGATTATTTACCACCTCATTACACTGCTTTGTCTAATTTAGCTGCTCTGTTTTCCACATTAAGCACTATTAGAAAACATCTACTTTGTGTCACCGGTGGTCTAAGCGATATCCACAGCATTCCAGTGACAGTGTGGAAGAATGATAAAATACTGAACAACCTCAAATCACACACAACTATCAAGGTACTTAAGGCCATATTTTGGCCAAGCACCATAGTCACTGCTGGACCTCTGAAAATATTCATAACAGATTTAACTGTCCTCAGAAGGGATTAGCCTTGCAAACCGGAAGGGAAACGAATCCCCAGGTCACTGCTTTTTTGATCAACAAGCATCTTATACAGATAATTATACAGATTGCTTTCCCATCTTCAGCATAAAAAAGTGATTTTTAAATCAAGAAAAAAATTCAAAATCTTGGAGGTTTGAAACTACATGTCAAAAAAAGGATGTCAGTGGAAAACATTTTGGTTTGATGTAATATTGCACTTGTCAAAAAAATTCATCAAAAAATTAAAAGCCATATTGTACCATAAATATCATATTTTGGGTTAAAAATGTCACTAGGTCATTTAAAATTGAAACACCAGTCAAGGCAAATGTTCTCCTGGGAAGAACTTCAGTTTTGACAAGCATTAATTTTTTAAAATATATTTATTTATCCAAATTCTAAATGTATACATCTTCTGTAGATCAATAATGACCTTCACCAAAGAATCTCTCTCAGATTCTTCATACATAGGAACAAAGCACCTACAGAACCTATCTGAGGAATATTTCAGAGTACAGTCTGGTTTACCCTATTTGCAATATATGCTTGGAGATATTTAATGTGCCCAAATCACACAGACATTTATCTTCGTAATGTTGTTGAACATTTTGATCAGTAACAGTTGGTTCAAAGCTTATAAAAAGTGAACTACATGCATTTCCTAAAAATCCCAGCAGCCAATATTTCTAACTTTATCCAATTTACATTCATTTTACATTGACTAATTAATCTCCACTCAAGGATTACAGGGAGGTAGGCTGGTTAGTTTATAAATGTATACACACCACGTAGCAGCATGCTGATCCCTGGTTTTGATCAGCAGCTTCGAGCAAAGCCACTGCCTTTAAACAAGGCCAATCTGTCAACAGATATTTTTGTAGTCAGAGGTGTTAAGTTTCATTCTGGCTCAGGAGGTATTCTGAAAGAATACATATTTCTTTCCAGATCTTTGCTGAGTTCTGCATATATTTTGAGACTACGAGGCAAGTACACGCCGCAAATAATGTATTGTGATTTCATGGCTAGAGCAGAAAAGTTGTTTGACATCTTAAGAGGCATAATTGTATTAAGGTAGAGCTTCATCTGCATTTAAGCAGCATTTTTTTTACATACTTTGGGTATTTATTGCAAATCTACAGTAGCTGAAATAACAACATTATTCTGTTTTCACTAAACTCTGCCAAAATCCTGCAGCCAGTCCTGGGAATGGACTTCATAGAGTTTGGCTCCGAGTGCCAAGCAGTTTTACATTTAATCCAGGAAAATGCTTCTGACCAGATATCTGACAAAAAAATAACAAAATTTTTCATTGGGCCAGCAAAATGACTCCACTTGTAACTGACTAGTAGTCTCAGGGGTTAAGCAAGGAAAATTGAGGCTGTATTTTGGGTTCTGAAACTTCTGTATAAGGTAAATTAGCACAGCTCAGTTTTTCCTTGTGTCAGACTGGCAAATCATCACTCACCTTCTCAGATGTGCTGCAAAGTTGAATTACTCAAGAAAATTTTTTTAGTCCTAAGAAGTCCTAAGTGTTGTTAATGATTATTACCACAGTACTGTCAATCACCATAAATCCCTTCTAAGTTATGATCTAGGCCAAACCAAGACAGGATTTCAGGTATTTCTGAATTCAGAACTTGGTCATTAGAATAATTTTTCATACATCCTTCATCAAATTAACTAGATCAAGATTGCAAGAGATATTTCAGCACTTCAGGATATAAATGACTAAAGTCAATATTGAAAATGGGACTGTGAAGTTATTCATTGCAATCCTGAATGAAGAGAAACCATCTCAATTCTGTACTTTGCCAAGCAGGACAATTGCAATNCCATTTCCACCCCCTGTTTACAACCCCTACTTAAACCCATGTTTGAGAACCATCTTGGCTCTCGTGGGTTAGTTCTTCTAGAGTCATAGACCTCTAATAAAGGTTCCTTGTTACACCACCCACGAGGGTCATCTTTTGTCCTCTTCGTCAGGCAGCTGGTCCGCCGGTCCTCCTCCAGGGACACCAGCTGGGGTCTGGCGAACTGCCCTCACTGAAGAAGCTCCTTGCGGGGTGTGAGGCGGGGGGTACTGCCTGGTTGGAAGCCCCTGAGTCGCTGGGTGTCCCGAGCCCTTCTGTGAAGGGCCGATTGGCCGCCTGGTGCCGGACTCTGCCCAAAGCCCCTCCGGGTGGCTGCGAGCTAGCCAGGGCTTTTTGGGGTACAGCCATCAGAGGGGGCACCGCGGCAGGGAGGGGGGGAGCCCAAACCAAAAAACAAACAAAACCCAACCAACTAAACAAAAAAAATCCAGAAAAAGAAAAGAGAGAAATAATGCAAAGTACTTTGAGAGTTTAAAGCAGATATAAACTGTTTCATCTGTTAGAGTCATCACAGAGTAATACTTAAATAGAATTTAAGTATTTAAATTTTAAATTTTGTATTTAAATTTTGGCTTTGGGCTACCTGAGGCAGTGTCTTAGAGAGAATTCAGGGCACAGACAGACATAAAAAAAAAACCACAGGGGTTTATTTTCCTATTGGTGAACTTATAAAGGATACTTATTCTGCATCAGACAGCAAGGTTATAATAGCTGGAAATTTTGATAATGGCCCTGGGTCCACACATTGTGGCTTTTGTCATCTTCAGATGCCACCTTTGAATGGTGACAATGAATCCACAACAGCCTGAGGAGCCAAACCTCAAATGCAAAGGCATCAACAGTTAGACCAGGAGAGATCAAGATCGCATTCCCAAGTCACACTCTATGAAACCAGTTTTACTTCTCTCTGAAAACTTCTACAGGACATGTTCATTGCCCAGTCAATACCCTAGTGTCATGGTTTGACTCTGGCTAAAAGCCGAGAGCCCACACATAGATCTAAAATTTCTCGGAGAAGGGAAAAAAACCCCTCAACTTTTGTGATAAGGATTACAAGCAACTGTTTATTAACTACTTCACACAAGCAAAACAGGCTCTAACTTAGAATGTTAAGAATTTACTAGTACTACAACTCCTACTAAAATCAGAGCTTAAGAGTGTAAGGGTGAGCAGTTTGATAGTTATTACAGACACCTCTCTCCCCCCCCCCCTCCCTTTTAAGATCCTTCACCTTCCCCCAGTAACTCGGGAAGGCAGCTGTGTGTGGGGGAANCCTCTCTCCTCCAGCACTTCAGCTCCGCGCAGAAATCTTCCAATCTTTCCACGGGTGTGCTGCGAATCTTTGCTCCTATGATCCCCCACAGTTTTCCTGGGGCCCTATTTCAGTGTTTAAGGCATCTTCTCTTTCTCCTCTCTCTGACCTTGGTGTTAATCAAACTCCTCACCCTCCTGTCTCTTAAGTGGCCATGATGTTCTGCACGGCTTTTTTTTTTCTCTACTCCTTCTTAAATATGTTATCACAGAGGCGTTGTTGCCTGACCTTGGCTAGCTTAGAGCAGAGAAAAACTCTAGCAGCTTCTTAAAGAAGCCTCTCTCCTAGCCCCCCCAGCTAATAAAAAACTCTGGCTACTTAAAACCACAACACCTAGTTATCCTGCTTAATAAAGAAAATAACTTCTTTTATTCCAAAATTAATTAGAGACGGCTTTTCATCTTCCTTGGCCCATGGAAATGCCATATGTATTACAAAACTTATCCTGACTTCATTAAGGAGAAGACCATAAGTTACTCTCTTTGTCTGGGGCAAGAGTAGATTATTTAATGAAGTAAGAGAATTTTTTTTGTTTTAGAGCCTCTCTGATAGAGCTTGCACTGTGCAAATCATAATCAATATACTCTATGGAAAGGGATGGTAAGCAGCATTCCAGAAATGTGAAATGAGACAAATCAATGGAAATGAGAAAACCAATAGCCTGTAGAGGTGTCAGTAAATTGCTTGATTTCCTTGGCTTTGTTTTAATGAGATTATCTAATGAACAGCTTTTATCTTTAATTGCCTACTAAACAACCAATGATTATGTACTGGGTTGGTTTGTTGTTTTGTTTGTTTTTACTTTAACTGGTTATTTTAAATTAAATGCTCAATTTCCTTACTTTAAAAACATGGTGCTGTTCACATTGATATCTGCACCACCAGTGATGGGACCAGCTTTGGGCCACAGCGACTCACGTCTACCAGTCAGTCCACTGTTTGAATGAGTCTCTCAAGAGTCTGAAACTCAATAGCAGCAGCCATAAAACTACAATGCAATTTCAGGGAAAATACTGCCCATTATCGATCACATCATCATTACTGTCTGGTTTAACTCAGTTCATTTCCCAAGAAAAAATAATAACGTCCATCACTTTCTTGCTGCCCTTTCAATCACAATAGTGCCACACTGACATGGCTGCACTATCTTACCTCCCAAGTACCAAAGGCATGACAGACAGGTCTTGTCCTGCCTGTACATGGGGTCAATCTTTGCTGCACCAGTGCTGTGGAAGCCCATGAGCTCTGTGCACTCTTGGTTATAAGGCATTGCTTACTCCCATGAGCACAAGTCCTTGAGGACCTTGGAGATCTGCCAGCTGGAAGTGGCCCAGCAGGAGCATGCAGGGGAGAGACTGGAGCGTGTTGGACTCATACAAACACCTGCCCTGTGAGGGCAGGCAGCAGGGTTTGAGTGGGGACAGCCAGTGGGGAATTGGGACCAGCACCATTGGCTCTGCAGCAGTGCAGTTCTTTCATCCCCTCCCAGCAATGGGTGCTCTGGGGCAAGTCTTGCTTTTTTCTTGTCCTTTTCTCTGCAGCAGATTTTAAAAAAGTCTCATTTGCAGTAAAACATTTGGCCTTCTGAAGTGACTGCGGATATTCCATGAAAGGCAGTACTTGGTAGCTGAATCTGTCACCACTTCTAAGGGGAACTTTTGGCCCCTTGGGAACTAATCTGATGACCTGATGACCATAATTGCTGCTCCCTGAAGATCCAGTAGATAACCCTATGCATAAATCACCATAGCAATCCAAACATCAGAAAAGCACTGCTTTGGTTTTTTTACCCCCCCCACCCTCTAACAGCTCTCCCAGCTTCTAAGCATGACATTCAGAGAGGAGGAAGATGAAGGTCAGGACAGGCTAGCAGAAAGAGTTTTTGCAGGGACTTTGACCAATAAGGTTCTCACTACTAAGATGTACAACACAAAGAGAGTTGCACTTGTATGTTTAAAGTGTTAAATATTACAGCTGGTGTCTCACTGAGAGCAGTAAGGACTGCTATGGTTCATCTTCTGTTTGAAATAATGTGTTCCTTCACAAAAAGCCAGGAACCTTATTTGACTGATGGAGAGAAGAGAGTCCAGGTTGTCTCTCCTGTAAGAGAGAGGCAGGAATCGCTCCATTGCTGCAGTGGGTCTTGTGCCACCATGGCAGCAGCTGCAAAGAGCAAAAACAGAGATAGCACATCTGGCTGATCACTGCACAGATTCACTTTTCTTATTAGGAAAATCCCTTCTCAGGCACACCTAAAAGCCCTTTCTCCAGGTCCTTGTGGTGCTCAGTTGCTGCTCCAGCCTCCAGGAAACAATGGTGTTGGCATCTGTTATCATCTGTTACCGCGAACTTCTCCTTTCACTGAGTTCAAGGAGTCCAAATGCACATCAATTCACAGCTCCAAAATCCCTCCCATCAGGCACATAACTGTCAGATGCTCTGAAGTTTCAATCTGCTGCAGATTATATTTGACTCAAGCTGCCACAGACTGATAAGGACATCAACAGTTGAGCAAATGTTCATGCAAAACATTAAATTCCGTTTTAAGATATCAGTTCCAGAGTAATTCTGTCATCTCTGAGTGGCCAATAACTCTAGGAGATTCCAGTGTGTGAAAGCTTGTTTAACATGTTGTGAAATGTAAACCACCTGTATTAATTTTTAACCACACTAATTCCAAGAATGTGGAACTAATTAGTTGCTAAATCACTAAATCAAGTGCAATTCATAAGTAAGTGGTAACAAGTGTTCCTAACAACTTTGATGAGGATGGAAGAGAAAGATCGAAGCAAAACTGCCTTTTTTTCTTCTTTTTTTTTTTTTCCCTAAGGGCTTGTGTTTTGCATGGGAAGCACATATTTACCTTATTTACAAAGACAGTTTGCTCTCTGTAACTATCTTCATGTAGTCCAGGTAATTTCTGTTTTTAGCCTGAACAGACACATTCAATCTAATTCAATGCATGGGAAAAAAAAACTGTAACAGGAATACAGACAACCTTTCCACATCAGGATAGCCCTTCTTTAGCTGCAAGGCAGTTTATGTGGCCAAGGCATGTGTGAAGCAGGATCCATACTGACAAACCAGCTGGCAAGGACTGCCCTCAGAAAGCCACCCTGACTTCATCCTGATCTCTGCCATCAGGCTGTATGCCTGTCTTTAAGTCAAACTAATGCAGTGCCCAACTGTAGTAGATCCCACTACTTTCTTTGTAGGGTGAACTTCTGGAGAAACCAGGAAGGAAGGGAAACTAGGCATGTAGCTCAGTGGAAAAAAATAACCCCCCTGTTCTGTGCTGTTCCATGCTCTGGTATTGTTAATGTTTCCACACTGAAGAATTTTGTACACAGCCTGAGACCCTGGATCATTTGTTAAATTCCCAGTTCTTCCATAGACTTCACATCTGATCCTTGAAAAATCTATTTGAAAAGTGTTCAGGCACCAAAATTACATTTATATCAACAACAGGAAAACATTAAAATAATTCGCAGTCATTATTGATCTTCAGTACCTGTTACAGATAAAGTTTTGCATCCTATCATTTCAGAGTCCACAGTAACATGAGGGACATGGCAGGGCCAAATGATGACCTCTGGAGGACCCTCCCAAACAGCATATGACACTGTGAACTGGTCAGTTCCCTCCAAATTCAGACTCAAGAGTGAACCAACATTTTGGCAGCTTGAATGATCATGTGAACCAAGATGTTCTTCACAAGTCAGATATGTCTTGTGGACTTCCTTCAATACCTTCTCCTATGTTTCTGCCTCACAGAGCTGGGAAGGCAATCTCCACTCCTGAGCTTGCCTACTCTGACCTTCAGGAGCCAGGACATCCTACCAGGCCCCATCAGTCCTTCTTGTTGAAGAGATTTCAGCAAACTTTGTATGGAGTTTAAGACAAAGAAGTTGCTACAGGCATTCTTTTGATTTGTATCAAGTTTTGTTCAGCTTCATATTTCTTTAGGGCTTTATTTTATATCTTTCTACTTGCCTCAGTAACCATGTCCAATTTTATGTGTGATATACATACAATTGCCCTCATATTTCCATTCAAGCTTTTCCATTACCTTTCATACTTAACTTCTTCATTCATTTCCATCTTTTCCCTGTAAATAAATTTACCTTGACCATCCAGCTCAGCTTTTCTCCCCTCTGATTTTCTTACAGCTCATTTATTTTCTTGTAGCTCTAGATACACAGCATGTGTGGCCCGGTCTATTTACCCTGTCTGAATTAAAAAATAAAAGAAGCAGTCAGGATACTATTTCTTCCAATCAAGTCAGGAAAACATTCTATCCTCTCAGGCAGTATTTGACAATATACAAAGGTCTACAGCTCTACCCTCAATGTTTAGATTTACTGCAATTCCCAGGTGTGCTCGGTGGGATTGCAATTCAGACAATCAAAAGAGTAGATCATAATTCTTTTCTTCCATCCCAGACTGATAGCCCAGACTGTATCTTTGCTCCATGCAGGCTAAGTATTTATGCATTTTTAGTATGGCTAGATATTTAATCTGCAAGAGAAATGCAAGTCAGAAAATGCAGGGGCTGTTCTGAATTATGATTATGTTGTTACCACTGGCAGTTCTTTGATAGAAAAACAAAACAAGTGTGGTGCGTACCAGACAGATATGAAATGCAAAAATTAGTCTGAACCCCAAGACCTTAGAGAGACTGTTGTCACAGCCTGTGATGATCATCCCCCAATACATACAGGCCTGGGTAAAACAAAAGGTGGGATTTTGCCCTCTGCTGAGTTGTGTCAAGTTGTGCTAACTAGGAAGCTGCTGTTCTGTTTCTGCTTCTTCTACCAAATGACTGAGTCACCTGTGAGTTACCAACCCATGCTTATCTGCCGTGTCTAAATACTCAGAGATCTTACACTGCCAGGCATTTTGAAGGTAGGTATTATTAATTCAATGCAGTATTTCAGAAAATATGAAAAGAGGATGGTACTTGAGCAAGATTAACAGCAACATTTAAGGTGGGGTTTTGAGTCTAACACTTAGCAGAGGAGGGGATCCAGCTCTGCTCATTGCACTCTGTTCTGAGTTTCTCCAAGCAGCTCTCAGCTCAGATAAAGCTGATTCCCTCCTAACTGAAAGCCATGTCAGGAAGGATTTGGTAATGAGGATGCTGCCAAAATGACAAGCAGAGGATGAAGTTTCAACCTTTAACAGCAGACAGGATGACTGACTCAGTGACTGAAAGCCTGTGGAGCAAGGGCAGGGAAAAGATTCACTCCAGTAAAGTGTCAGGACAGCTTCCTCAGATAAGTCAAAAATCCTAAGTTTGCAAAGGGAGGTTTTATGTATTTATGCATAGAAGACATTTTCTAGCTTTCAGGATAAGGGGCCTAGAGACTTTTACAGAGGCAGAGGACCTCAAGTGGATGTTTAGAAACAAGATTCCTGGCATACTCTGCTCATAGCACTTTGCCAAGAAGAGCAGCCAACACTGTGTGGCTGCTCTGCTGCTCCTGTTCTTGGAAAAGCGTGAAATGAGAAAATCTTTCTGGGAAGAAGCGTTATCAAATTACTCTCAAATTCGTATGAGAAGAACACCAATTTGGGTCAGTGAACCACCACTCCTAGCAAGTAACTTTCACAGAGGTCACTGTTTGGATGCTTTGGTTCCAGTGACTCAGCACCTTACCTTTGGTACATAGCTGAGCTGGTGCCACCAGCACAAGGGAGGTACTACATAAGGCACAAGGGATTTTGTATGACAGAGGATGCCCTTTTCCAAAAATGCCTGGATGGCAGTGATGATCTCACATTATCCCACTTAAAGAACACATACACATGGTAAATACCACTCACATCGCAGTTATTACTAGGATTTGAACTCTTGAAAATACTTCACAGCAAAGCTTCTGCTTCCATAGCAGCTATAAAATGTACACAAATATACACACATTTTCCTTTACTCCTTCCTGCCTGAGTGTACTTTGGCCCAGTTATTTCTCTATGTCACATGCCAATTAATCATCAGCAGTAAGTATAAGAAAAAGGCACAAAGGAGAAGTGCACGAAGTCAATCAAACCCAAACCTTCCAGTGGGAGCTAAAGGACTTGGCATTGTTTTATCATACCAATTTTGCTGTACAGTGCTGCATACTTTTGCTCTGTGGGCCAGTGCTTGTTGGTTTATTCTGCAATGTGAGCTGCACAGCTGCTGAACAAACACAACATATGTCCCTGATTTTTTCCATGCCCTGCCTATAAACAAAGAAAATGGTGAGACACGCTTGGCTTTTTATGAAAACAGAAAGAAGCCAAAATATGTTGGATATGAAATTTTATTAGTTACTTGGCATCATTATCCTTCTTTTTATAGCAGGAGTAGATGAGGAAAAGCATCCTTGGTCTGCAGAGCAGGGATATGGCTCCAGCTGGGCTGGATCTACTAAGTGTTCCTGCAGAGATGTCCACACACCATTCCCAGCCCGGGCTTTGGGCACAGGACCAGCCCAGGGTGAGGGAAGGACAGAGGACAGCAGGGTGAAAGAGGCCCATATCCTTGAGAGCCAGCTCCACACTGGGCAGTGGAGTGCAGGGCATGTCATGTCCAAGTCTCCTCCTTCCCCAGCTTGGGTCCATGGGATGTCTCTTGAGACTCCCACTTACGGGAAGACTTGTGTGAGTTGATTACCTACAGGCAGTGGGTATAATGTCAAATTTGAGTATCTCTTTCGAGATGTCATCACATCAGCTCCCACTTGACTTATAACAGGACGGAAGACACTCCTGACTTGCTGCTATGTAATGAACCCCATGAGCTCATGAAGCCCCCATTGGGGAGAGAACAAAACCTCAGCACTTCAGATGAGACCGAATCCTCTGCTACATGAATAGATAATTGTGCTTTGTCAAGACAGTAGCACTGGAAAAAGCTCTCTTTTCTCACTGTTCCTGCTGTGAAATTTTCTGAACAGTGTTTTGCAAATGTTGCATTTCAGCATCTCACCAACAATTCAATTTTGGTATATATTTTTTTTTTATTTCAACCACGTTTTTTTAAAATATCTTTGACCACTGGAGATGAATAAGCTGATTTGGGAACACTGATGATGGCTATCTTGAGTCATATGTAAAACTGTTCTGCTTGTGGTTTATGCTGATCTCTCACAGAATTTTCCTGTCAAATAAGAGAGAGATAAAACAGATGAAAAGTTTTAAACCACGTCATGTATGCAGTATAATAATAGGCCAGTCTGAACATTCAAGTTAAATCAGAGCACTAATTTTGGCAGAATTACTCCAATTCACAACAACAAAGGTGGCCACATGTATTTTTCATTATTCACATCCTCTATGGCCTTCACTTTGTTCACCATCCCTCACACATCTGAAAGAAAACAATCTGAAGTGATATTGATGCTGATCAATAAAAAGTTAATCCCTATGAAGTCTAATTCAAATGAATCCTGTATGTCTGTCTTCACTTGGCAGTAGCACACCCTTGTTTATTAAAATCTCAGGAGCACACAGGATTCAAAGCTGAGTTTTTCCCCATTGTTATTTCTGAAACATGACAAATGAGCCTGGGACTTTCACTTAACCATCTGGCCAATTTACGAACTCTTCCAGGACAATTTTTATTAAATGGGTTCTTGCTCTCCTATTTTGCCATCAGTTGGTTCCTCTAAGAAACGCTTTTTTTTTTTACTTCTTTTTTTAAGTAGTAAAAGCTTTCCTATAAAAATACAGTCAGATTTCTCTAGGAAAGTCAGATGCCTGCAATGCAGACATTTACCTGTGTGTTAACCATTACCTCCTCATTTCAATCAGCACAGAGCTATAGAGTCTTTCAGGGTTCTGGCCATCTCATCATAATGCAAATGCTTAAAATAAGTCAGACAAGCCCTTAACATCCCTTTTTCTCCCCCAAGCTTAGAGAGTCTTCACAAAGATGTTTACAGCCAAATGGAGTAATCACAACATCTTTGCTCATATTCAGCAGCACATACCCATTATATAAACACATAGATACATGTATTTCTAATTCTAGTTATTGAGACTTAATACCTTTATACATATATAATTTCATTAGCAATCAGTAATAAAATAGTATTTGGTTGTAGTATCAATACAATGCAATGAATCTGAACCTAACCAATTGAAAATCTGTCCCTCTGTCTTACTGAAGGTTGAGATAGTCATTTATTGCTCTTCCTAGCCTCAGATATTTTACTCTTCTATGGGATTTTGCAGCTATCTTTTGTAAGTATTCATCATTGATTCATTGCTGTCCAAGCTAGACTGAGCTATGACAGTTCTTATGATGCACTGGATCAAACCAGTTTCTGGTGCTATCAGCAAGGAGGAAAAGACTCCTGGTCATGCTTGATATATGTGCTCTGATGTCTTATCTAGCTAGAAAAACTAGTAAAACCTCCAGTTTCCCAGTAATACATTGGAAAGTTAATTAATTTACCTGAGCTGAGTGGAAAATAACCTGACACTAAGCTCTGGTTTGCTGCACAATTAGCTTAATACACCAGTGTAAATTTGCTCCATTTAATTAGTGCTCTGAGTAACTCACCTGACATCCTCTGTTTGCAGAAAGGGATTTTCTTACAGAGTCACACACACACACAAAAGTCATCTGTTCACTTCCGTGTAGAACTTGAAAAGATCCTTGATAACTGCATTTTTCTCAAAGTTACATTAGGACTATGGAAACCAGTTTAGAGGAGATGGCTAACTCTTAGATAGCTGGAGATGGATGGATACATTCCCACCAGCTAAGCAACAGGAGCAGACAGCCTCCTGTAAGGATTTAAGAACAATTACATTTTCCTACTAACAAGCATATGGTTATCAAGGACCTGTCTGGGTTTCATAAGTAGGGTAGAGCTTAATATAGACACTGCCCACCACTTCGATCTGGTGAGGGAAAGGAAGCCTTTCTCTTCCTGTCAGGAGACATGACAAGGCAGGTGACCCTCAAATGGAGGATCTGGCACCTGCTTTGTCCCATCCTCTGGTCCCACATAATTATGTTGTGAGTTTTCCATAGCATGAACTGTCTCTTGCTATACATAGGTACACTATTGTCTGCTGCAGGGAGATCCTGTTCCTAGTACAGACCTCAAAGCAGTATGGTGGTTCCAATTATTAAAAATGATGATGATAATGATGGCAACAGACAATTTGGGAGGAGAGTCTTTAGAAAGTGAGCTACTACTGGAATAAGGCCGTGTCTATCTAGCTTTTATCCTGAGTTCCTAGAGATGTTCTCAACATCCTTATGTCAAATTTTGGCACCTAAAACAGCCAAATGAACCTGAAAACAACAACAATGCTTAGTGCCAACAAATCTGTAGTATAGTAACCATTAGGATCTGGACTGACCTGTGGGGAAGGTGCTAGTACTGCTAACAGGGCAGGAACAAAGCACTGGACCAAGGGGATGCATTTATTTTCCAGAAGTTCTCTAGGAACAGAGGAGCTTTTATTCTGGAACACTGTTATCTTAGAAAATATTACTGACTTGTTTGCTGGGGATACTGAGGAGGTCAGGTCAGCTACAGAGCAAGCTCATTTATAACATCTTATGAAAGGTTTTTATTTTTGTATGGCTTTTGACCTCAAATCTAAAGGAAACGTCAATCCCCACTGTAATGTGAGGTCCAGGGAATGCAGACACATCAGAAATTTCCATATCAGCTGCAAGACCTTTAGAAGAACACAGACTAGCAGGGCTCTCTCTAGCACAGTGTGTTAATGATAAGAAATGGACAGATTGCTTATCAGCAACAGTGGAGAGAAAATCTTACCAGCACCATTTTTCTTTCATCTGGCCAGGGGTGAGAGATGAAGCACAAGCAGACATCTGAAGGAGGAGAAAGGGCATGGACTGGTGTCAGAAGGTGGGATCTTTCAGGCTTGCTGTGTGAGCTCAGAGAAACCAGTATCCCGTTTTGGTCCTCCCAGTTCTATTTGATGGTCCCACTTGTTTAGATAACTCCCTCCTCCTGCAGGAAGCTACTGGGGCAGTGACCTACAGCTTTCCCTTGCTGCCAGGCTCTCCTCTCACTACAGCAATATCAATAAGCTTTCTGAAAATAGATTTGGTCAGACTCTCAAAGGAATTTGTATTCTACCAAAAGTCTCTGTCTCAGATCTGAATGCTCTTATATCCCTGTAGCCTTCCCCTGGCACAGCAGGTGCTTCTGTGCCATGACCTGACCTTGTAGCACCCTGCTCTTCTTCAGAAGTAAAACCAAACCACACACTGCCATATGCCTGCAGAGTAAGTAAAGCATTAAGACCTGGGCTGTGTCCTGTACAGAAAAGAAGATAGCTGGACTTCTTTGGTATTTTTCAAAATATGTTTTGTATTGAACAACATCTGGAAGTCCCAGTTACCTCTTACTGCAGCATTATCCTCTGATCTGCAAGCTGTTGACTGACCTGCTTGCTGCTCTGAGAAAATTAAAAGACTGAGTCTGGAGTCACAGCAGTTTCCTGCAGGGAACTGGGTTACTAGTTTCAAGGCAGCCGTTTAATTAAGTGGGAATCTACCATCATCACACTAAAATCAGAAGATGCTTAAGAGGAGACAGTTTTGATCTCAGGTCTTCAATGCACTTGGCAGTCAGTAATTTTATTTTTTAATGAGGCAACAAGGCCCTGAACATCCACATTTCAGAGAAGTAAACCATTTCAGACATCCTGAGTTCCTAAAATATCTCTGCAGTTCCTAAAGGAGAGCAAGGCTGTAACTCCAAATACTGTGCTTGTTTTTCCTGGCTAGCATTACAGCTCGGGGAATTAAACAAGCAGGTTGCAATGTGTGAAGGAAAGCAGAGGCTCCCCCTGGGGATCCCACACAAGTTCTGGGCTTGTGGCAGGGGGTTTCCCTCTACAATGAGGCTGCTGTGGATGGAAGGACCAGACACAGCATGGGAAGGCTGGCCCCTGCAACTGACCTCACTGTCATCCCAGCAAAGCCAACAACAACAAGATGTCCTTGCAGAGGGGACACTCTAGAAAAAAAATTAAAATGGGAGTCAGAAAAAGACAAACTCCAAAACACACAAAAATACAATGGCAAAACACCTACTGGGACTCATTGATTGGTAAATTAGTGCTGTTGAAAGGAAATGCAATCCTTGCTTAGGGTTTGCACTTGGATTTGTGAATGATGATGAAAGTGAGGCTTCCTCCTAAGTACAGCTGCAGCAGACTCAACATGATTTGTTGTATGTGGGAAAAAGCCCATGTCTCCTTCTCACCCATTCTGGTTGCCTACATGTTCACATCTGTTTCTATTTGTGTGTGTGCATAACAATGCACATGTAGACTTTTCCTCTATTGTTCAATATTCCTGCAACTCAAATGCTTGTCTTACATAAGGGTTGTTTCATTGGCAGATGTCTGCTGAAATTTATTAGGAGTGGAGTGTTCTTTTAAAATTTAACTGAGATAATAGGACAGTTTATCACTTCCAAATTTAATAGAAACTGTCTGGAAAATGATTACATAGTCAAACTAAATCCTTATGCTTGGAGATTTCATGTATGAAGAAAAGACACAATCAAAAAATCACATAATAAATCCAAAGAAAAGGTAAGTCACCTTCCACATATATAATAAGATTGCCCTGACTTCTATTTTTTCCTGTCTTCCAATCCACTGAAGGGCTACACTTTTATTGCTTGATTCAAAAACTGACATGAATGAGGTCCCTTGTACAGAAAAAGACCCAGATAAGGACAGGTTTAAAAGTCTAGCTGAACATGGGAACTCAGTTCACTTCTGCAAAGTGCTTTTTCCTTCTAGTGTGAGAAAGGACTTTGCTTTGCTTTGCAAAGTGACAGATAAAGCTGTTTCTGAGCAGACTTCTCTCTCTTCTGAGCGTCTGTAAAAACCAGACAGCTTATATAAGTGTGAATCAGGATTGATGATCATTTAATTGTTCTTCCTTTCTCCCACTCAGCTCAGCCTTTACAATTCTTTTCTTCTTTGCCTGCTTTGTATTCTTCCCCCAATTCCACTGCTCACCATCACTCTTATAGAAGAGGCTGTCCTTATTGCAGCCCAGTCTAACCCTGCACCTGCCAGGACTTCCATTTTGACTTCTTATTACATGATTAATGGAGCAGGAAAGCATTTGCTATTAGACTCTCCTTGCTTTTCCTCCCTTTCTATTCTTCCCCACCTGCAGCCAGGCCCCCATGGTGGCTTCCTGCTGCACTGAGTCCACTGTGCCAACTTTAAGGGAGAGTTCACCCTTTATAGCCAACCTTGGATAGCTCACCCCACTTTAAACACTTTTAGTCCACCTCATCAGTACATCTCTGTGGCCCTGTGCTGTAGGCCACATTTCTCCTGAGCATGATCAAAAGTCATGCTCTGACTGGATATGACCTTGTCCCCCTGGTTGGACAAGGAGAACTTGGTCCCCAGGTCATTGTACAGCCAATGTAAACAATATAGTCTGATATATATTCCGAAACTGTGCAAGAAGAAGCAGCAGACATGTTGCAGACTTCTTAGAGAGCAAATCCTCTGCCTGGCCAAGACACGTCTGGCCAGGCAGAGTCTTGTGTTCAGAGCTTTCCAGGCAGTTTGCCTGGGAAGCTGTGGATGCAGAGTTTGCTCGGCAGGTAGGTAGATTAGAAAAGCCTTTGCCAATGCTTAGATGCTTAAGCTTTCTCTGCATAGAAATTAGTGCTCTAATAGATAAATAAAGCCTCTGATAAAGCTTCATGGAGTCAGCCTTCTCGTCATTATGCCTCACGGATGACCCAGCACCCACACATCTCAAGGTTCAACTCACAAATAACAAGAACTTCAACACAAAGGTTTCTCTGGATACCTGCCATTCGCAGTAGGAATACATGGGTCACTAGGAAATGTCCCAGTATGAGACATCTTCATTCCAGTGAGGAATAGCAAGTGCCAATGGACTGGTCTTACATGGCTTACCTCAATTCAGAAGTCTTCTGTAAATAGTTACAAGGCAATAGCAAAGAGACACAGACTAACACTCACTTGCAGATCCATGCAGTCTCATCCATTTGTTATCCAGCCCTCTTCAACTATATCTTTCCAGCTGAAGACTAGAACAGAAATGATGCTTTATGAAGCCTTAGAACAGACATGAAGCTTTATGAAGCCATAGGACAGAAATGATGCTTTATGAAGCTGACCTAGTTACAGATGAGGAAGCTAGTGAAATCTGCAACAGGTAAGGATAATGAATGAACTCAGTGTGCAGCAAACCCCAGCCTAAAGAGCCTCAAGAGATCACATTAAGATGGCAATTTAAATAAGATGTATGGTCTTCAGCTCTCTTCCTGGGGCACCGAGGGTTGTAAAAGCTTGTCAGCCCACTCATATCACTGCAAGTACCTCTGAGCTTCTGTGTGGTCTGGCAGAAAAGCAGCATGGGAGGGAGTGATTGTCAGCAAAGGGACAGTTTATCAAAGGAAGATAATGCCAACGAGGGGAAGGATCAAAGGAAAATGCACATCATTGTTTGTGCTGGTCCTTTGTTCCTGCTAGCAGAGAAGTATCTATTGGGACCAAAAACCCTCTGGGACAAGGATTGTGGCCTAGATCTGCAAATACAGAGTTCTGCTGAATTCCCACTGGCATTTCTTTAACCATTAGAGGCCTAAATACCTTGTTATAAACCCAAGCACCTAAAAACATTTCCTATAATTAGTCTTGTAAGTATGCCTTTGTATATAACTTATGCATATACAAGTGTGTACACATTTGCAATTTTACCACTGGTGATATGAAGATGTGCCTCAGTGTGGAAACCCCAAAGAAACATTCCCTGGCACAGGAGCTCTATTTTCCACATTGTTTAATTGTTACCATAGTCTTGGCATAAGAAGTATTCCAGACATGGCTAAGGGTTGCAAATGGAGCAAACATCATTGTCAACACACAATCTGGATGTGGTCATGCTACACAATCTGCAGTTTGCAGGAAGACATTGGACACCCCACGCCAGCTGGGCTCAGCAGCAGGGAACAAGTACAGGCATGTGCCCTTAGCCTCATCCAGCCACAGTCACTAAGCAAACTGGCCAAGGCCACAGCAAAAATCTGTGGCACGAGAGGAAATACTATGTCCAGGGCCCTCGCTACAGGCAATCCTTCCCATCATGGAGCCAGAAAGACCTGTGGGGTGGCCCAGCATCTCCAATCCTCAGTTCACCCAGAGCTTCAGAAACAGACTTGGGCTGTTTCATAGTATAGCTTTGCTCCTGTTCCAAATACATTAGACTCTGAAGTCACCCTAACCAAGCATAAATAAAAAAGCTGATACTCCTCAGCCTTATTTATAACTTCCTTATTAAGAGGAGTCAAAATCCTTTAAATGCACCCTCTTCTCTCCAAATGATAACATGAAACATGAGTGGGAGCCCCCACACCCTGAGTAGGGCCTCAGGATGATGTTCCTCTGGCTGGTCTGCTTGCTCCCACATTTGACTTTTGAGTACTGAGTGACACAAGGCATAAAGGAAATAGACGAAAATTTCAAACCCACTTGCTCACATATCTGAGCTCTGGCCCAGAGCAGTTCTTGCAGCAATAGCTGTGACTGGTCCCTGCTTCACCTTCCCAGTGAAGTACAGCACAGGCAAGGGCAGGAATGGGCAAGTGTAGGTAGAGGCAAAGCATGCAGGTCTCGACTCCAGATTTGATGCTTGAACCACTGAATAGGATTTCTCCTCATGGTTTATGTAGGGAAACCAGACTGAGTTTGTCTGTTCACACAGTTTGGATTCAGGATGCCTTTGGGCAGCTGAAATACAACATACTGTGAAAACCAACTGTGTTAGTTCAATGAGACTAGCAGTCTCTTCACAACACTGTATGGCTCCCGTGTAGAAGACCTGTCTGACCTTTGTATCACCATTTGTCTCCAGCTTTCATGTTCTGTTTCCTTATTTGCCCTTACCGGGATTTCACTCCCCCATTCTCCTGCTGTCACATGCTGGCCTGGAGGAACAAGAGCCCTGAATTAACACTGAGCCCCTGCTCTTGCCCATCCTTTCTCCCTAGTCCAATGTAGTGGTGCTATAATATAAAGACCTCCTCTAATATATCTCACTGCCAAGTTAATATTCCCATTGTGCTAAACAATTTGTAAAACCATGTAAGAGCTCCCCTGCTCCCAAAAGCTCATAGAAATTAACTGGCTGCTCAATATTTATATATGCACAATCCTATAGAAAATGGCAAAATTAGCAGCAATTTCTGCCTCTTGACTTGACTGCAGTGCTCCCACCCAGAGGACAGTGCTGCCACACAGCATGTAAAATTACTCCTCTCCCATTCAAGTGCTGTCCAGGCACCATTTGACTTTAGTGATGCATGTGGAATAAAGGTGCACATTGTCATGATATTCTCAGGCCATTAAGTATCTCACCAATGCTGGTGGGGTAGGATCATGTCCACAGCTCTTACCTAACACACACCAATAATAGTCACCTTGGGAAATACTTCCTGCCTGCTGCCAGACTCTGTCACTATATATAACTCCAACATTATCTGTGAAGTCTAGAGGGGGCAGAGTGAAAATCAATCAACAAGAGTATTTTAACTGCATGAAAAAATAACTTTCAAAAATAATTTTTGTGGCTGAGGAGGGGAGCAGTTTGTTTATATAACTTGTTATTTTGGGATTAGCAGCTGATTAACAATAATCAAACCTGACTGTAGAAGCAATCATTTTAAAGGTGGACAAGCTTCCAAGCTCAGTAAAAAAATTCGGTTCATATTTTGTATTTAAGACAATCCCATGTGTTTTACCAAATTAAAAACAAGGAGAATCAACAAGGCTCAGTGTTCAGCTGGAAAGTGAAGAAAATGGGGCCAGGAGACAGGCACACACTGGTACAAGTCTTGATCGTCTTCCAGGTACACACACAGAGCAGGATTCTTGGGACACTGTTTCCACAGCCACATGAGGAAAGAAGACAGGATGGGGATTCTTCATTCCCATCAGTACCTCTATTTGTAATAATGGCAAAAGACTGGCAAAGTGCTTGGCAAAATCTTCCCATTCATTCTGTGGCACAATCTGAGCTATTGAGCAAGCTCTGCTGCACACTTTCCTTGCATGGCTTTGCATTGGAAAGTCAGGTTGTTCATTCAGGACAGATGGTTGGTTTGGAGCTTCCCTTTAACTGAGTGCTGGAGTTAAAGCAAACCCATTGCAATAAATAACACCTGATGTGGCAATAAACCCAGCATGATTTTCAATTCCTGACAAAGCTCTGCCCATTTTCTTTCCCTCCACTGCAAAGAACTTGTAGGATCTGTCTCTGTGTGGCTAATTTTAATTTTCTGGTAATGTTATTGTCTTATAAAGAGTGAAATTATGCTGAAAAATATGTGTATAGTATTTGATGTGTGTGTCAGATTAGGGGAAAAATGCACTGCAGCTTTCTATCATATATGAGATGATACACATTCACCTAACTCTGCATGCTCTTCTCTATGTTTTATGGAACTGAGTGATTACAACTTTGATCAAATTAGTGAGAGTTATTGGTGTCCTTCATACCTGAAGTAAGTAATCTCATTAAAGGAAACTAATTCCAATATACAGAGACTATATGGTAGCACAGGGCACCCATCAGGTCCCTTTCCAGTTACATTTTCTAGTAGTAATCCAAAGCACAGAGGAAGATTTATGTGCAGGGAGTTAGACTCTTTGCTCAGGTACAGACAGCAACTTGTGGTGCAGCTCAGACCACACGAATTACTTTTCTGACCTTAATCTCTTGCTTAAAAGGATGTTTTCTAGGTCAGGAACCAAGTAGGCAGCGTCTTAGAACCTGCCCTGAAATATTTGCCCTAATTTCTCTGAAATCATGGCTGTTGCCTGAAGTGCCTCTTCTGTACAAAGAAAACAACTAGATCTGCACTAAAGATCTTCTGGTACTGATAAGCAGACCCAAATCTAACCCACCATCTTTGCTGTCTGCCTTGGTACGAGTGAATCTGCAAGGTGCCTCAGTTTTCTGATATATTTGTCTAAGAGAAATGAATGGACAAAAAGCTCACTATAGCTGATTTTCCAAGTGCGTCAAAATATTGACAAAACATTTCCAAAGAGGCATCTTGCAAAGTTCATGCTTTCTTATTGCCTTTTCCTATGTCATTCCCTGAGAGTGGCAAGTGACAGAAGTAATAATGGAAAACCTTGAATGCCATCCTCTGTCACCTTGTTGCCTTTGATTTCTGAGCATAACACAAGTCCAATCCAAAGCAGCATCAGACGACTGAGCTCTTCATGAAGCACCTTTTCCGTGAAACCTGGATGAAACAGCCCTGAAATGTGAAGATCCCAGTTCTCAGTCAATGTGTTCCAGAAATGCCAAAGCCAGCCTAAACACCAGCCTGCACCTGTCAGCATCTGCAGCCCTGCCTGTATGGCACCAGCTCTGGTCACTGCCAGGGAGGATGTCATGGCTCTGCTGATCCTCACATGTGGCACCATGTGGCAGAAGAGCCACTGCTTCCCTTGTGCTTTCTCATATGACACCAGGGCTCATCCTAGAAACACCAGCCAACTCACAGAGAGTTTTTCTGACTAAGGGATCACTTAAACAGCCAAAAGTTCCAACATTGTTTTGATCTGATGGTAAGTTGAATTGAGCCAACAGCATGTCCTGGCAGCCCAAAATGCCAATTGTGTCCTCACCATAAGCTGCTTTGGGCCGTGCCTATGGTCAGAGTCATATAGTCAGGGAGAAAATCCTAAATACAGCCAAACTGCATCTTTTTGCACTAAAACATGTTGATTTTGGCAACATTTTGACATTAAAATCTTCAGATCAGCTCTCATCAGGTTTAGATGTGTAGGTTTAGACAAACAGTTGCCAAGCTTGTTGTGTAACTGTTTAGCTCCACAGTTCCCAGAGGACTGTGAAATATATAGTACATGTTAGTAGTGGTTTATGCCACGTAGGTACAGACTGTGCCATGCTGGTCCTGCTTGCCTGTTTGGGCTGGGAGCTGTGGCCCAGGCACCACTGATGCTTGAGCAGACTCCCTGTGCCTGGTGTGGAGCCCACTCTGAGCTTTGGCTCACCCATGGCAAACTGGGACTGAAGCAGAGGGATATATTTAACTCATATGATGCTGGTGAATGTGGTGTTAAACCCACAGGAGGAACAGAGGAGGAGATGAGGTGCCATCTGCTAAAATTTGCAGACTAGAGCCTCAGAGAAAGAAAGCAGAGAGGTTTCAATATCTCTGGAGAAACTAGAAAAAGCACCGCTGGCTGAAATGCTGCCAAAGCTCCTGAAGAAGAAGAACACGGTCATCCCAGGTATTATACATTGCAGGAAGGCTGCCCTGGATCAGTAAAAGAATAATTTAATTTAGGATCTAGATTGTCAGATCTGAAGGACTGCTCTGTAATTCAGCATAGGCTTGTAAAAGAAAGGTTTGGGCACTTTCCAAGCAAGATTCCAGATTTATATACTATATATATTCTTAGATATTCCTGAGACACTTGACTCTTATGTGATATTGTGCTGATTTGGGCTGGGATAGAGTTAATTTTCTCCATAGTAGCTGGTGCAGGGTTGTGTTTTTGATTTGTCCTGGAAACAGTGGTGTAACGCAGAGATGTTTTATTACTACTGAGCAGTGCTGACACAGAGTCAAGGCCTTTTCTGTTCTTCACTGCACACCACCAGCAAGGAGGCTGGGGGGTGCACATGGAGTGGGGAGGGGACACAGCCAGGACAGCTGACCCCAACTGACCCAGAGGATATCCCAGAACTTTTGGGGTTATGCTCAGCATATAGAGCTGAGAAAGAAGAAAGAAGAGGGGGTGGGACATTTGGAGTGGTGGTGTCTGTCTTCTCAAGCCACCATTACCCATGATGAAGCCCTGGTTTCCTGAGAATGACTAAACACCTGCTTGCCCGTGGGAAGTGGTGAATGAATTCCTTGTTTTGCTTTACTTGAGCACGTGGCTTTTGCTTTACCTATTAAACTGTATTTATCTCAGTCCATGAGTTTTCTCATTTTTACTCTTCCAATTCACTCTACCTCCTCACTGGAGGTGCAGCTGTCTGGGACTGAGTTGCCAGCTGGGATTAAACCACAACAGGTACATTCATCAATCAATACGCATGAGAGAGGTGCACACATCAGACAAGTGGTCCCAGCATCAAGCCTGACAGAGTTCAAGAAGCATTTGGACAATGTTTTCAGGCAAATGGTATAATTCTTAAGCTGTTCTACCAGGACCAGGTGTTGGACCCAATGATCCTGATGGATCCCTTC
>WEIV01022684.1:7499-19212 GCA_013390005.1 Calyptomena viridis | reverse complement strand
ATATTATATTAATAATTAAATTAGTAATATTATATAATATTACTAATATAATTACTAAAATCCTATAATTCTATAATTACTGAAACTGATAGTATTTTTGGACTTTAAGCATTAATATTACAATTACGTAGAGATTTCCAGCCCCAAATGATGTGCTAGAAATACGAAAATAAGTTTTATGTAGTACTACTACAGAACATCTGTAGCACAAGTAAAGCCTTCAGTTATTTGTAAAATTGTAGAGGACAGGAACTGGTAAGTGTACTACTAATTTATAGTCACCTCTCTTATATCTTAGAACATGGTAGTAGATAAGGTCACAATCCAAAGTATTTACAACTCTATGAATGTCATCAGGATGCTGTAGCACAGCTAAGTTTATACCTCAGTCTTTTGTTTAGTAAAACACAAAGGCATTTCAAAACATCTTTATTGATCTCTGCCACTGAAATGCAGTTGCTTCAAGGTTTAACTGGAAAAAGCAGCTGCTAAGTGCTGCACAAAGGCAGGGTGGACAGGAATATTACAGTATCAATTTTATGGAGACTTTTGGTCAAGTCTTATCTAAAATTTGGCCAAACAGAACAGTGGACTAAGATTTCTGCTGGGTTTTGATGTATGTGGTGCATAAATTGCAGATATACATCTCTACAAGAATTAGATAAGGCTTGACAAAGATGCAGGNNNNTGTCATGCTATGCTGCTGCAAAGCAAGGTTTTTTTTGAACTGTATACATGGCTTGGGTGGACTTTGATTTTACATTTGAAGAAATTTAGCATCACTGGATGTGCAGTATCTTTTCACGTGCAGTATTCACTTGTGAAAACACATAAAAATCATACTGATTTTGTCCACAGAAAATTATTTCTTGGACTAAATATATTTCAAAATGCTTCTGCTCCAGGTAATTTGCCAGGGTGAATCCACAGAATCGATGTGCACACAAATTTTTACTTGCCCCAGGACATTTGGAATAGCAGAAGTCTGATTCTCTGATTAGCTATTTGTTCTAACATGATATTAACTCCTAAATTTATATCACAGATGACTAAGAAAGTTGAGATATATCTTAAAAATATGTGGAAATACTGCAAGAGTAGCCATAACATAAAGTTCCCAAATTGCAGATTTGCAGATGAGGGACTCTATATACCTGCAAAACACTTTGAGAGTAAATTCTTCTGGTTAACGTTTCAAGTTTATTTTTTCTTATTCATTATATGGATGGTAACTTCAGAATAGAATTAAAGGTTGTTGATGCTCCTGTAGCTTTTTTTCCTGGACTTGTGCAGCTAAAAAGATGAACTGGTGTCTATGTGTGTGTGTATATCTCATAAATAAATCCAGTTGTAGCCAGCAATCCTGAATATCAGAGGTTTTTATTTTGTTCTTGAGTCATCAGTAGATATAAATAAGGTTTAATCCAGGTATAACTCACTTGATCATTCACACTGAACATAAGCATTGTGAGTGTCATTATTCAGACCTTGAAGAAGTGAAGTTTTAAAACGGCTTTAGGAAACAGATCAGCACAGAACTAGAGCAGCAGACAGATCCTATAGCAGTGTGTGGCAACAAAATTACATGAAGAGGCATAGCAAATTGAAAGCATTTCTAGTATTTCTTATTCAAATACAAGGGAGAAAATACAATTTTGCTACAGAATTCTGTGACCCATTCTACACAAAGCTGATGTTCCCTTCTGAGCATGAAGGCACACATTGGAGGGATGCAAGTGGAGATACTCATCTGAAAGAGGTGTGTAAATTCAACATGGTAGATCTGCACAGAATGGTGCAAGAACATCCCTAATTACACTATTAAAATTAAAATGTACAAATGGGAAAAAAGTCCTTTAACCTTTGAACGTCTAAAAAGAAAGACATAATATGCATTAGTGATAGTTTATTCAAAATATATTCTATCATTACTGAAGCTAGTGAAAAGAATGCTTGAGAAGGGAAAGATTGTAACCTAATACTTTATGTTTAATCTTGTCTATGTTATAGTGGGTAAAAACCAAAAAACCCCAAATAAAACCAAACAAAACCCCTACAAAACACCCAAACCTGAGAACATTAAATAACGCTATAAGACTGAATATATGTAATTTAAATTAAGAATGGGTTTTTTCTTCAGGGAAACCATTTGAAGCAGAATTTGTCAAGTTTGCCAAGTAGTTTGTCAAGTAGTAAGCTGCTGCTTGTTGTCAAATGTCTTTTGTATTATTATGTATAACACAATAAAGGTAACCTCAGTGACATAAAGTTTAATATAGTTCTGAAGTGCATCTGTGGATCACTCAGCATTTGGATTCAAAACCTATTTTTCATTATCTATTCTACACTTCAAGTTTTTTTTTCTAGTGGAATACTGCACTCTTCATTTATAGATGCCTTTATTTTAACTTCACATAAAATCATATTGTCTATCTATGAGAAATTCTGAAAAATTTGGACCACAGAAATTAAAATATACTATGGAAAGATATCTGTCCAATTATACTAGGACTAAGATTTTAGTAAATCAGATGCAAAATCTAGCAAAAAAAATCTATGCAAAACACTAAAGTCAAACAGTATTCAAAATTAAGTTAAACTTGCATTTAAATTTACCAGTTATTCCACAGAATTAAAAAGTAAGTAAACAAGCTGAAAATCATATTGAAAGGAAAACCACTTGTGATAAACTGAGATTCTCACTGAGCAAAACTGATTCTCTAAGAAATAACTGGGTGCATCAGAATTTTCTCCTTTGTAAAATACTGTATTAAACCAGGGGAGAAATTACACTTGCAACAAAAAGTGGAGGGAGCATATAGCTGACATTTCAACATACCATGCAAAATTTCCCTCTAAATGTTTGAAATTAACTATCAGAAGTGAAAAGGCAGAGAAAAATAATATCCACAATCAGCAACATTGGAAAAATTCATATTAAAACAACATTCTGAAGTTCCTTGAAAAGACCCATAGATCCTAGAATGTTTAAGGAGATAATCTTAGTAGAGTTCTTTGTACTGTTCCTTGGCTATGTAGGTCTTTGGGGATACTTTGAGGAGACTCTGTGACTTAGCTGAAAGTGAACATCTCCTTTCTCTGTGCTAGGTCATATTTAGAGGGATTTTCAGTGTCAAGAGTCAAAAAGAAAGGAATAGTTTTCTGTTTTGATCAATGACTACAATACAAACGAAAGGGTAAATACTGTAAATTAAGAGCTATGACAGTTGCTAAGTATAAGAGATCAAATGAAAGAAGTAATATCAAATGTAACTCAGCAAAAAACCCCAAAATGCATCCTGTGAATGTAAAGAGATATGATCGATCAATCATTTATGGTGCCGCCTGGTCTTCCTGAGGTTGTGGTTCTAGCAAGGTCAACAACCAGATCCAAGGGCCCTGATTATGAATCCTGTGTATCCCTTTTCATTGCAGTACATCCAATGTGGATTGTAAAACATCTTGTTCTAACTACATATTTGATTTAGAAATGGGTAGGTCTATTTGGTCACTGCTTTTGTCTTTGATAAGATTCCCCGCTGGGCACTGAAATGAGTAAAATACATGTAGATTTTATTTACTTGGTGTCTTACTGCTGATATTCCTGCTTACACTATTTAATTTTTAACCCTATTCTTGTAACCCCAGCACACTTTATAAAGTCTGTTTTGGATGACAAGCTCTTCCTTACTCATTCAGCTCTTCCACAGATTTTTTTCAGATAGAGTTTGGCTGAGAGGAAAATGAATAGAACTCGAATACAGCTTGAAGATCTGTAAAAAGCACTGTGTTATATATCAGCTTTGAATGGCTTGTTACTGGTCTCTTTAAAAATTAAGTACTTTATGATCAGGTAGGCCTGTGGCAACCAGCATGGACTATTTACATATAAGCATTTTTAGAGGTAACACCTTAATTCCCTTTCATGTTGTATACCTTAGTTTTCTTTTTGGTATGCAACAACATTAATAAAATTGAACATTTTAGAGACTACCTTTTGAATATGGAATTGAAAGAGACAAGAAGAGACTTGAATGGACTGATTAAATCAATGCACTAAATGTATAAGCTGCAATGCACTCTCTTAGTAAAATATGTTTTCTAGAATATAGCTAAGTAAAAATGTCCAAGCATTAAAGGAAGCATAAAGCTTAGAAAACCAAAAGTTCTCAATTCTTTTTCAGCTTTAGTCCATATTTCTTATTAGGAGTAAGCTTAATTTGAAAAACTGTAAGCTGCCATTGCCACAAAACAATCCTCCTTCAAGAAGAAAGCAAAGGTCTTTAAACAAAAATTAAACTAACAGAGGAGGAGGGAAAAAAAAAGTAAAATAATGCAGTTAAGTAATGCAATTTTTTTTTTTTTCTCTCCCCAAAAAGTACTTTCTGGTATTTTATTTAAGAATGTCTTTCTTGCCACAAGAAAGAACACAAGTAAAATGTTTAAAATAGTTGCATAAAATTTCGGGAGAAAATGTCCATAACTTACATCCCACTCTGCTTATCTGTTTTCTATCAGAAAGAGGCAACCAATCCGGTTGAGGAGTTAACCACGGATTTCTGGTTGTTCACACAAATGAAAGTGGCCTCGGGGAGGTTCCTACAAGGACCATGGACAGTTCCACGGCTGGAGCAGCCTGCCATCCCAGAGGGTGCCGAGGACCATCCTGCAGAGATGGATTGATTCCTTTGGGGACACGGCTCTCACCTCAGTCCTTCTGGTTAGACACCCATGTCCACAGAGATTCGTGTGTCTTTTGTCTCATTACTATATACCGTAATTTTTCTACTCAACAATTACCCAAACATTACTTCTGGCTTGTACTTCCTTTTGTCACATTGTAATCTAATTTTCAATTATTCATTATGCACTCACTCTCCACCTAAAAAACCTCACCATCATGTACAGCTTTCTGATATCTCAGTGTTATGTTATCTTCAGTTTTCTTTTCAGTTCTTTTGCATTTTCCAATGCCTAGACTGAGTTTTTCATTTGATAGTTATTGGATGCTCAGTTCTCTTTCCTGTGCTGATAATTCTCCCAACTGCTATGCTCCCAAACTATCCACCTGTAGGCCAAAAACACTTCACAGAAATTCATACACTCAATTCTCCTTCTTTGTTAACCATAAATACAAATTAACCACAGTATAATCAAGTTTGGAAGATACCTTCAAGATCATCTAATGTAGCCATCAACCCAGCATCACTATAACACTCCTAAACCATATTCCCAAGTGTCACATCCAGATGCTTCTTGAAAACTTCCAGAGATAGCGACTCCACCACTTCCCTGAACAACCTATTCCAATGTCTAGCCACTCTTTCAGTGACTTTTTTCCTCTAATATCTAATTTGAACCTCTCCTGGCACAATTTAAGGTCATTTTTTGTCATCCTTTCACTTGAGACATGGCAGAGGAGATTGTCACCCACCCCTCTACAACCTCCTCTTCACACTAAACACCTTCAGTTCCCTCAGCCACTCCTCATAGGACATGTTTGACTCCAGCTGATTATCTCAACACACATATCTGTTTCATCCAACTCCTTACTGAATTCCCTCCACCACCTTGAAATGTCCCATAAATGATTTTTTAAATTTTTTAACTTGAAATACTGCTATTACTGTTATCACACATTCTTTGCCCTGTGAAAGAAGAGAATTGGCATTAAGTTATTGAGACGAAGTGGTGAAAGAAAGCACTTCAAATGCATTTCAAAGGGCAATGTTTAAAGGAATAAGGAAAAAACTGTGTCAGATGTAGATGGCCATTTCTAGACCATTTCAGCTATCCTGAAGAAGACACTAAAAATATTTAAACCTAGAACAAAACTGGTTAGTGTGCCTCATCTAAAGGTCTACTGTATGAGAGAATAATAGGTAGGGAGGCAAGTGAGAGGAAAAAAAACAGAGCTTGACCATATTAAAAGAAGAAAAGGTCTTTCATGTTGAAAAGATCCTTGAACATAAAAACTGCGAAGACAATAAACCTTCTTTTCTTGCAACATATATGTATGCTATCATTTTAGAAATAAATTGTGAAGCAAATCAGCTGTTTTACTTGGGACATATTGTGTGGCAGACTTATTTGGTTTTTCATTTAGTAAAGATTTATTTTGCAATTGAAATTTTTTTTTCCCAGGAATTAAATTCAGTTTGATTTACTGTGTGACCACATCAGCTGAATATTTTTTTTGCCTATAAGTAACTATTTCATGAGAATATTTAATGCAAACACTACAGATACTTTTGAGGCATGTTAAAATGAACATTCACAAAGCAAGTAAATATCATATAATGAAATCAATTTCTTGTATGTTATGATTATTTCTGGAAAAAGAAATTAACTTTCAATGTCTACTGAGTTTCTCCATCACAATTATATTTATCAGAAACTGAATTTTTTTTTACTAGTTTTTAAGGAGTCGTAAAGTTTTAACCAACTTCAGTTATTGAAGTTTTAACCTTAAAGTGAGAATTGTCATAAGCACAAATATTATCAAAACTATCCTGTGGCTGGAAACAGGATTGGTCCTTTTCTGCCTGGAGAACAGAAAGAACTTCATCAGTTTAGAGAAGGAAAGAAATTAGAAAAAAATTATTTTTATCCAGATAAAATGTAACTGGTGATGAGAAACTGAAGTCAGGTCAGAAGAAGCTGTAGGAGAAAATGGGGACATTTCTCCAAGTTAACATTTTTTTCAGTAATACTTCATTGGGAAAACTAAGTTCAATCACCCTGCAGACCAGATGGGTTCTTCAAAACGTGTTCTGAAGCATGAGGAAGACACAAATGCAGGGATGTGGCTTTCATTTTGTAGAGAGACAGAAATAATTAGACAGGCTGCTTGAAGAGAGATGGAGAGCATAGTGAGGACCAGGAAAGATCACTTCATGGATGGTTTTCACAAACTTCTTCTTAGCTATATATGCACAAATAGAATTGAAAAAAGCGTTCACTTAAAGAAACAGAAGTTTCTACTTCCAGAGCACTGTCTGCTGGATCCTCACTTTAAAGGTGGTGTGTGGCTATCTTCACAAGCTACATTAGGTGTCAACAGCAGTGTTCAGAAATCTCAATGGAATATACTTAATTAACAGTATGCATACATTGTGGGGAGTGCAACAGTTCATTCACCTCTTTGTCATTTGTAGTGTGGCTTACAAAAATAATCATGACTTCCCTAAATCCCAATAACAGTAAGAAACGTGACTAAGTTTTCAGTCACAAATATGTCGACAACAGCAATTAGCTTTTCTATTTAAAAGATTTAGTATTATACAGTACTCTCAGATGTCAGAACTCCCCATGGTCTGTTATTGTCCTTTGTGGTAGAATTTTTTAACTGAAAATACTGAGGTGATATGTGGTTTCACACCGTGACTGTGGGGATTCACTAACCAGTGCTGCAATGCCAAACATATCTATTCTTGTATCCAGACTCTAGTGAAGTGTGGATGGACTTCCTTCTCCTTTTTTTTTTTTTCCCCCCATTGGAAAAGCCTATTTTACAAATTTCTTTTGTGTTACAAAAAAACTCTTGCAAAATTACATCTGCTAATGACATTTGTAAGTCCTAAAATAAGCAGTCTATTAAAAAAAAGCAAAACCAAAACTCAAACTCTCAGTTGTATTAAAAGTAAAGTAAGCACTGATAGTGGAGGCTTCTTTCAGCCCATTTTTTTCAGTCTTTTTTGTAAGTGGCAGTGATATTGAGGTATTCTCATCAATGTTTTGACCAATCATGTCATAGGCATGACCTATTAAAAACACTAAATTCAAGAGGATGCTTTTTCACCTATTTAATTTGATATCATATCAGACTTTCTTTATGAAAAATGAGGAAGTTTGGCCTTCAGGCCTATTTTACCCTTTTTTTTTTAATATTCACTGGAAGAAACACTCATTTGTTCTATGCTTATTATTTTTCATACTTTTCTAGAATTGAATTTGGACTTTCTGGAAAGCATTATTTTGAATTAAGTCTCTATGGTAAAGTAGACAAAGAAAATGAGGTAGGAAGAATAATCCGTAGATAAAAAGAAAAACAAAATAACTCATGTGTTCCCTTAATTACACGGCTGAGATGTGTTAAAATCTTTAAAGTTGGTAAGTCTATATTGGACTTCTGAGCAAGCACAATGAAAAGCAGAGCTTAAGAGCCTCTTCAGGGAACACTGTTACCATGCAGTGTGTAGGTACAAGGTTTGTTGGTGATGATTTTGTGTGCAAGTGAGGCGACTGAGGAGGGAAATATTCCTTTTCATGGCTGTGGTGTTTCACAGTTCCTGTTTGGACTATCAGTCTCTGTTTTGTCTGTGAAATTGTCGAGACTAATAATGACCACAGTATTTTTTTGGCCTCTGAACCAGCATATTGGATTGTTTGTAGATACCTTGTATGCAGTTATGTATAGAAACGATCAAGAACTAAGAGCTCACTTCACAGATAAAGTAAGCAGATTCTGTCCAAATATTCACTGTCTGCCAGGACAGGAGAATTCTCCCTTTCAAAAAATTTGATCAAGTCCACCAAGCTGTGAAAAACCTCCGGAGAGATTTGTACTTGGTAAAAAGATATACATATGTGCAGCACTGAGTGAGAAGAGGGTATTTTCAGTAGCCCACATTGCTGCCAGTCACAGACACGACTTTAAAGAAGGAAACTGTTTCTCTTTTACACATTTATTGTCCTCTCTTCAAAGTGCATGAGAAAACAGCAACAGAAGAGAACTGAGGAAATAATCAGCAACATCAGCTAGGAAATCTGGACCCCGACATTGGTACCCTTATGTTCAGGAGGTGGTAAATGTAAATCTTATTGTTGGTATTTAATTGCTATTTTAGCTCAATAAAAAGAAATGTGTATGGTCTGCATCTGCTGCAGCATAATTGGTAAGAGTAGGAATGTCTGGTAACATTCAAAAAGACAGTAACAGACACCAATTATGGTAATCTAAGACAGACCCAGACACAAGATAGTAGAGTCATCTTCTTAATGCAGTCTCTGGAGTTCAGTTCCCACTTCTGTGTTAACCAAATATTGCACTAAGGCTTCTGGAAACTTCACATCAAGAAAGTCCTGTTGGCACATAGTTTTGGCAAAAGTAAATAGATTTGATTCCTCTTCATGAAAGTGAAAAATGGTGTGCTAAAGGTCACTTTTTGTTTGGATTTGAGGTCAAAACAGAAGTCCCACTGCAGCTGTTCCATGGTTGCTACTTTCTGGCTCCAAGCAGATGCAATGCTGACTGTCTCAGCAACCCAGAACTGTGGTGCCAGACTGTGCTGGGTTAACAGCTCCTCGCTGGAATGTTACTACCTAGAAAAATGGGACATGGGCAGACTGTCTTCATGCTCTGGCAGTCCTTAGATCCTGAATCTGAGACTGGGGACTGCTGTGGACAGTCAGGCACAACACAACAGCCTAAGGTTGAGTCCTGATGTTCCAAGATGCATAATGTCAGGGTGCATTAATAGTGGTATTACAGTCACAGTGATTCTTGTTCTCAGATTCTGTGCTCATATGATGCTGTGTTTGGCACTTATGGCTAAAACACCATTTGGCTATTGCTGAGCAATTCTTGAACAGCATTGAAGTATTTTTTTTTTAATCTTTGTATTTGAAGAATTCATGTGAGACTTGTTTATAATCAAGCCATAAGATATGACCAGAAATTAAATCACTCAAGACTTCTCTCTGAATACCTACGACGCCTGTTTTCTGTGGCATAAACCACATAACAGAAGCCTTTTTAAACAAAGTTCATTGACTTGCTCACACCTGTCCTTTGGAAAATTTTTTTATTTATTGGACAGAATTGTGCCTTATTAGCTCAGGCTTGATTTTTGGGAACTTCAGGGAAGTATTACTTCATAAAGAATTTTTCTCTGAGCACAAGTTGGGGAATAACATGAACCATGGAGCCACTGGAAGGGTGAAGAGGGATTTTGTGGACTGGTGAGTATAAGAAGGGTTAGGCAGAAGCCCTGAATAATGCTGGCTGTTTATGTCACTGCTGTGTCAACTTTTCATACTACAAATTAGGCCTCTCTTTCCACTGCTCAGACCTATCTGTAGTGGAAAGAGGTGTATGTCTGTAAATTAATTTCCATCCTTCTCCTTTTGGAAGATCACTGAGATAACAGTTGAGAAAACAAAGGCAGAGTTTTCTAATGGAGCAGCAAAGAGAGCCATTTAAATTCCTTTGAACATCGCATTGTAAGTCTACATATATACAGTCACTTTAAAATAACACTGGATATAATCTGTAACTTTGGAAACAAAGTAGGCAAAGCCATGACCATTAAAACACAGATTTTTTGGGTTTTGTTTGTTTGGTGTTTTGTTTTTGTTTGGTTTTTTATTTAAGTAAAAACATCAAGTAGAGAAGGAAATTTATTTGTACATTTTGACACAAAGCAAGTGCATTCCAGATGCTCTTGCTGCAGTCTTATCTCAGCTGAGCTCTGTGGTGCATATGGCCTTCCACCAGAATGTCTCCGAAACCTGTGCAGTGTTTTATCTTCACAAAGAGATTATTTTGTAATCACGAAATATGCTTATAGACCAACTTGGCAAAACAAACATACCCCCTCCTGGTATAGAACATTGCCCAGCATTAGGGGACTGTGATACTGCATATTTTCTTGATGACCACATCATAACCTTTACCAACTACATCTGGCTTCTGTCAAATCTTGGAAAACAGCAGCTTAGAAGGTTGCCTGTGATTGCAACCGAGACCGTGAAAACCAACTTTAGGGAAAATTAAGACAATAAGAGCAGGTCAATTTCCATGTTTTCAGCATGAGGCCACTATCGTGTAATCACACCAGTCAGTTTTGCTTATGCTTGCAAGAATACAAGGACAAGGAAGAACTCTTGGTTTGCTCAGTCCTGCCACCATTGGCATCACTTGGGCACCAGTGGCACTTGCCCATCTACTTATCCTCTCTTCCAGAATTTCTCTACATCTGAAAGGCTATCAGAGAAAAATGATTGGGATTAACAGAAACTAGCTAGCAACACCTAATATTTCATCGGTCTCAGTGATTTCTGGTCAAATTGGAAACAACCCGGCTCCTCATCAGGAAAATTTAAAGAAAGCAGGCAAAGAATTATAAACTGAAGAGGAAAATCAGTGGGTAACATTTCAGTGAGCAGCTTTCCAGAGCTCTGCCCTTCACTGACACCTATAATTATCAAGGTGTATTTTGCTGCTGAAATGTCAGGTGACATTGGCAGAACCTGAACCTGTGAATAGACTGAAGAGCTCTCCATGCATTTTGACTCCTTCCACCTGATCTACTTTGCTGTATTGTTATTTCACAGACTGTTTTCTTCTTTGGTACTCAGAAAAACACGTGGAGCAAGTGTGTAGCTGTGTAAAAGTCGATCATTTAATACTTTATTTGAAGTTGTATGAAGGGTATTTGAGGAATATTAACATTTTTGGAGAATGCTTGTTTAATATACCTTATCCTGGTTAAAACAAAAGCATATAAGAAAGAAAGAGAGTTTCAGTACATTGAGTGATACAAAGAGAATATAATTTAGCTGTTTTGAGGTGAGGAGAACTGTGCTGGGCAACAGAATGAAGCCTGTGATGACAGTAACTCAAAATCTTGGATGAAATTATTGTGATATAATGTAAGTCAGAGTGATTTCTGTCCTCTTCCTGCAAGTCAAAGGTATCTGAGTTCTTGCT
>WEIV01022683.1:80533-94043 GCA_013390005.1 Calyptomena viridis | reverse complement strand
TTGGATGGGGGAAAGCTTGCTTTCCTGCAGGTGGACTTGGTATATGTGGTATGAACATAACATAATCATTCCTGTGATTTAAAACAGATTTATTAAACTGTGAGTTTTCTTACAGCTCTCATGTTGAATTACACAGAGATGCCAGTGCCATACAAGAGCTTTCAGAAAGTTTATATTTAGCTAGTTTGTTACAGCCAGAGCTCCTTATCTGCCAGGCCAGTTTGATGCTGTTCTCTGTGCTCAGCTCTAGGGAAGGGATCGTTCACGGAAACTTAAATTTCATGGAAAGTTTAAACCCTGATACTTGATACCTAATATGATGAAAGAACATGTGCCTTTAATTGGCATCACAGCAATTTGTAAAGAAATGTTCAGATTCAGGAGCCAACTACAGATGGTTATAAAGTTGCTTCTCTTTATGCTTAAACAGTACCTTGGATTTTCATATCTCTTCCTTTCCTTTTAATATTTGGTTGTTTACATGCTGTTTGTACTTTCAACATTTGCCAGATGTGCTGAAGTGGCTTTCCTGTCTTAGGGGTCACTGTCTGCTCTTCCTGCAGTGATTAATGCATGGCCAAAGAAACCCTTGGCAATCAGCAATTGATTTAGCAATTCAGGAGTCAGCACTGGCAACTTGATTTAAAAAGTATATACTTATAGAAGCAGGAGATGTTGCAAGGGCCCTGTGGGGACAGTTCACAGAACGTGACAATATAAATCACATTGTGTGTGACATCCTCTCCTCCCTCAGTCCCCATCCCTGTGGAAGGGGGACAGCAGGCCCTGTGGTCTAAGCAGGTGTCATTTCAGGTTAACAGTGGTTGTGTATTTTCCTTCCCCATGAGAGAAGACTGGAATTTATTGTACTTGTAGAATGAAACAGTGCTGTGACAGACAGCACGTGGTGTCACTGTCAAGGTTTATTTGTTAAAGTACTGAGCTGAGACAGAATGCCTTTCCCACTTGTCAGTAATTGGGAAGCCATGGTGTTATTTGTATGCAGTGCCAGTCTATCATTTCTTTACTCCTGCTTCTTCCTTCTGAAGTGAATTGATTTTTGTGTCTTTAATCATTCTAGACACATTAGCCTTCCCATTAATTTTTAATGAAATAAAGAAGGGAGAAACTACCTTCAGAAATTTGAAGTGTAACAGGTTTTTTTGTATTATTTCACTGATCCTTGACACTGTTGGTTTTTTGTTTGGGTGTTTTGGTTTTTTTTTAAAGGCCAGCCTATCCTGCTTTTTTGACAGCTCAGTCTTCTGATTCCCAGACCATTTTCACACCAGCAGAACCAGATTGCATCTCCTGTTCTCATTTCAGTATCATAAGAAAATAGAATCTGAGGGCACCTTTAAAATGTGGCTGGCTGACTTAATATGCATATGGTTTTAAATTTTTGGGTCATTGCACATTTTAAAGAAAATCTAGTCTCAACATACTTTAGTTCTAAGTAGAGACATCCAGACTGTCATTTAAAATAAACTTTTCTAACTTCCTGTTGTCATTGAAAATAGGCCTGCTAACTAAATATAAAGACATACATAAAGCCATTTGCTGGAATTCATATTCAGGATCAAATGTAACACTATCAAGATTTAACATTCAGATCCTCTTTTACTGACAGATTTACTTCTCTAAAAGGAGTTGGCTATGTGGTCACATATCAAATTCTTGAGTAATAGCATTGAACAGTTTTTTTGCAAGATATAATATTGAAAACATCTTTATTTGCTGATCTTTGACATCAAAATGTGTAAAAGGAATAATGCTTGGTGACATATCCAAAAATCTATCCGTGGTCCAACTAAGGGAAGAAAATGCAAGCGATGAAAATGCAACTGTAAGCTGAAGCTTCATTTTAAGCAGAGAATCAAAAATGTTTTGGATGATTGATAGTTTCATATTAGGGAGAATTCTGTCTGAAACATCTGTTACTAATAATTTTAATTAAATTCTTTTTCAGGCAATAATAATGAATTAGAATATTAGGGTAATTATTGTGAGTCCCCAGTTGTTCTATTCAAAAAAACCCCAACCCACTCACACAGAAAATTGAAAGTAACAGTAATTAAAATTTAGGGATGATTTTTCTCTCTCCAGTTCATAAGCAGTGCAAGTTAAAGGCTTGTTTGGGAAATACAAAGGGAAATCTAATCTAAAAGTGCTTTTCTGATCATTCGTGAGTTGTTGATTTTTTGCAGGCCAAGTAAGGGTTTATTTGAGGACATATTTTAAGATGCTGACAGAATGAAATGGGTGCAAACTACATGTGTAAATAATAAAATTATGTACCCTTTACATTTTTGCAATGTGTAAATGCGTGCAAAGCATTGACAGCAATAAAGTTCTGCTTTTGAGGGATACAACTGCTGTTTAAATGATCTTGGCTATTGCTTGGCAATTAGTATCACTATGAAACTCTTTCTGTGGCTGTTCTAAATCTACCCATATGGCCAAATCAATCTAATTTAGGTGCTTTTTCTGTCAGTTCATAGACTGTATGGGAAAAATAAAATTTCTTTCTGAACCTATGAAAGAAGCCATTAAGGCAATGAGATCATAGTTGGAAATGAAAAAGAGAAAACTGGATTGTATAATGAAATGCTTTTGCATAAAATATATTGTGAAAGTTGAATATCAGATTCTCAATCTTCACACTTTTTCTCTCAGGATATTGTAACTATTTAGATTTAAGTTTAGTCAGCACTCTCAGTAAATAATAAACTGCTTAGTGATCTTTTTTCTGCATTTGGGTCAATGATTTTAAGTACACTAGTCTTCCTAGAACTTTTAAAAGTTAGTCCCTGAAATGACTGTGTTTGCCAATAAGAAGTGTTATGCAACAGAAACTGTCACTTTTTTTCATTTCCTGAATGGATCTGTCAAGGACATGCTATCCCAAACCAAGAGTTTCCTTAGACTAGTTTGTCTTTATAGCTGCACTTACATGTGCCATGGGAAATGTTGGCATGGGATAATTCCTTTGTCTCTCACTCACTTGCATGTACAGCTAAAGTTTCCATTACTTGTGCATCTCTGCTGTTTACTTTTCATCTGTTTTAGTGGCTTGGCAATGCTTTAGTCTCTGGTCTTTTTTTGCATTTGGTCTTGATTATGTGAGGACAGTCGGATTTTCATTTTGTTGTTTGCTTATGGTGACACTGCTCAAGTTTGTATCACAGGAAGACTTTGGATGCTGCTGCTACATATAAATGCAAACTCCAGAGATCAGGGCAGCCCTGGGAGTGCTGTTTCACATCATGGCACTTATTTTTTTGCTGTTTACATTGCTAGCATTGCCTAAAGCAGCCAGGGTTAGCTGAGCACATGGCCTTCGTGGGGGTCAATGGGTAGGTACAATTGGCACCCTCAGTTATTGTCAGTGAACAGTAAGTCCTTGTGGGCTACTAACAAAGCCCTGATGAAACAAGAGAGACTTTTAATCAGTTTTGGTCTTGGCTGAGGTTTACCAGGCATACCTTTAAAATCTTTGCTTTGAGCTTTGTTTGAGGCAGAGAAGGAAGTTGTGACAACCGCACGACTCTGAAGTTAGATAAAAGAAAAGAGGAATATTCAGGAAAAGAGTTTAAAAGAGAGAACACTGAAATATGAGAGAAGCAGAACTGAAAGGCAGCAAGAAAAGGTATTGGGAGAAACAGCCCCAAAAGGAACCATGTTCTTCCATTCACCACAAGTAGTATCAAAGCAGCAACATGTAATACATATCTTATTATGGCAATGTTGCAAAACCCCTCCAGTTTTAAGTAGAGCATTAAAGCTATTGATTGATTAGACTTTTGAAAAATTTTTTTGGCTGTAACCTAGAAGCATAGGCCACCTGCACCTATTACTCTCATTTAAAAGCTTTAACACACTCTTGGGAAAACCCCAAGATAGACATTGGAATTCTATGCATATTTCAGAAAACAGTTGTGGAATGTGTTTATGCATATCACTTGATTCCTGTTTCCATTAAGACTGCCAAGTGGGAAAATGCACGTGTTTTCTCTCCGCCTGTCTTCAGCTCTTTCAGATTTATAATGTTCCGTGTTCAGTTCAATGAGTACTTCTTCATTAGAGTTTAAAATTCTGTTGCATTTGTGATATTAAAGAAAATGAATTCAAAACTGCCTATGTCAGATTTCATGTCACTGAAAAAGTGCTAAATGAACGGAAGATGTAGCATTTAATTAATGAAACTGTAAATGTTTATATAGTATTTTATGAATTAGTAAATTATAGATTATTAAGTGTTCTTAGTAGTCCCAAATCTCAAGTACACACCTTGTATTGAGTGTTTTTTGTAACTAAATGCATAATTTTCTATTCAAGGTCACTCACAGTTCCCTTTAGCATCACTGCAGTCACCCACTATGGCAGTTCTGTATATTACTGACTTAATGCTCTAAGGAAGAAAAACATATTCTAATTCATTCTAATTCACACTTAAGTGGTTCCTGTGGGAGTGTGACACAGAGATTACACTCAATGTCTTGAGACACCTAATAAAAACAAATAATTTTTAAATTATTTCCTGATTAACAAAATCTCAATCACTCTACCTTTTCTACTACATTGCAGCCCAACAGTTCATCTTCATCATGCTAAATAGAATGACTCAAAAATAAATCCTTTGTCAGGCACACAGCTACATCTAAACAATTTCATGTTGGTTTCTTATCTTAATGAAATGGGGCCCAAGTTGGAAGGTATTGTATCAATGTGAATAATACTAGAAGTGTTGCAAAGTAGGAACCTCAGACAAAACACCACTGTCATATAAAATGACAATTTAATCTATTTTTACTATATTTTCTTCCTCTATAATTTGGTATAAGAGTATTACGTTTCAGAATTTACACCCTTTGTAGGTTCTAATCTTTACAATAATTGTCTCTTCCTTTTCCCCCCCCTGCATTTTTTGAATCTTGTGATATTTCCTACATTTTAAAAACTTTGTCTGGCATTGCTTTGTAACCTTCCAATTATTATTTTCCTCTACTGAATACAGTTCTCTGCTGTCCCTGTGATGTCTCTGGGTTGCTTGAATCCATAAGGCTGTGAGCAGAAAGCCACTGTCAGCCTTGCAGGTCTTTCTGGGCCGTGGGATGCAAGATGCAGAGCAGTGCTCATAGCACAGGTCCCAGCACCCAGTGGTGGGTTCTGTGCTGCCCTGAAAATGAAGAATTCCTAATGCAAAGTCATTTACTGACCAGGTGCATTCCCCAAACTGTCAGAGGAAGCTCAATAACCCACGTGGTTTGAAATGTCCTGAGAGTATCACTGATCAGACCTGTGACTGCTCCATGTTCAGGGCTCAAATGATACCAAGGGTGTGTATTCTGGTTTTGTACTGAAAATTTCCATTGCCTGGATTTTATATGTGTTCACCATCCTCTTAGCTTTGCTGCTTTGTGTCATAGGTGCATTTGCTGGTTTCTGTATGATTTCTCATATGACATACATGCTTTCCTATGAAAACTACTCTTCCTTTGTTCTTTTGCATTTCAGGAAAGTATTTTTCTTTATTAATTTGACTATTTGTATCTAGTATCTTCCAGTATTTACTGTTGTGAGATCTGGGGTTTCCGTACATATGTATAGCAGTAAGGATTACATGGTAGTAATACACAGTAGCATTGCAAGTCTTCTACCTGTAATCTGCTGATACTTTTGAAAGAATAACCAAAATTCTATGTTTTGTAGGTTTTTGCTTTCTTTGTTACTGATTGCCATTCCAAACCCTCCATTTCATAATTCCAGCATGGCAGCAGATGAATTCTTTGTAATTGGGATAAAACCTTTTTCCTCTTAATACCAAATTGCAAATTTTGAGTAGAGAATCTTGTGCTGTTTGTAGGTGTTCTCACAAGTATGTCTTTGTTACTAAATTGAGACACCTGTACTCTCAGTTTTTCTGTAAAGAAAGGGAAGAAAGAAGCTAAGGTTCAGTTTAAAAGGTTTTAAAATTGTTTTTTCCCTATATGACACTGACAAAATAGTAATTGGTTAAATCCTGCTCCACTGAATTATACAAACTTCTACTGAAATAATCATGACATATACATTGTGTAACATTATGAAGACAGCAAAAGCAGACTTCAAAATTTTTGCTGTGTATCTGCCTCAGCCTGGGCCAATGCAGAGTTTTTTTAGGAAAGATACCTAAAGCACAGATACAATTCCTGCATTCTCAGTGTGTAACTCTCATCTGTAGCAAAGAACTGTCTGCACATGTGTGCAGTTCCTTCTGTTATATCTGCCCCCTAAAGCTTTGTTTTAACTGTCCAAAGCTGTTTTCCTCTGATTTTGAGGTAGGAATTTTAACTTGGCTTCAACAGAAAGATTGGTTGGGCGTATTTTTAAAATCAAATATATTTTAAAAATTCCCTTTTGCTTTTCTTTCAAGGATCAGTCCTAAAGGTTTTTTATTCTAATATCACCTAGAAAAGATACATTTCTTTTGAAATCTTTCAGGATTGCAGACATTTCTTATTCATGGAAAAAACCCCAAAGCATGAGCTTTTGTTTTCAATCAAAGTGGGTGAAGCCCTTGGCTTCACTCTCAATGTGCAGTGGAATTGGGCAGCTAATTCAGTCCCCTTGCAGTCACCACTGTGCCATCTTAGGTTAATGCTCTTGCCATCTGTGTTATGGTGTGGATATTACTCATTCCTAAAGGTTTTTTATTCTAATGTCACCTAGAAAAGAACATGAAGGAACACGAGTATTCCTCTGCTTTGCAATGAGTCTCAGCTTTTGAGATCCCTTCTGAAAATATCAAGTTAAAATAGTTATTCATTCACATAGAAAAAATGGCAGAAGGGTGTTAATGTCTGTAAGTGTTTAGGTTCTCAAATTCTATAGACAAGAAAATTAAACAAAGTTCAGTATTAATGTAATATTAAAATTGGTGCACCGTGAGTTTCTAAGGTAAGATTTTAGTTAAATAATGAGCTGTTCTTTAAACAGTGGTGGGATACAAATGGTAGGTGTTTCCTGCTTTGGAGAGAGAGAATTCTGACCTGTGCATTAACCACCACAATAACTCTTCTCCCCAGATTTGTGTCTACATGGTACTTTACATGTGCAGATATGAGAGATTGCTGGTCTGTTGGTTGATTTAGACATTTGTTAGTGCATCTGATACACACACACACTATTGGAAAGATGCCTGACTTCATTTTATTTGGTGCAGTGATCAAGGAGCAAGTTGTCTTTGTTTCATTTAATACTGGGTTACCTCTTACTGTGGTATATTTTTAGATTTTGCTATAAAATACTTTCAAGTTCTGTATCTTGTAACTGTACCACTGAACAGCAAGTTGCTGACAAGCTTCTTTGAAGTATGAAATGTGCTTTTTTTTCTTCTTTCTCTGACATTACCACGTTCTGTTCCTCAGAATGTTTTCTCTTTCTGTGATTCCTTTTCAGCTGCTGCACATAAAGTGTGATAATGATGAACATATGTTTCAAAGACCCTCTACTTTTTTCTGGTGTAACAATGAGGATTCACCTCCTTGTTTAGATATCTCTTCCATTACGCTTACTCCTAGGAGTTCTCCTGACTCTAGACTACCACCTGGATTGTTAATACCACCACCTTCAAAAAGTGGTCTTCCAAAGCCAACCAGTGAATACAGCTGCCCAAGACCTCGTGTAATCATGCTGTGCAAAAGCTTTATTCAGTTTTTTTTGGCTTTCCTTTGTTCTCTGTCGTGTATTAACATGTATTAAAAATGTGCATTTTGTACAGTGGTTAAAGCACAGAGCAGATGTATCTTAGATTCTCTAGGGGTACTCCTAAAGTGTGGAATTTGTGAAGGTTTACTTCTACAAAGCTTTTTCTCTTCCTCCCCAAAACATAAATTCTTATTTTCCCAACATGTTTAAATTAATCCATTCATTAATGATCTCTGTGTTATCTGTCAGTCTTTTGTTAAAAAAATATTGTCTTAACAATAATTATTCAAAGCAAACAATCCTAAAGGTCCAACTTTAGTGGCTTTCTCCCCCATGAATTAATAGAAAAGCAATCAGCCTTTAAATAATGTTCAACATACTTTATAAAAACTGTGCAAAATGAAGGTTGAAAATTATTCTTAAATATGAAATGGGCATATTGCCTGCTTTTTCATATTAATGTGCTTATTCTCTCAACTCTTCTTCTGTTTGCAAGTAATATTTGGCTGTATTTGGCAAACATCCTGGCTTTCTGCATGTGTTGACTAAATAAAAATGCTTCCTGTGCTCATATGTATTCAAAATACACATTTCTTAATTTACCTATAGTTTTACTTAAACTAGCTATTTCAACTATAGCAAAATGGCCAGTAACTAACTTCAACAAAATGGCATAGAGTTGGCAAATGGGTGTAAAGTTTGTATTCACTTTTTTGCCTAAAAGATAGATTAAAATTAATGTGAATACTGTTTATTTATCTAGCTTCTAGATAGCCACAAACACTTAGCAAATAATAAGAATGTACATTAGCACTTAGGCTCTCCAAGACATTCTAGGGTTATCTATCAGTGTTGATGGAAATGTAGGTTAATATATGACACGTGCTTATGCACTGAAGCTGATCCCACCTCCCTGATGCAGCTTGTCTGCAATCAGAGAGAGGTTTGTTTGGATGAAGAAAGGGTTGTGTGTTTCATTATATGTTTACTTTGGATCAAGCACATCCGTTTCCCTGCTTTGAGTGGGAGCAGGTGACATCCAGCCATCTCCTGGACTCAAATTCTGCTGCTTCTCTGCCTGTGCCCAGAGGTGCCAGGGGGTTAATGCAAGGTCCATGGACAATAAGAAGAGCCTAGTTTGTCTAAACACTTGAGGTCTTTTCAGAACAGATGATCTTTGAAATTCCAATGCTAACTCATGTTGAGGACATTAAGGGTTCTGTATGTGTTAAAATCTTAAAAATTGGTTATTTTATAAAGTTCATTCAGCCATGGTCTTGCCAGGGAATAACAATGGCTGAGAGAAATTTTTTTAAATGGGCCAAAAAAATAAAAGCAGCATGTAAAATGTAGATTTTTATTTTCTTGCTATGCTTCCATATATCTGGGTATAAATATTCCAAGTACTTTTGGATATTGAACAATTATAGATCTCTTTAAATCCAAACGTAAAATAGGAATTCGAAACTCCTAAGAATCACAGGACCTCCAAGAAATAGGAAACGCAGGACTTGAGTCTATTGTTTCTTCCTCTTTAAGCACTGCATTCAGTGGAAGGCTGTGGATCAACATCCTTTCCTTTTCAGCAGCCACTGCTGAACCTCCAGAGAGAAATAGAGATAGTTCAGGGCTACCTATAGACTTGGCCTAGAAATCTGTGTTGTGAGCTGTCAGAGAAGAGCTTCAGTGCTGCAGCAGAGGCCCTGAAGACAGTAGAATTCCAAAATAAGGTTTAGGTGTATGCAACTCTCATGGACAAGTAGTGTTAAAGGCTACCTGAGTGCCAGGTTGTCATATTTGTGTATTCTGAATAAAAGGATTCATGTGACTAATTTAATTTGTGCTTAGAAATTTTCATGTGAATAGTTTGAGCAAACTGAATCTTGTTTAAAAGTAGCAGACTTTCCCTGTGCCTGGCTGTATAGTTTTTCTAATATACAGAGTTTTTCTAATGCACTGTATTGTCTCAGGAATAACATTAGCATGCATACTAGTTTTGCCTTTGGCTTGTCAATCTCAGTTTTAATCTATTTCATCATCTTTAGTGTCTGGTATGTTCTCACTTGACTGTGCCTTGGTGGTGTCCTGAAGTAGTGGACTCTACTTGAGGGGGGAATGAATCATTGAAAAACAAATATGGCTGTAGAACTATAGTAATTGTTGGGTTTGGAGTTTCTTTGCTTGCCCAGTATTTTTTTGAACCCTTCCTGGGCCTTTTTAATGAAATCTCTTCCATTTCATCTTTGAGGATGAAGGTTTATTTTGGATATTAGTATTCAGTGTGTTGCATGTCTAGGTCGTTACTTATGGAAAAATACATTTGAAGCTTCGATCATACCAGTTTCTTTAGGCTGTCAAATAAGAGATCATGTAAGGAAGAATTAGTAAACAAAAAATATTGAGATTGTGTCTTTTAACTTTGTTCTGTGTTCTCCAGAGCAAAGCACATTGTTGTTGCCATATTACCTTAACTGGGTGGTGTGAATGTATCTGTGTTTATACACCTGCAAGAGAGAACTGCTTGTCACCAGCTTTGTCAGGTGTAACTGTGATACATTTCTGGCTGTACCAGATCAGCTGAAAGATGAAAAATTACAATGCTGCTTATATATTGGGGAGTTTTAGCATGTGTTGGACTCTGTACCGCAAATGCCATTTGCTTGGTGTCAGGAGCTGGATTTTGCATGCCAATGGTTATTTTTAACTTTTTTTTTTTAAATGTGGCTCTTATCTGCATGCTGAAGAATTCAGTATTGTGATCTTTTTCGTGTGAAATATTGCCCTAATATTTATTGTCCTTATTGTAGGCAGGCAGTGTGACACCTAAATCACCCTCCACTGACATCTTTGATATGGTTCCCTTTTCTCCCATATCCCCTCAGTCATCAACACCTACTCGCAATGGTACACAGCCTCCTCCAGTACCCAGTAGATCTACAGAGATCAGTAAGTTTTGTAACAACTGACCTAACTTTTTGCTTACATTTTTTTAATAAAGCATCTTTCAAGTTTTTGCATGAAAAGCCAAATAGTTTTTGTAAATCACATTCAGTAATGCCATTTCATTTTTATACCATCTTCCCAAAGTCATTGATGTTGCTGCCAAGTTACATTATGGACAAACTTGCTAAAACTATTATATAAACAGTTTGAAGGAGTTTGGTTGGGGACTTTAACTTGGCTTTTCTTTTACAGTATCATTTTTGTACTTCAAGAAATACTTTTACTTCCTGTTAGTTCTTTCCTTGTCAAGCCACGGTTCTAGCATCTAAAGTCTACATTTCTGGGGAAGACAGCAGGTGAAGTAAGTATGGTGGTGATGCAGAATAGAGAGTTGAAGAAACCCCTCAAGAAGTAGACTGTCTTGAAATGCTGTTTTTAATCATTTTATATCATGTACAGCTTTGGTTTTTTTAGTTATAGTTGATGAATCTCTCCAGAACTGTGAATCACTCCTAAAAGATCTAAGCAGGATTAACAATAGCAATTTTATTTTGCAAAGGCTTGAAAGCATCTAGGGAAGGGTGGACTTCACTGGAAGTCTTTTAGGAGGCCAATAAGTATTTTTAAAAGCTTTGGAAACCCCTTGAGGGAGAGGAGAGTGGAGCATACACAAGCCATGTTGGAGGTTGTACAAATACAGGTCTGTCTGTAGTAACTTCTGTTTTATCACGGATAAAGGTGTCATGGACATGCCTATTTTACCATGGATAAAGAACATTAGTGTTACTGCCTGCCACCATATGAAACTACATTTGAAGAGATTCTGTCTGATTTGGGGCACACAGCCAGGATGTAGAAATTTCAGCTGTGAATGAGAGCTGTGCACTGACACAGAAATGAATTTTAAAACTTCAGTCAGTGAATGAATGTCTTCCCTCCTTAACATCATATCTAATCACATTATGGTTCCATTGCTCAGTCTGTCACCTTCTAAAGAGAAAGTAGATGTTGAGGCCCAAAACCCCAAAACTGTTCTTTTTGAAGAGAAGATTTTAATTTATGAAATTCTATGGGATTCTCAAAAGGTATATTAACAGAATTCAAAACTATTCTATTAAGAGTACTTAATATTAACTATTCTCATATAGCTTAAAAAATATTAGAATATTCTAATAGAATAGTAGAATAGAACTTCTCTGTTAAGAGAATTTCGTGGCTTTGTCAAGAACATTAAAAAAAATAACTAAAAGATACCCCCTTCAAGCACTCCTTTTGTGATTTCAAATTTGTTTCTCAGAAACTACAGGCAATGCCATAAAATAGATCTAAATGTGCATATGCAGCTTCAAGAGTGGTAACTTAGTATCTCGACCTGTAATTCAATTCAAGTTATTTTTTTAGCTGTTGTCCTTCCTCAGTTTCATTGAAGTTGCAGCTAGAAATCTTGGAGTCGATGCTCAGTGCTGAGGGGTCTTGAAAATTCCAGCTATATAGGTTTTGTAATTGTTTAATCAGTGGGTTTTGTGATATAAAAAAAATACAAGTTGCTTATTGAGTGATACTTGTTTAAAACAGTTGTCCTCTCCATTTCATTCATTTGCATTCAGTTAAGAAGATGTAGTTCAGAGGTGTGGCAGTCGGTGTCTGTTAATTCTCTGTGCTCAGCTGCCACTTCAAGGAAAGATTACAAAGTGCATCGTGGTCTTTGTGATGCCTTGAGGTTTTTCATCCTTTCAGGCATCATTTGTACTTTAAATCCCTGCTCTTTCAGTCTGTCATGGTACTTTGTATGTTGAAAATTGTTGTTTTCATCATCTATTAACGCACTTTGGCATATTTCAAAAGTGTAATTTGAAACAGAAGAGGAATGTTTTATAATCAAACAAGGAACTTTACTGTTTTAGATGAGAAAGTTCAGATCCCCTAAGAACCCCATTCAAGCTGTGTAATGTTACATTGCTATAATAATGTTCAATAATACATTTTTTTATATGGTGTTATTGCTGCCATACAAGCAAGCTGGCATTTCTTTCTCCAATTCAGATGGGTGGCAACCAAGAGGAGCTAATGTTTGGAGTCTCTCATTTTCTGAGGTTGTCTTTTCATGTTCCTATCTCTTTCTTTGTCACTGCACTCAAGCAGGGTTCCTTTCCATCACTTGAGATGAAATGACAGGGTGGTTTTGTTGCATTTTATAATTTTCATGACTTTCACTGTCATCACAATCAGCAGTAAACAAGGAGAAATATAAGGATGTGCCATCTCAACCAGTGTCCACCTCAGTTACTCCATTTGTGTGAATGGGGTAAATCTGCCTGTTACCTAGGGAAGGCACTTGTGCTGCTTGAGCAAAATGTGCTTTTAAAAGCCAAAGTTCATATTGCTCATCCACTGGCAAGTTTGACAAATCAGCCAAAAATAACACTGCACAGGAAAGACATGGTCCACTTGTAGGAAGTAATACCAAGTACTTTGGATTTCTCCAAGACCAAGAGCTTCATAGGTAATAATTGGCACTGGGATGACAGTTCTTCACATAAAGAGAAATGCCTAGAGTTAGAATTTTTCTTACCAGCTCTTCCTTTGGTATTTCCTAGAAAAAGAATTGCAGGGTTTTAAAAGATACCTTTGGCTTTAACTATCTCACAGTATGTAGCCTAAGAAGCCCAATATTCTAACACTATAGGAGGGACTTTTTTTGCAAAGGCAGATATCTCCAAGGCATTTAAACTTGAGATGATTCTTGGAATTTTGAGTTCGTGTTCAGCAGTGTACCAATATGCCTACCCAGTAAATGTCTGCTCACTACTGGCTGTGTGCAGAGATAGCAAATAGATTGGTTTTACTTATTTTAAAGGAGAAAATGGTATTATTTTTG
>WEIV01022683.1:43425-79550 GCA_013390005.1 Calyptomena viridis | reverse complement strand
AAATGGTATTATTTTTGAACAGGAAGTTGCAGATTGGACAAATGGATGCTGACTCTTTAGGAAAAATTGCAAAATAGTGCAATGAAACCAAAAATGCGACTGTGCCGCTACTTCCTTGCGGAGTAGGGGATTGCAAACATTCTTGTATGTTATCTGACCAGGCAGAATTAATTTATTAATCTTATTTAATTAAGGGAAGAATTAATGTATGTGTTTCTTGTTGGCACAGGATTATTGTCATATCTTAGAAAAAAGCTGAAGAGGAATATGCTTTATTTCACTCAAATGCATCACGAACAATCCACGATCACAATTTGACAGATGTAGAAATCTGCTCCAAGATGCTCTCTTTCCAGAGATATTTGAGAGTATGTTGTCAGAATAATGGCTGTCATAATTCCAAAAGAAAAAATGTGGAGTGGCCTGCAGCTAAGGGAAAGGCTTCCTGGACTTTCCTGCCTCAGATTATTCCAAATATTTCCTTGGGTACTTGTCTCAGTGTGATTAATTCTTATTTGTCATCACAGCTGCTCCAGTACATCTGGGGAAAGCATGTATCAGCATAACTCTGCTTGGATAATAGTTAAGGTAAAGATTGGGATGTCAAATGCAGCAGAAAAGCCAAATATTTGTAGTTTTGTTTAGTAATTGATAGTTTTGAATTTATCATAGCGTGCAGGTTGGTATTCTCCAGTATTACATGTTTTTTCTCCTTAATGTCAGATANGATATCCCATGCAATAGTGCAGCTCTGCAGTGAAGAAGTTTTAGTATTTCTCCAGTTTACACATGTTCTTCAGCTTTTGTTCAAAAGACTGATGGTACTATTGAAAATAGCTCACAGAACTTTGTCCCTCCCTGACTCTTAAAAGTGCAGTCTCTCACATAACACACAAACTTTAAATGCAGAAAATCAGTTGTACTGTGTACATTTTCAGCTGAAATATTTAGCAAGTTATAACAGAGATAGTTCCCCAAATAATAGTTTTTCATAGAAACTCAACTAGGTAATACTTCTTTACTTTGAATTTCATTTTTTGCAGGGTTAATAAGCTCTGTCACTTGGAATAAGTTACACTCTGGTTGATTTTAAATTCTGCCTTCAGTACAGTATAAATTAAGAAATCTTTCACATTAAAGCAAAGAGTAACATTAAAGCCACATGAAAGGAGTTTAAACTTCTGCTATTCTGCTGATGAGCTCAGAAGCACTGTCATTCATAAAAGCCCAACAATAAAGTATGAATGAGATAATATCCATCATAGTGTACAAAATATTTACTTTCAAAAATAAGGATGTCATAATTCAGTACTAAGAAATGCAAGAGTCGTATTCTTTACTGCTTTTTCCTAAATACATTCATAGTATGTCTGCTAATTCTTGGTGCTGGAATGTCTGCTTTCAGTTGTCTGACCACACAGAAAACTGTCAGCTCCTTTTAAGGGTAAAAAAAAAAGAAAATGGACATACATAATAAACAAATAGACTATTGAAGACCATAAAGCATTTTATTGCTTTTTTGCCCAGTAGAGGTTAAATCGAAAGCCAAAGCTGCTGCACATCTGAAGGTTACTTAGTAGGATCATCAGAGCATCTAAGGACACTGATTATACTGGAGCAGAACCATTTTGGCTGTGAAAGAGGCAAGGGATGAGGGAGATCCTAATTTTTACATTAGATTATCCTATTTAAAGTCTCTTTTGCATGCAGGTGGTCTGCCTCTGCCAGGAAAGACTAGATCTCTTCTTGGCTCGAGTGGGCTTTTGGANGAAAGACTAGATCTCTTCTTGGCTCGAGCGGGCTTTTGGAATAAGGCTCTCTGATCCGGGCCATCTCCTGGTCCCATGTGACAGTTTGTAGCTGTTAAACCAGTTTTAGAAATATGTAATTAATCAAGTTCCTGCACAAGTTTCTGTACTTTATTGTGGGAGTGAATGCTTGTAGCTGCCAATTATTTAAAATCCTGTTGTGCAGCTTCATAACACCTGATTGATAATGTCAAAACACACAGAGACCAATATGCATAATAAATGCTGAAGAGCCTAGGGAGGTACAGGTCAAAAATTCTGCCTCTAAGGATTCCAAAATAAAGACATCTGTGTAGCCATATGCAGGTACTTCACCACTGGCTGTTACCATGGCTGGTAACACTGCAACTTGGGGTTTAGGTCAAGTAGGTAGTGGTCAGCTGACATATCTTGGATGTTAAGGGTAAATTTTGCACTTAACCAGAAAACTAGTCAGTCAGTTCAGAGCTACTAATGGCCCTTTTGCCCTCATGCTCTAAAGCTAATATTGTTTTAAGATAGGTAGTATGCTTACCAGGTTTCTTGCTGGACAGCCATGAAAGTTAGGAGATAGCATATGGTTTCTATTTTCTCTTCACCAATGACAGGACTGTAGTAGCTTGATTCTGTAAATTCTGCAATTAGTGTGGTTATACATAGCAAAATTATACATTAGATATAGGGGAAAAAAAAATCTGTCACTGAGACGGGAAAAAACCCACCCAACTACCCCCCGAAAACCCACAAAATATTTGGGCTGTCAGATATGAACATTGTGTTGTCCTAATATGAAAAAAAACCAACCAACCGACCGACAAACCCAACACAATTGTATTGGAGGTGTTTCTTCCTGTTCAGACAAAAAAGAAACAAACACAAGCCCCTACACACAAGATGTATACTGCAGTTAAAAAAGTAGGAAAATGTATGACATTGAGAGAGGGAAATTGGCAATCATTCTATTTATGGATCCAGATATAGTGGCACTTTAGAGTAAGTGACAGTTTATGGTCCTGCGCTTTTTTCAGCCTTTCTTTCTTGACTTGAACTTATTCAAGGTTTAAAAACACTGAAAATTTTTAGTTGTAGTTACTACCAGCTGTGCACTGAGGAATTATATGTACATAGCTATAAACTATAGCCTTGTTTCCCTTAGTAAGGGTAGTCTCTTGTCCTTTCGAATATGTCCTTAACCTGAGAGGTGGCAGACAGGGGACACAAGGCTGGTTTGTTGGCAAGGGTACATTGTTGACATAATGTTAAGATGAAATTTGACAACTAATGTCCAGTTGTTTCCTCATCCTTTTTGAAACTCCTCATACACGTAGATTCCAGAGCAAGCTTCAGTGGACGATGGCCTCTTCAAATTGCACCCTCTTCTCGTTGGATCTTTCACATCCCTCTAGAAGGCACAAGCATTAATGGAAGCTAAATAGAGGCTTGAACAGAAGTTTGGTGGTGTTCTTGGAAAAATATTTGAGTATTGAACAGTGGAAAACTGTTTGAGACCTGGCTTTCAAATTTGGATATTAAAAGCGGCATTTAATCAGTTGCAAATTTGGTGGGGCTTTTATTCAGCTCAGAAGATGTAAGCTGACATTTTCAAAGCACTGTTGTGATAGTCCATACCTTTTCTCTCAGTGACTCACTTTTCTGTTGTTCCAGAGAGAGACCTTTTTGGAGCAGAACCTTTTGACCCTTTTAGCTGTGGAGCAGGAGATTTCCCTCCAGACATTCAGTCCAAACTAGATGAGATGCAGGTAACTACTGAGTTATGCAGTTTTCGATGGCTATTCTTGAAATACATGTTCACAGTATTCTGAAAATATATTCCAAACTGTACACACAAATGCATAGAAAAAAACCCAAGCCGTTTCTGACTATTTTTTTTTGTGAGGATGTCTCCTGGTCTTTGAGTTGAAGTTTGGATCTGCCTGAAGAGCCTTACCTGGTACTAATATGGTCAGCTGCACTAATGTAGAGTTTCTCAGCACTGTGATCAAAGTGGTTTGGGAATCGTTGGGGGAAAGGACCGAGTGAGCTGAAAAAGGGAGCTGATCTTAGAGCCCTACAGATCCCCTGAACTTTTTACTCTTCATTCCAGCAAACACCAGCATCCCAGTGTACCCTCATCTTTTCCTCAGTTGCATCAGTTTGGTTTTTCATAACATTGGCATAGGCAAACTTACACACTTAAGGGGCCATGGAAATTTTCTGCTGCCTTTAAAAACAGCTGTATGGCACTCTGGGGCAATTGATTCATACTACTGAGAATTGATTCAAGAATTCTGAAATTATATGTTTTTATCAGAAAATGTTTGTTGATTCTGGAACACTCAACAGTATCCTTTCAGTTATTGACCCAATTTTAAAACAATTCCAGGAGAAAGTTTTCAAGTTTTGGAATACATCATGCTCCTCAGTCAGAATTTCCAAACTGATAGCTTCTTGACAGCTTTCTTTCTTTATTCCTTTTTAAGTAGCCTGCCAGTAAAAGTGAAGGCTGAAAATAATGGGAACTTGAATTTCTAGGACCCTGGCTCCTCAGCAGAAAATGTTCCCAGGGTTTCCAGCCCTCTTGTCTCTCAGGAGCCCACAAAGTCCAGGAGTGTGAACTCTTGGGCTTCTTCTCTTCCTGTCTTCTGCCTGGAGAGCAGCAGAAGCATTTTAGAAATGGCTTAAATAAGGTTTAAATACTATTTAATTTTTCTGAGTAAACTTCTTTAATTCTTGTTGATGGTGAAATTTTCTTTTCCATGTCAGTTTAGAATGGTGCCAGTGACAAACTCAGTGTGAAGTAAGAAATTTAGCTTCTTGGTCCCCTGTACGCTGCCCCATAGAATTTCAAAGAGCAGCTAAAAGCCAAAACTGGCTTCTTTGCAATTCCAATAAAAATGCTTGTGTTTTATGAATGCTGTAATGTTGTTACCAAGCCCTTTAATAAAAACCCAAATCTTACAGCACCTCACATTGATATATATTAGTGTTTCCATAGTCTATAGCCCATTTTAAGGAAAAGTATGGTGTAGCAACTGTGGCTACTAGGAATAATCTGATGTCAATATTTAAATGTCATATGTTACGAGTTCCTATTACAGGTAATGTTTTACAAAATTTCGAATTGTTAGCCTATAACACTGCAAAGTGCTGTCACCTTATAAAACATCGGGGAATGGAACAGCCCAAGTCTTCAAAGATGTTTGATAAAGTCATAAAATGAAAAACTCCCATCGTTTGTACTCTTGAACTAACAAAAGCAGACAAATAAATAATAAACCCCCCATGTGTTAGGGTGTTATTGTGTCCTATTGCAAAGGAAGGCATTCCTCATGCACATACAGGTGTTTGGTTTTCCAACTTTTTTGTATGCTTTATGAACTAATCTCACAATTACAGAGTCTAACATGTCAGTGTTATATACTCTGGTATTTTCCCTGAAAATTAATTAGTGGGCCTTTATGTGGATACAAAGCTTGTCATGTATAATCCAACTGAGAACAAGTGTAAAGCTCAAAGGGTAAGAAAAATGAATGTTCTAGCTTTGGTCAAAGCAAAGGCTGTGTGCAGTCATTTTACTCTGTGGTTGGTGCAAAATACAGATTGAAACGTGGTTTTCCTAATGTCTCTTTTATCTTTTTGTGCTTTCTTGGGTGCACAGCGTCAGCGATGGTTGGTATATCATATTTTAATAATGGTATTTAAAGCATTTACAATTGAAATGTGCATGTGTTTGTCTTGTGTTTTTATTTTGCGTGTTGATATGTAAAAACTTATAAGATTTTTGTTATCTGGCCCTCTAAGCCAGGGCCATTTTCATATTTAGACCTACAATTTTTAAAGAAGGGAGAGCTGACTTTAGTTTTCTTTAGTCTATCTTACCAGGTGCTAATAGTAAGCCTTTGTTTTCATTGCTGCTTGTTTTCCATGTATACTAGTGAAATCTCCAATTCTCATTATCAGATTGTCATTGGTGAAATGGTTTAAGCCAAATCTTTTATACATGGATTGTTGTGTTAGTACAGTCACGTTTGTGAACATGTTTTTATTTGGGAATAATTAGTTAAAGCTTTGCAATGAGCAGAAGAGAGCTGTGATAAAGTCAGAAATTAGGTACACAGCCTGTAAGAAGGAAGGTGAAATGGGCTCTACAAAAGGTAAAAGCACAGAATGTGCTCTGGGAAATCCAACATTAAGAAATATGAAAGAAAAAGGTGGGCATATTTTCCTCTCTGAAATGCAAAGTGAAGGATTCTGTCATCTTCACATAATGAAAGTACAGCCTGAGTGTCAGTAATTATATATTCCATTAAATACTTAAAGGTAAGCTGTTTACAGACACCTCTAATAATTCAAAGTATTTACTCTGGAAGGATATTAAATACAGCTCATCCTACACTGAGGATGGCCAGCAGGCTCCCTTGGCACCAGCCAGTGACAGTCTGATTGGAGCAGCTCGGTCCACATTTATCCTGGTTCTCTGCAGAACAATGGGAGGTGCCTCAGCAAACATGCCCCGGTGTGCAGAAGAGCTGTCGTGGTGTATGCGTGTGTTGGAAGGTGCTTTGTAAGCAAAGTGGGAAGAGGAAAGCACAGCACAGAAGAAATGTAAAATAAACTCTTAAGTAACGGGTGTTTTTCCTTTGCATCCAATATTATGAACCTAATGAGATCAGATAAAGTTCCATGGCCTCTGGGGGAACACTTTTAGTTTTAAACTTCAGTGAGGATCCAAATTTCACACTTTAGCTTTCTATTCCATTTCTCGGTCCAATCTCTGTTGATCTTTTTGGAGAGATCAAAACTCAAACATGTGCTGAGATGTGACTTTTACAGCTCAGGCTTCTCTCTGATGACTATCCAACCTCCTGTTTCCTTGCACCCTTATGCTGAAACATATTTTCATCTTTGTTTTGACTGCATCCAGACATTAATAAAATGAATGTCTATTTTCCCAGAAATCTTGCAGTGAGGAGAAGTTTCCTTGGATCATGAATCATTCCAGCAGCAGCTGCTATAATTCATTAAAATCTCAAGGTAGTTAATATCATAAAGCTTCCAGGAGCTGCAAGCCATTCTTCCTGCATGCCCTGAAGCAGTCAGTAGGAAATACATCTTTCCATTTGAAATAAGTTATGCTCAGACCTCTAAATAATCTTTTCTGAGATATGTAAATGTATCATTGCTTCACTGGGTTTGTGCTCTTAAGGTCATAGAGTGAAGTCACTGTGCAGTGACAGATAAGTGAGTTAACTTCAGAGCCATAAGGTTGACTTTGGCAAATTTATCAGCTGATAAAATGGAAGCTCTTTGTCTTTTACTGTTTTTAAACAGAATAGCTCACGTCTTTTTATCATAGATGCCACACAAAAAAAAAAAAAGAGTTTTGGAAGATGGATTAGGTTTGGGCTGCTTTTTCTAGTGAAATCAAGCTTTGTTCCTCTCTTTAAGGGATCAGTAATTTCCATTAGTACAATACCATTACTTATTGGGGTAACTAAGATGTTCAGTCCTTCTGTTAAATTGCTTTTAAAGTAAAAATACTTACTTGACACTGTCATCATGGAGATATGTTAATGCTGAGAGTTGAAAGTAGGCATGTAGCCATGAAAGTATGATGGCTACAGTAGTGGTCATACATCAGCCTCCACTAGGAGCCACAACACTGGAGAGACCTGTGCAACTCAGGTGCTTGTATAACCTGTAGTCCTGAAAGCACGTGTAGTACTCGGTGTTCTCCCAGCAATGCAGAACACTAGCATAGGATTCTGACTCTGTTATGTGCAGTAATCAAAGTTCTACTCTGGATGTAAAGGAGAATCTATTCTTAAAGTCTTCCCGTGCTTTACATGACTACAGCTGATTGGAATCTTTTCTAAAATTGTATCATATGTTTGCCAAAATGTGGTTTTGGAGATTCCAAAAATTATCTAAGAATTTGGAGTTATTTTTTAAAACCTGAGGGATTAGAAATGGTGATGGCTGTGGGAGATCTGAAGGCTGTGCTTTCCTGATCTTTGGAAATTTGATTGCAATCACTTTGCCAAGGAGTCAGCTGGGTGGAGATACTCTGATTGTTTTTTTCCCCTTTGAGGATTGCAATATATTTATGGAAATACTGGTCAGAGCAATACAGCTTTCCTTGTTTGAGACTCCTACACAGTCGTCCTGCACTTCAGTATTCATGAGGAAAAAAATCTCGATTTTATATTCCTCTAAAATACAAAAAATGCCCAGGTGGCATCCAGTCTGGATTGCCTTTATGTCCTTTCTGTGCTGTTGGACTTTTTTGACCTTGTGGTTGTCATGGGGGTTTGAGGCTACTGGTAACTGCAGTATCTGACACTTGATGCTTGGGTGTTTGGTGTGGTTTAGAGTGGCCATGGAAATGCCATGTCTCTCTTAGAGCCAGTCATGTGCATGACAATTGTAGTAGGCTTCTAATTCTGCTTCTATTCTAATTCTAATTCTGTGCTTCTATTCTGCCTGGAATAGAAGCTGGGTTCTCAGGAATCCAACTATAACAGCACCTGGGAACCACATCACTGATTTCTTTTAGAACAGACAACAGTTCATTATGGTAATGAAGTTAAAAAGCTTTTTCAATAATTATGATGCATAAAGAGCAGCAATCTCTTAATGGATTAACATTGAACACATTGAAAATATATGGAAATGCACCTGTTTTAAATGCAAATATCACACCTTAAAAGAGGAGGAGGACTAAACAGAGGCAGGGGGAAGTGGCTGGAGTGAAGTTGCAGAAGGAAAGGTCAGAGAGGCTACAGTTCTTCAAGAAAGTAGAAATTGTTCTAAGTCATAGCAAACACAAGTGAAGGGCTAAGTGACAAATAACAATTTAAGTTGAATAAAACATAAATTAACATAAATAATAAACTCCACATGATCAACATAAGAGCAGTGAAATGTGTGTGTTTCCAAAATGCACAATCTGATTTGCTGTTAGCTTGCCAGAAAGGGTTTTGGAAGTGCAGCTACTTGACACCAACAAACAGTGCTTAAATATATGGAAGAAAGATGAGAGCACATGGGACAGGAATGGGAGACATGCTTGCTGGAGGGTCTCTGGATGGCTAAGGGCAAAGGTGGTTGTCCTTGTTAAACCAATTGCTGTTCTGCTGTTGCAGATGATCAAGGACATCCTCAGGTTTAAGCACCAACTATTCCTTTTACATCCTCAAAACCGGAAGCAGTCTTTAGATAATTTAAAAGTTTGGCATTTCAGGTTGTAACTGTGGGGTTTACAATTTAACAGATTAGACTGTAGGGCTAATTCTCTGAATGCAGTCCTCTTTTGACTGCAGTTATCAATTAATAGTACCCTTTGGGTAAGTGAACAATATCTGTTTATAACAGGATGTGTTTGACTTGGAATTTCAGCTACCATTTGCTTGAAATATCTTTTGCATTTAATGTTCTTCCCTTTAGTCCTTTCAAAAAGACAGAATTAACAACAACAACAACAAAAAAAAAACAGGAAAAAAGTCAAATACAGTGAGCCTTGGCAGCAGCAACATGTCATGCAGGTAGACAAAACTGGGTGGCACAGCTGGAGAGTGTTTACACCACAGTACTGCTACTGGCTCATCATCTCACAGTGTGGATCTGCCTTCCTTTACTTGGAAATTCTCTGACCATTTAGTAACTATTGCCAGGAGGTTTGTTCTGTTTCTCAGCAATACCCTGCTGATAGCAGTAGCTGGTAGGGTTATTTGATATTCATACGCTTTTAAAATTCTAGCCTGTGGTTTGATTTTGTTTGAAATGAAGCTGGTTTGACATGGGATTTATCTTCTAAAACCTAAAGGTATGCTCTCAAGGTACTGCTGTGCTTTGGGAGGGAAAGACTTGAGTTTACACCTAATCCCAGTACAGATGGCTTTACAAAAAGATTTGTTTGATTTACAAGATGTTTTCTTGATGAAAGGACATTTTATTGATTTCATAGCATACAGTCAGCATTGTCTCACTGAACTGTATGTTAAGAGAGCACTGAACTGAACATTGCAGCAGCTGCCACTGGAGTGGATGTTCCCATGACACTTCTATTCAGAACCACTGTTTCCAATTGCTTATAGATCCAAAGTACTTTCACCCAGCAGACTGAAATTTGCTTGACTCGAGGGTGACTCTTCTCTTGAAGGTCAAGCACAATTATTCAGCTTCTTTTAAGGCAAAAAGAAAACTGAAAACAAGATCACTTTTCCTGTATTAAAAGTGCAGTTGTTACTTTAAAACTGGTGAAAACTAAATAACTTTTTTGTAGGCCAAATGCTTACAAAAATGTACAAAAATAACACTTATAGAATTCATCTCTTTTCAAAAGGGGAGGTAGTAGCATTTAGCTTATAACCTTTTTAGTGTTTCTACTAATGTGAGTAAAAAGAGGAATTTTGGTCCGAACTTTTGAAGCAATTCATTGGATTTCTAAAAACCATTGGATTTTATTTCACCAAATTACATGCCTTTAAAATGCACAGTCTGTTCATTTGGAGCAGAGCAAATATGATTTTATTTGCCTTCTTCATGAAGCTCAGATGGCAGTGGGTATTAAACTCCTATCAATTTAATTGCACAATTACCACTCTGAGACATGGTAGAGTACTGTGCTTTTTGTTGGACTGCTCTTAAGGCATTACTGAGTGCAGGAAACACCTGGTATTAATGACAATGTCCATGTCTTACCTGTATTTTTAAAGTATAAATATTGTAAACTCTGCTCACATAGCCCTAATCTTTCCTGATTATAAATCCCATTGAATTTTACTCAGGGCCAACATAATGCAAGTCAAGCTCATTTGTTTATCTGTCAACCTATATATGTGAATATTCAATATTGTCATTCTATGGTATTTTCTTCACTTGATATACATATTGTGTTTATTTTGTTGTATGACTGACATACATCTTTTATGAGTTAACTACTAAGCCTTAGTAAAAATTGGCTGACCAAATATAGTAAATGTTTGTGAATTCCTTGTGAAATTCCCTGTGAATTGTTTGTGAAATCCTTGTAGTTTGTCTGCCTAAAGATGCGCTCAAATTTAGTTGTTTTTAAAAAGAGAGCGTAATCCTTCAGAACTCGCTTTCTTTTTTGCTAACTATGTCTTGTTTCATTGCAGGAGGGGTTCAAAATGGGATTAACCCTTGAAGGCACAGTATTTTGTCTTGACCCACTAGACAGCAGGTGCTGATGCCAAGAAAGTAAATGCGAAATTCCTACGCAGTGGGTTTTTGATTCCTGAACACGTACTCACAGATAATATCCGTGTGCCAAAAATTGCTTTTTCAACATGTAAACTCTTGTGAGGCTTGCTTCTGTAAAAAATCAACTTCTTTCCACTGTACAAATGTAAAAAGTTGTATTTGTTTTTGAATTATGAATTAAATTACGCTGTTGTGTTTCTTTCTCTCACATTTTGGCCTGAGTTTACTACGCTTCATGACTATTAGCTTGGGAAAGATCTTCAGAAAGGTCACACATACCTCTCTCTGTTTGCAAATGTGCAGGCATGATTTTTACATAAGACTTTACCTGGCAGGATTTTGAAATTATGCTTTTAAGGCATTGTTTAATATTCAAGCAGTAAAATTATTAATATCTGCTACAAAAAGTTGAATTTGCAGTGAAAAAGCATAAAATACTAACCATTACTATGTGCTTCAATAGTAGATCTCGATGCAGTGTAATTGATTTCCATTACTGTGTGTAGTTACTATGCTGTATATGTTTTGTTATTAGTTCATGAAATCCAGATTTTATGTCCTTAATTCATGTTTTAGAAAGTAGTAAATTGTTAGTCTGCTAATTAATGCTTTATTGAGCCTAGGAGTGCTCAACTGCAGGACAGACAGTGTAACTGCCCTTTGTTTTGATATTTTACAGCTGAATTGTAAAGTATGTCATTTGGAATCCATTACATGCTAACCATAACTTTAAAGGAAGATTATGGTCTTGCATTTACTTAGGAATTTATGTAATTTTGTATATAAGCAGGCACTGGGCTCAATTCTGTAATTACTTTCTACACCTGAGTGTTTACAGTCAGGTTCTGTTGAGTATTTTTTTCACTATCTGCTTTCATGTTACATGTCTTTAATTTTGAAGCTTGCTGCAAAGAATACAATATAAGTTAGTAAGTCCTTCATACCCACAAGTTGTTCATGTTACAGAAATACCTGCACACCAAGATTATTAGCTGCTGGTGAGTTGAGTGCTGACCTGTCTATGCACAGTCTTCATTAATCTTTAGCATAAGCAATAAAATACCATCTTAAACCTATCTCAGAAAATTATTATCATTAGTTCAATTCAAAAACTTTAAAGCCTCTATATTTTCCCCTCTAAACATACAAATGTGGAAAAAACCCCTGAATTTTCAGATTATTTTTAATATGTTTTTCACGAGAGAGAGAGAGTGTGTGTGTGTGTGTTACTCATGGTTTTGTCCTTAACAGTTACAGTTTACACCAAAAACATATTTTGCAATTTGTCATCAGATGTATATCTTTATGTCTCCTTGAACAAAGTACTTGGCATGTACCTCTGGAGTCCACTGAAACTAATGGGATTATCCCTTTGCTGTGTTTGACACATGCTCAGGTACCTTGCTGAATGGGGGCCTTAATGTCTTACATTACATTAGTCTTCCTCTCTTTTACTCTGTGGTCATCATTCATATAGAGTATTATATAGAAGTATATATAAAAAAATATATGAAATCACTAACAAATAGAATAGTATATGTTTCATAAAGAAAAGTCTTTATAATTTTGTTTGTCATATAGTATTTTGGAATTTGTATAATGAGGATGTTTAGTAGCCATAGCAATGGCCTTTTTTAACAAATAGAATTTGTATTTTTATTGTACTTTAAAAAGCTTTACATAATAAGCATCTATTTAGTGGTCATTTATTATCATTGGTAACACTAAGATAATATTTGCACATTTAAAGAAACCTTTTTCGTTACTGATTTTTATGATAGTTGACTGCAAATGGCATGGTTAAATCTTACATACCTGGTCAATCCATACAAAAAATACTTAAATCAACACAAGAGTGCATTTTTAATTTTTATGTGATCCAATTGGAAAACGTATTTCTATGTAATCTCAAATGTCTGTTTAATTTTGCCTAAAATAAATGTTTTTAAATAAATTGCATCCTAGAACACAGTGTTCCTTCAGTAAAATGCCCAGTGGAAGGGAGGGTGGGGAGGTGCTGAAGCATTGGGGAGGACCTGCCACAAAGGATGGTTTAGTGCTGGAATGTGTCAAAGTCACCTTACATCCAGGAAAGGATCTGATCTCAGGACAGAGTAGCTCCAATCACCTTTACTGTTGAGTTTGATCTAATCTGTACCCCACAGAGAAAAATCTTGTTCTATATGGAGCTACATCTTGCTAATAATTAGAGAGTAACTCTCTCTGCAGTTCTTCCTGAATTTAATTGACTTTTCTTATTCCTGTTTTTTTACACACTTCTCTGCTCACTATACTTGGCTGCTGACCCCAATGGTTATTTAAGGAGGGAAGGATATAACTGAAGTTTTTCGGAACCTTGGGAAGTAATCTCTGTACACCAGGTGTGTTAATGGACAGTCTGCTGCAGATGGTGTTGATCCCTCTGAGAAAACTAATCTTAAGTCATTGTGTGATTACTTCCCTTGCCAAATTTCTCTTCAAGCTAATACTCAAAACCCATCTAACCACTTCTATTTGTGGAAATAGGGCTCGAGCAGTTCATGGGAATGGATGCTGTCAGGGCTAGCAGGTAAGGAATATGTGTCACCTCCTGGGAGCTTTAAACACAATCTACTTTTTCCTACTAGTATCAGCGTTCTTGTACAGATTGTGCAATAGCTTCTTGTGCTAAATCTTCAGACTATTACTTTAAAAATATATCTTTGAGAGCAGTACAAGGAGCCTAGGTGATTGCTCTTGCTCTGGTCAGAGCAAATGAGAGTGCTGCTGTCGTTCACGTGTTGGTTGTGGAAGCTGTCTTGTTAAAAATTCCCATTCTTTCCCTTATCCATGGAAAGCACAGGGGTTTTTTTGATCTTTTTAATTTGCCCTCCAACAAAAATAAAAGAAAATGCCAGTGCAACTGCATGTTGCCAATTTTGTCCATACTTTTCTTTTGGATATCTTATCTTTGCCCATTTTTTTTTGGCCTTAAATGTTTTTAAACTGTGATTTTCCTGCTGACCATGCTACCTGTGGCTCTGTTACTTCTGGATATTTAATACTAGACTTTGGTTCTACTTCTTGACTGCCCAGCAACTGTCCTGGCGTGTCATACCAAGCTATATCAACACCCAGAAGCGGGATTCCCTGCTTTGTATTCCTTTTATTCAGAATGATATGAACCATTTTTCCTTCCTACTTGCTTGTTATGCTATACCTGAATGACCGAGCTGCTTAGGTTAGAATTCTTAGGTCAAATCAGCTGATACATGGTGAATTTCTGTGTTTTCTCTTTTTAACCTTTGATAAATCACTGAGCATCACTGTAGGATATTCTCGGCTTAGTTCATTGTCTTTCCTTCCAATGGGTTTGTAAGTGGCTGTCTTGTCCTTCCATGTGACAGATGTTATTTGTGCTAAACATATAGTTGATCAAATTGCTCAAATTGGCAAAGATCAAATCCTTCATGTGGTGAAAGGAATTATGTTCTATTTTGGCTTCGCTGATGGAAAGGAAGAAAGGAAGGAGAAATTCTCACACTTGCAGAAGTGTGGTTGTGTAATCCCAAAGGTGATTGAATGTGCCAAGGAATGGGGCTGGCTCTGAGACTTTGTTATGATGATTAATTTTCAATTTCTGGAACTAAGTACAGTCCCATTGTCACCGAGGAATTCTGCTTCACAAAAAGAGTCCCTTGTGCAAAGGAGGAGAGTGCCACTGTCTGAGGAATCTCTGGTTAAACACCCAGACCCCCTATTTTCACTATATCTCACTTGTCACTAGAGATTGTCACCCTTTGGACACCCTCTTATGACAAGAAATGTGTTAATAATTGCAGGCAAGCTCTCAACTTATCTTGACACTTTTGGGTTTCATTGTTGCCTTTAAAATTAGAGGATGCAGAAGTCACGCTTGAAAAAAAAAATCTGAATAACTGGCAGTATGTTTTAAAATGCCACCAAAACTGCTACTAGGAGGTGTTTAGTAAGCTTCAGCTAAAAAACAAGTACGCTTTTTACATAATTAACCTGCTTTTTTCCCCCCTTCCCTATTAAGACAAATCTCAATGACAGACCAAGACATGAGTTGGATCGTCAGCTGGTGAGAAGTACATAGCACTTCTCATCAACAAAACAGAGAACAGCATTTCAAACATACGATTTTGTTCAGTTATTTCAGAACAGTAAGGCAGCGTTTTGTCAGCAGGAATGGCTGACATTTGTAATACATGCTGCCTTCTTGAGATGCTCCAGTATTCAAGGAATGTTGGTGCATAGACTAAAAAAACTGCACATTTATTTTTTCATCAGACCAAAACGCTCTGCAACTACAAGTCACTTCCAGTGGATTTTGTGGACTGCATACATAATTCTTGTGTGTGGTGGGGCAAAGGTTTCCAGATGTATGAATGTGCAATTTAACTTTTGTCTTTATGAAATTTCCCAAGAATCTAATTTCTGTGTAGTTTGGGATAACAAACCTGCAAGTTTAGTTTCCTGCAGCGGATTCTGGAATGGATTGAACTTATTTTAGGGCTCATATGAATGACAGCAACCAAAATCAGCATATTTCAGCTCTTGGACTTTTTTTGCCCCCTCTGTAGTTTCCACTGTTTATTTCAGCAAGGCTTATGCCTTGCAATAAATATTAAGAAGGAGCAGAAACAGATTAGGAAGGAAGTATAGAAGAAAATTAGAGGAGAACATCAAGCAATTTAGTCACACTGCACTTTTTTTTGAAGCTTCACTGATGCGACAACTTCTCTTGTTCTGTCCCATCACTTTTTGTGCCCATCTCAGGATTGTGGAAGGGCTGCCAGGAAGCAGATTGGTTGTGTTTGCAGTCCACAAGAACTGCTCTTGAAGCTGTTCGAGGTTGCCAGAAGCAAGGAATGTTTTTCCTACCCCCTGTAGCCTAACACAGAGTTGGTAATTCCCAGTGAGCCTCGTCCAAGACGCCTGCTTCAGTTTCCATTCATTTATCCTAATTTCTAATAGTTTGTACCATATTAAAGACCTGGCTAAGTTGTATATCTGAGGAAGGACTGTCTGCTGTACTAAACCATTGCAAAAGTGCTTTAGCTAATTGTCCTTATTCCAATATTGGTTGGAAAGTGTGACAGTCATCCGTATTTTCTGAATGGCTGTTAATAAAATGTTTACATAAATTAATCTCCTTATGATGAGAGCTTTCCCAAAAGTGGAGTCTTAGAATAGACCCTTAGGAATTTTCATCAGTTCAGTTTCCTTTGCAGCTTCATCCTGCACAGGAGCTTCTCTGACTAAAAAGCAACTCAGAAAGTTCATTTAATTGAGCATTGTAAAAACCACCTGAGGTTCTACCATGTGTGACATTTAAATTGTTGCAAGTTTCATTTCTTGTAGGATTTTTTTCTGTAAACATTTTATTCTTTAAAGACAAAATGCTTTTTGAAGCTTCTGCACCACATTAGAGTTGGAATATTTTGAGCACATTTCACTGTTCTCTAGGAATCTGAACTGGTTCACCTTGGAAATCTATTTTGCATTTTAATTATTTTGGTATTCTTGTCTGGGTTTTTTTTAAAGGAACTTAATATTTTTGAATAAAGCAATCCTTGACTCTGTGAAAAGACAGAAAATCCTTAGACCGTGCACAGGACGAGGATCTAAAGATGTGGTTCTTAGGGAAAAAAAAAAACAACAAAATCTATTTGAATGGCCTTGGTAGACCAAAAATCTGACTTTTTTCATCCTCAGCATTAATTTTTAGGATATGTTAATATTATCAGGCACATACATACTTTGCTAATTTTTTTGTAGTGGAAGAAAGCCGCTGTAATGGCAGATTAAAGTCACCTGCAGTGTAGACAATGCAGGAATGGATTTCCCATGTTTTTACAATCTTATTAGAATACTATGAAGAAGCCAGAATAGATCTGAATTTTTGAGACACTTCAACCCTGTAAAATAATGACATGATCACATATAACTTGTAACAGATAAACCTGGGATGCAAAATGAGCAACACTTGGCAATAGAGGTAAGAGACTTTTCGAGGTAAGTGAGAGTTAGGGAGAAATTTTCCAGGAGAAGGGAAATGCTCTGTTGGATTGCTTGTCTGGATGGACTTAGCCATGCCCTACTTGTGAGTAAGGCAGTATTTATGCAGTTCTAGCTGACGATCTGCCATACTGCTGCTGAGAAGCAAAAAAAGTAAATACTTGATGCTGCTTTCAGATTCTCGGTAGAAGCATCTAATGATTAAGTTTTAATCTTGACTTTACAGATTGAGTGTCTGTTTTCACATGTTTAAGGTTTTAGTTAGTCTACACTAAAATCTGTCCCTTGGGGTGTTAAGGGTTGTTAGCACTTGCTCTGTGTGTTTTGATAGTACCTATAGATTGCCAAAATATTTGGTGTGGAAAGATTAGACAAGGCTGTGATCCGTGTCCCACGATTGGATGCTGTGGTAACACTGCAATAGGTTGATGTATGAAATTGGAGTAATATAATGTCATAGAAGGTTCCATTATTTAATAGCCCTTTAAAAAAGTAGGTATTTTGAACAGGATCTTATTCAAAAGTCTGAAATATGTGACTAGAGAGCTAAATAAACAAGATAAATTGCCTCTTGGCACTCTAATAAATAAACCACTAAGGCCACTAAAGCCATATGAGTCATAGAGCCATAATGAATTTACTTGAAACTTAGGAAAGCAGGGATTTGTTTTCTCAGGACCACAGATTCAGTCTCTCACAGACCTCCCTGGTTAAAAAGTTGAATGCCAAAGGGAAAAAATATCCCACACAATATTCTAACCAATATTTGACTCTGATCCAATATGTTGCTGTAGATAGGTTTACATCAAGGTTGAACTAGAAACACGATCATCACAAGCAGTAATGCGGACTGCATATTGTGAGTTCAATCATTTAGAATAATAGCATAACTTGTAAAAAGCATTTACCGATTAAAAAATCTGAGACAATTATTAAGACTTGATTATTTTAAAATATGCATGGAGGGCTCATCCTAATTCTTGATGTGTGCTGATTTGCAAACTTTTGTGGTCTCAAAAGGTACTGGGAAGCAATGTAAAAGACATAAAATGAGAAAGCTAATGTAAGCAAGATTATCAACAGGAAAACCCTGAATTTGCATGACCACACAGTCCACAGCAAACATTCTCATGATGCTTAACTGCTCTAAAAAGACATTTCTGGGCATCTGTGAGCATATAACTGATTCAGAAAATGCTACTGAACAATATCTATCAAGGGTCTAAAACTACTTTATCACAGTTTTACTGATGGATTTCCTTTTTCAGAAAAATATGGGACACACTGTTTACAATATTTATAGTAATGTTTGCTTATTGATCTAATCACATTGGAAGGGGAAAGCTGATACTGTGGCACTGTGTGGTGTGCAGACAGTGATGTGCCAACGAGGTGCTGAATGCTTCTCCTCCAGAGACTGCTGCTCCCAGAGGTAGCTCTGGAGTCAGAAGAGAGCAGTTTGAGGTGGTTAAATAGGGAGGTGCTCCATACACCACAGTTTCTGAACAAGAACACAGATTGCCAGAGCTGACAGCATTTGTGGAAATGTCAAGTCAATCTCCATCAGAATTTCAAGCACGAGGCAAATAGGTGCAGACAGACACTGAATGCATTCCAGACACTGGCCCTTCTGTCAGCTGTTACAAAGCAGAGAACATTTAAAACTTTCTTTTTCTCTGCCTGAGAGTAAACCCATGGGAACAGGTACCTTCGCATACATTCTGGCAGAATTTAGATTAATGGGGACACATTCTGATTCCCCATATTTAATTAAAAAGCAAGAAGACAGTAAGCAAGATAGAGTTTATTAGTATATATAAAAATTTTATTACCCCTATGTTTTATAAATGCAAGCCCTTGAAACTTGGAGTAGTTATTTGTACATAGAGTATTCTACTTTCTCTTTGTTTGAATACTATTTATTTTTTGTATAATTGCTTAGATTTAATGAATTAATTTTTATGTTTTCACAATTTCAGTTTTCCTAGAGAACTTTCTGGAAAGCTGTGGGGTATGTGGTGTGTGTATATTTCAATATTCGGACATTTCTGCTTAGAAATGGTGTCAAAATTGTTTTTTCGTAAAACCCAAAATCCAATCTTCTTACTAGGAATCACAAATTGCATGTTGATGTTTCAAAGGATAGATGAGTCTACAAGGAAAGCTGAAAAAAACCACTGTAGTTGGCCCCAAGAAGCAAGCTGTTTTCCTGGAATGCTGCATTTGTTTGTAATCTACAGCTCCCTGTTTCCTTACAGTTGCTTTTTTTTTTTTCCCCTCACACCTTATGCAACAGCAACACATGGCTTGAGCATTGGCTGGAGCTGATCCAGTGTTACAGTCCTGGAAAGCAGCACTTGTGGCCACTCTCTAGAACACTGTAAGCAGGAGTTAGGGGGCAATTTGTACCTGTTTAGGTGTGAGCACATACAGAGGCAAGTACTGTGCAGACAGACCTGCCAAAAGGCAGGAGCAATTCAAGGTGTTGGAAGTTTTGCAAACTGCTTGAAGAGCCCTGCTCCACTTTTTCTGACCAAATGTATCTGAAGTAATAATTTCCAGTGCTGAGATCAGCTGTGTAGGTGACTACAGCTGTGTTAGCAGTTGGGAGACTGGGACAGGATAGTAAAAACTGGCAGATGGTGTCACTGCAAACCCACAACTTGTGCAGCCACTTCTGAAAATATTTGTGTAGCATGTTTTGAATTCTGCACAATATGCTCTCTTATTCCCCCCTCTCTTCCCTCTATCTCATTTTTAGGGCAGCTTCATAGGGCGATATTGGTACCATCTTGTAGTATATTTCTTTTTCTCTAACCAGCTATTGACTTCTGACCAATTTTGGTGTTATATTTTTTGTTCCAACAATGCATAATAAGTATATGCTAGAAAAATTTATAAATCTGGAAAACAATGCCATACCTTTATTTTATAAAAATAATTTCTTACTAAAATTCTTTTGTGCAGCTCTGGGATTGTCTTGTACAAACTATCTTTTCAAAGCTGATTTGTTAGGGGAAAGTATGTATTAACCTTACAGTTGCACTGCTATATTGGATGTTTCCCAGATTTTTTACCACTGAAGGTAGGGTATGTTAAAAACAGAAAAATGCTCCTACCTCTTTTCAGTCTTAGTATCAGCCTATTCCTTTATCTGCATATTGAGATTTAGGCATAAATAAGATTATAAGTATAAACTGTATCTTTTTTTAAATTGTTCCACTGCATTGATCCTTATTCCTTTAAACTAGAAGAGTGTCAAGTTTGGATAAGGACATTAAAGGCCCTCTTCTGTGGAGCCAGGCTCCAGCAGGCTCTTGCTGTTAAGGAGATTCACCCTGGGCTTTGGCACCCCAATGTACACCTAGAGGGAAGCTATGAGCTATGACCTCTGAATTGATCTGCTCAGGTGACCCTCTGGGGCTCAGCACATCAGTGTCTGACAGTGGGAAAGCCCAGCTGCATTGTGGCCTTATAGCCACCAGTGTAGCAACAGTCTCCTGCTTCCAGTGCTGTTACTCAGAGGTGTGTGTACACAGAATGGGACAAACAAGGCTATGGAGCCATCAGCTCTGTGCTATGTTGCCAAGCCATCTGTCCCCTGCTGTACATTGAGCAAGTCAGGTGGGTGGAGCAGGTCACCTCCCACAGGGTGATGTGAGGTAGAGATCTCTGTTGGTACAGGGGTTCCTCATACCCAAGTATGCAGGAGGGGTTGTGTGGCCCAGCTGGCCCTTCTTGCAATTGATCCACAGACATGGTGACTGAAAGAGTTGAAGCTTCTGGGGACAGTGAGGAGCCATTCCAAGACATGGGAACAGGAGGATGAAGCAGCCCAGACATGCCAGCCTTCGCCACCATTTTTGATTCTGACACCTTTATGTGCTAGGGTGTCCTGCAGACACTGGTGGGGTCTCTGTACCCCACTCTGAACTGAAATGAGCCTTTGGTGTTTCAACTCTGGATTCCCCTCTTTTCTTCCAGCTCTCCACTTCCTCACCCCAGCAGTCCCTCTGCCCACATCAGAATCGTGCTTGCATAGTCACAGCCACATTCATTACTCTGGTCTCTTGAGTAGTTTATACAAGACTTGTTTCTCTGATCTTAAAAAGAAATCCTATTATTGAATCTCATTTGATAGACCTTAATTTGTTTTTTTTTCCCCACAAGCTTAAAAGCTTCCTGTGGAGCGTCTGCCGACAGAGAAACCAGGCTTCCAAGGACCACTGCTGTAGGATTTTTTTGAAGCATGAGCGTTTAAACCTCATGAAAGGCAGACTAGATACTTCTGATGAATCAGTCCCAGCTTCTCAATAAAGTCTGTCTAGAAGAACTTCCTTTGTGTGGCTGCCATCATGGTCCTCAGGAGTTCATTTGGGGAGGAGATGTTGGTTAAGGCCAAGCCAAATGTACTCCTGCTTTCCACAGAACTGTCTCAGGATCCCTCTGTGGCTATGGCAGATTGAATTCACATGGAAGACAAGTGCTGTCCCACAGACTTGGCTGCCTCAGCTATCCAGACTCTGCCACCCACACAATTCCCCATGACCTATGTTCCTGTTAATACTTTCATCCTCCTGTGTATTGCTGAAGGCCTGTGTGCCATTTCTTAGGAATTCCAGAAAAGTGACCAACGACATTGCATGCTCCAAATTTGTGCATTACCTCAGGTTAAGACCGCACATCCAAGCAGACTGTAAAGCTTCCAGCTTCATCTCCACCACTAATGGATTAATTAATTCCAGAATGGGCCATTACCTTTGTCTGTCACAGCAGTCTAAAATTCTTGATAACTCCAGGACAGTCAGGGTCCTGTGCAAGTGGCTTTAGAAGGTTCTGGTGATCAAAATCTTTCCACAATATTGTTTCCTTTTCAGCTGCATTAGATATAAGTGGATTTTCTCTGGAGTCTTTGCTAGTGTGGCCAAGGGCTTTTTCCTGACTTCTGCTGCTGGTAAAATACTCTTTAGGAAGAGGTGGCTCTAGTGAAGAAAAGGCCAGTGTGTGTGAGAGCCTAGACTGCAGGAACTGTAGGGTACTGTCAGTTCATGCACAGACTGCCAAGCCCTTGGCTGGGCCAGGCCAGGTTACAACAGGTTTATCAGTTCCCTTTGGAAGCTGCATCTGGAGCTGGTGTCTGGACAGTCTGGCTGAGCAAACAAGTGTAAGCACAAAGATTGGCAGAAGAGAAGGTTTGGGTTGGGGACAAAAGTTACGAGCTTTCACATTAGCAGCCTGTTAATGTAATTAAAAGGAGGAGGCACGGGAAAGACTTGTAATAGAGGGCAGTGCAGGGAAGGGCAGGAGAAAAAGCTGCGTAATTCTGTTGTTCAATCACTTTTTCCATCTTGTGTCAGCATTTTTGGCAACTTCCAGAGAGGCAATGAACCACGTTTTGTGTGAGTATATATGTGCACAGCACATATATGTTAGACTTTTTGTGACTCCTGGGGCATCCTCTTTGCCTTCCCAGTACCTGCTGCTTGATTTCATATCCAGTGATCCATGTGTGTAGAGCCCACAATAATGTGTGGAGAAAGTGCTCCTTCTCCAGTCAGTCTTTGTTTGGAAATCACAGAACTTCTTAACTGCAAGGAATCCCTTGGTCAAAGGGATACATATTTATGTTGGTGAACGGGAGTTGTTTTTATGTGATCCTTTTGTGGGTTACTATGCATTTAATTTAATTGGTATTGTTTCATAGTAGCCTTTATTGGCAGAGTATAGTAAATTATCTCAAGGTGACAGTGGTTCTCTCTGTGATTGTCTCTTAGAGATACCTTAGATACTTGCCAGATAATTTAGGCACTTACCTCCTCCAGGGTTGGCAGACTGTTCCTCTCTGAAATTATTAGCATAACATATTTTTAATCCTATGTCCAGGAAATTTAGTTAATTCTTGGTTTTCCCTTCTGGAAGAAAGAAAATGTAAGTTTTAGTATAAAGTTCATAATAATATAATTATCCAAGTTTATGCAAAGTTAACCTGCAGGTTGGAAAAGAATATGAACCTTTTACCTTTTTAAGAAATATGGCAACACCGGCTTATCAACAAATACAGTAAATTCCAGCTTGGCTTTAATCATGCAAATATTTATATACATATGTGTTTAAATACAGGTGCTTATATGTAGGTCTATATATGTACCTTCAAACAAAAAACCAACAAAAATCTCTTGGAAGAGCCCACAATAGCACAGTAAGTAACCAGATGAAATAGGGGTAATAGCTGTGATCTTCCTCACTGCCAGATTAGTGATGTTACAAATCTTGTGAAATACTATTGTTCACCCAGACTTGTACTGCAGTCTACAAGCTTACATACCCTAACGACTGTTGATTTATATGATACATAGTTTATGCCAACTTTGTTTGCAGATACAGAAAGGGTGGGAGAAAATAGAAATATTTGTATTTACTCTAGCATTTTCAGTGAAGAATAAAGTGGAGTTTCAAAGAAAGTGATCAAGAATGTAAATTTCTTGCTAAAGTAGAAAGATGTTGGCTTGCTGCAGTTTGAGATGCCTCATGATATGTGTGTGACATACGCTGTTATTCTGAAGTGGCTACAGCAATCTTATGTAGAAATGAAAAAAATCTTACACGTCAGAGAGTTACAGTGAAAGGAGACATACGTCCACATTTGGAAGAAAATAAATCAGCACATTTCACAACTTAAGCAAAACTACCTCTAATTATGTGCAGATGTGTTCTCTCTTCTCCATGTCTGTTGTCAGATATGAGCACCCTAGTACTTGGTTTTTATCAAACAAATTGCTAACATTAGAAAGAGTTATTTGGTTAATTTTCTCTGTCACTCAAATAATCCCGTAGCTCTGATGTTCCAACTACCCCCTGTTGTGGCAAAGCACTGGTGTGCAACAGAAGTGGGTGTGCTCTTCAGGAGTCCTGTCTTACTCTTTCCCCACATCTGCTGATCCTCTAAAATTCAAGACTATCTTCTCTGTGGAAGACTTTTACCCCATGACTGACTTGTAAATTTGCCAGAACCCTTCTAAATGTACCATATTTTGAGTCCTAGACTTCCTTAACTAAGATTGTTCTTTCTCATTCGTACAGGGCTGCCGCTGAAAGCACAGGGTAATAAAAAAACTTTGAGGTGGAAAAAGGGGGAAGGGATGTTTTGGGGAACTGGAATGAAAATGGGGAAATAACATGGTTAATGTTATTCTTTCTTCAAATATATACAGAACAACATTATCCAAAGCCACCATACAAAGGGTTAAAAATTACACAGAAGGGTTTTTTTGTTTTGTTTTTTTAATCTAAGGACATTAATGTAATTTTATCCTTTTTGTGTTTACCAACAGATTTGATCTATCTACAAAAAGTATGTAGATTCTTTTGCAGACAGCATTTTTGAGCTGGCTGAAAATGTTAGACTTGATTGAAGAGTTTCTTGGTACTTTTTCTGTTGAGCTGAATTGCTTTGCTCTCTGAGTTGATGTTTTATAGCAAACTTTAACCAAATTTAATTTCGTTAATCCTACTAGGCTGCAATGTTTTTAGGTCAAATATTAGAGAGCTTTTTTTTACTTCTCATGATATCTGATCTCATCTATAAGTAAAGCTTTTAGCATGGTCACTAATAACCTGACCTCCTTTCACATGACATGACCACAAGCTGAACTCTGCAATGAAGATGTTACTTCTTTTGTTCCATCCCTGATCCGAAGTGATATCAAGTTTCCGTTGTTTCTGGAAGAGCTCAAATCCAAGCTGAACTCCAGTATGCTCTATGGTTTTGATATAAGTCTGAACATGCAGTTTGAAAATCTCAGGCTGCTCTTTTAGGAAAACCTTGACAAGCGTCTGTTTCATTTTACTTACCAAAATCTTAGATTAATTTTAATCACTAGCGCAGCTTCACTGCTTTTGGCACAACAGGGGAGTCAAATCAGTCCTGTTTATTTTTGTACTCTATTAGCAGCTTGGCAGAGATAGAAGTTCATATTGAATTGGTAATTATTCACTTGGTGGCCATGCCATAACAGCAGTGGTTTGTTGTTGTCTGAGATGTCCCATCCTATCTATGCATACATCAAGAGGCTGAAGAGGGATGAGATACCTACATTTGACAGCAGCCCATGGAAACCCTTGAAATCACACAGGTGCTGCAGACTTTGTGCCTTCAAATAACTGCCAGACAGAAAAAACGGTGTCTGAGCTGATCAACAAGGGTTTCATCCCACCTCCACTTGGTGTTCCCAGGCTGAGACAGGGTAGAAGACCTTCCAGGACCTGTTCATGGCAAGTACAGGCAGCTTTGTGTCAGTCCAGAGCGCAGCAACCGTGCTCAAAACCACGGAGGCAATGCAGGGGAAGCAAAGAGAGATGAGTAAAGATGTTAAATTCAGTGGCTTCCAGCCTTTGTATGGTGGTGTTGAGTGTGTCCTCCGGGAGTGGCAGTAGGGTCTCGTGGTGCAGTATGACTGTGCTGAGTGCCTCGTGGGATTTTGGGAAGCAGCAATACTGTGTGTCATCCAGGTTTGCTAATGCTGCAGTGGTTTTTTGCTTGCTTGGTTGGTTTGGGATTTGGGCTGGGTTTTTTCTTTGTTTTAATGGTTGAGGAAGAAGTACTGTCCATAGGCTTAGAAGTGAAGCAGTCTGAAGGGAGGGGAGTTGGGCCAGGATGTCTCCTTTACGAGGAGGGAGGACTGAACTGAAGAAAGATGAGAGTTGGACAAGACAGCTAGGAAGAGCTCTGGAAAAAACAGCATTGCCACTCATCTCAACCTCTAATTGGAATTGTAAACAAAATAATTTAAACGACCTTGCTGTTAAAGAAGAGACTTTTAATAACTTTTAAGAAAACAGCTCATGGAGTTAAAAAAAAAAGAAAAATATGTTGTAATAAGGTACCTTACAATCTTATGCAGTTTTAAAACACTTGTGTTTCCTGTCATTATATTACTGCAGAGTGACTTGGAATTAGTAGGAAATACTCCTATAAGAGTCCAATATATGAGTTTGATTCTTCAAGACACTGAAATACCTGTAGGCCCCTTTGTCCTACTACTTCAAAGAATATAAGAGGGTATAAAATCTATGTAACTTGTGAGCAGAGTGCTGCCTATTTTCATACCAAAACTCTATTGCAGGTTCAATAACAGGCTACACAATTGTGAACAGCAGTATGGAAAGAAGTGGAAGGAGTAGTTATGAGACTGCTGGCAGTATTGCTTGCTAAATCCTACACTGAACCAGGATCTTCATCCTAGTTGTTTCTGTTTATCACTTTGGATGTATTGCCCATTTGATTCCATTGCTGTATGTATCTTCAGTAAAGCCTATTGCACAGCTATGAAATACAACAATTCCGTAGAATTGTAGAATTCCATAGAATTGGGCCATTTGTAGAAACCAAATCATAGCACAAGCCTGCAATGTTTCACAACAGCTTTTCTAAAGGATTGCCTGGTGAAATTCTAACCACAGTGTAGTCAATTCAATTTCTATTACATGCAGATGTCTCTTTTTGTGTGGTTTGCTTTGCTGCAACAGCATTCTGTGTCAAGGTGACACTGCACTAAACTACAAGAATTGGCAAAAAATGTAGTGGTGTGATTATTAGTACTTTTTATTTGGGTGTTAGTTGATTTTTGGTTTATTGTTGTCCCTTGGGAAAATCCAATGTGTTTTTTTTCTCAGAATGTTTTGGATCTAAAACTAATATTGGCACAGATTATTAAATTATCTGGGCTCATCTGCTGTTTCCATCTGTTGAAAGTGCAACTACATGCATTTCTTCTTGATAACTAACATCATGTGGTTCCTTTTGAAAATTTTCTGTTTGGAAGAGTCCTTGTGTTACAAACCTGAGATATTTGAAAATTGAACATCATTAAAACTGCATTAAAACATCCCGGTTTTAGGTGTAACCTCACTAAGATATCCTCACTTACATGCAGGATGATTTTTCCAATGTTTTTAAAGCAGTTATATCTGGACTCAGAGGGAATTTAGTATCCAAATTCAATATATTTTCAGTGGAAAATACCAGGTGATACAAGTTTAGATAGGAGCAGTGGAGAGACAGGGTTGCAATTTAGAGGTCTTCCAGGAAGGACCTGAGTATTTCTGGGTACTTTTAGCCATTTGAACTCTATTAGTCTCTGCCTGATCCCTGGATTTAATTTGACTACCTCAAAGACTCACTTGTGCAGCCTCCTGCTGTGCTCAGTCTTTTCCCTCAGTGCCCTGGGCTGGGGATTTAACCACCATCCTCTTTCTCCAGCACTGACTGCAGGCACACATCCCATGCCAGGCCTTCCAATTAAATGCTTGCAATTAAGCTTTTTGACCATCTTGTTCCATTCTTGAACAGAGGGACTTATCCTTTGATTTGTACAAAAGCTTTGAGGGGCTTAGGAAGATTCAGGATTTGTAGGCTCCTCTGAAACTGCTGGAGGTGATGTGAACTCTTCTGGATCTGATGTATGCTTTCCCACTGGGAAAAAAAGAAAGTTTCTACGTAAAGAATACGACTGAGAACAGATAAAAGTGGTCACTTAGACTTTTGATTTTGAGAGAAAACTTCAGAAAATGAGGCATCTGCACTAAGGAGTCTATGGAGACCTTTGTTGGCCAGCTGTACTGGGTGTCATGGTGCCAAGTGTTGGGTTTTCCCAATTGTACCAAAAGAGGCATTATTTATTTATTTATTTGTTTTTAATCCATGCTGAGGAAAGGGTCTTTTTCCATCTATTGCAGTAAATAAAAGCTGATTTTCCCTCTGTCATGAGGCAGAGATGGAGTGTTACGCCAGAAATCAAATTACTGAAATGTAATTCAAAAACCAGCACTACCACTCATCTATACATCTCACTAGAACTGTAAACAAGATAATTAAAGCCACCTTGCAATTAAACAAGAGAATTTAAAAAAATTTTAAAGGTAATAGTTCCTGGAGATAAAAAAAGCAAAAGAAAAAGATAAATAAATGTAATAATAAAATACGTTTAGAGTTACTTAACCAAGGGTTTCTTGGTTTGGAGATCTGTAGAAGAAAAAAACCCCATGGTAAATGTTAGTTCCCAATTTATTTTCTTAACTAATCTTTATCAGAGGATTCAAGCAATTCTATCTTTCCCATATATTATGAATCTCACAGTGTAAACTATTTTCTTAATGAACCTGCTATACTGTTTTATATCAGAATACCACTCACCTGCATGGTTCTACCAGTACCTGACATAGCCATTAAATAATAATTTTGCTCAGGTACTAAGACTCAAGAGTTCTCTCATTATTTTCTGTATCTCTTGTTTCCCACATAGCTTGAATCAGAGTGCTTCACCTGAAGTGTCCAGCTCTACATCTTTATTTTTTTTTGATATTGTGTGTGAGTGACACTGTGATGGCCAGAGAATACTTACTGGGAAAAACATGAACAAAAACCATATGCAATGATGAGTAATATCTAGAAAGTACCAAAAAATAGATAACGTAAAAGCAGGTAAGTAAATATAATGATTGTTGTCTTCCAGTTGCATCTGCTTTTAACCTAAGTTAAAGTAATTAAACAAAATCATAAGTGAGATAATAAACACAATTATTCCAAGGACCTTTACATTTCCATGCTTCAAAAAAACTATTCTGTATTTGTCATGTTGTATGTGTTCTAAAGTATATCATCTTATAACTTAAACAGGAACTCTGCATAACCGTGTATTCAAATATGTTAGTAAAAATATGCAAGAATTAAATCCTCTAGGATTATCTAAATTAAATTTTGTAGTTTCTTAGAATATTTCTAAAGCTTGTTATTTTTTTAATAAACCCATAGAAAGTTCCCATGAGGAATCAGTTCTAGAAAAACTGTAGAGATTACCACAGATAATAATAGTCACTCTATATAATCTTTCATCTTCATACAGATCCCCATTTAGAGATTGAATACTTGGAGAAGTTTTACACAGTCATAAAGAAAATCTGCGGTTCCTGGGTCATGGTTCCTCTTCTTTGTGTCTCATGGTTCAATTTAAATAATTTCCTTTCCAGTTTTCTCTTGTCTCTTAAAAAATTCTGTTCTTGAAAATCATCAGGTTAATACCTTGTGAAAGCAGTGATCTTCTTCCAGAAGATTCCTTACCAAACAAATGAACCTAACCTATTTTTCTTTTTGAATAACCACACTTCTCAAGACCATCTCCTACGTATGTTGACATTGGGGTTTTGTGTGTTGTGCAAGAATTAAGTGATGTTGATCAGGAGAGGGAAAGAAGAGGGAAATTATGAAATGCAGTCAGAGATCTCTAAACTGCATGTGAAAAGAGGGTGCTGAAAAGCTAATAAAAGACAGGAACTGGGATCTAGGACAAAATTTTGTTGGAGGCTACTGCAGGACATGAACAAAACCCTGATAAAATAATTAGAGGTTGGCCAGTCAGTGCAATTTCAATGGGAGGTGTAGAAAGCAAATTATCTTCTGACATCCAGGAGAGGATAGAGAATCCAAGACAGTCCGGTCAAAGAAACTTGAGTACACAGCAGAAAAACATATCACGTTGTCATGTTTGTCACAGCATATACAAACCAGAACAGTGGTCAGCCTTTGTAGGAAGTGTGTGTTGGTTTGAAAGTGCCTGAAGTTCAGTGCATTAACAGATAGGGTGACAAGAGCACTCTTAGTTTAGGGAGGGTGATGGGATCCCACATCAGCCAAGATTTTGAGATCTGTCTGCACCCTTGTTCAAAGGAAACAGACAAAAAAAAAAAATCAGATTTGTTTGCCTAATGTCTGGAACAAGGTCATATATGCAACAGAGAAAACTCAAAAGAAAGCAGATAAAAATAAAAGGATCTGAACCTAGCCTTTGCCAGCCCTCTTTGAAAGAGAGGCTGTGTGTTCTTTTCTTACTCTCAGTTAAGAAACTTTGTATTGCTTTCTACTTTGCAAGAAATTTTACATAGTCCCCTGGGGGAAAAAACTTCTTTCTGTCCCCACTGAGGCCTTGCCATGGATCAATGTCCTGCCCTTTCCATGTGTCTCCAGTCTGTGCTCAGATGTTTCCCTGTGGCTGGTGGCAAGCAGCGAGCAGAGTGCACCCACCTCCACACCTCTGGAGGGACCACAGTAGCTGAAGGGATCGGTGGACACAAGAGTTCCAGAGCATGGTGGAAGAGTTGTTCCAAAAGGAAATGGAAAGTTTCTTAATCTTAAACCGAGCAGAGGTTTGCAACCCAAAGTGATGTCACTTGTAAAAGGATTGCTGTTTAGCCATAGTTGTGAAAATCTCAAATTGAATGTAAGCACATCAGATATCTTACACCTGGAGAAACACTCCTCCCTGCGTGTGGCAAAAACGCAATCATTTGAGAAAATAAAACTTCATGTTCTAACTTTATACAAAAACCTGTCTAGACTCCAAATCTGCAATTTCTGGAACTCCTGTGAAGGACGAGACCCAGTGAAATAATTAAATTTGTTCGAGTAGTCATGGTCATTAGACTATGATATTAGTCCTTAGCAATCTAGATGGAGTTTTTTTGCCAACAACGGTATTGATTCTGAGAAAAATGTGATTAAATTGCCATTTAAGGGTCATTTAAGGATTGGGATATATAATAGATGGTTTACATTGGCCCTAAATAAACAGCAAACGTCAAGGAAATTATTAAGGCTTTTGCTTGTGCCAAAGATTATAAAAAAATCTCCAAGGAGAGCATGTCAGTACAGCTCCTTGGAATAACTACAGATAAGCTTAGGCTAGGGGGAAAAAAAAAGAAAAGAGGCATTTGGCTTAATCTCAGGCAGTAAGAATATACTTGCAAGACCTCATTTAATCAAATCCACTTTTGCTATATGCAGTGTATTTAAACGAGTGTCTGGTAGATGGCAGTACTTAATGAACACCTTGACAATTTTCTGTGTAGTATGGGGTAAATTCTAAGTATTTTTACCTTAGATCTAGCAGGTTGGTAAGAAAAAGGTTGTAGCAAACTTATTGAATGCATATTCTTCTGAGTTCTAATTATAGTTTTTATCTGCAAAGTGTGTTACTCCTGCATCCAACCTCCTTCCCTTCCTTCATTTCTTTCAGAACTCTCGTGCCCTTCTCCCCATGCCTGAGCTATCCTTGTCCCAAATGGTCATATCCCCTTCCTTCTCATCTCACAAACTTTCTCTACTTCCCCAGGCACTGGGCATTTCCCCAAAGTCTTCAGCTTTGCACCATGGTAGTGACTTTTAGTTCAATAGTGACTTTTTAATGTTACTAGCCTCTTTTAAATAGGTCAGAGGATATAGCATTTAGACCAATTTTCTTATTTTCTTTCTGGGAATAAAAATTGTATGATCACCCACAGTGCAAAATCAAACATCTTAATGATTTTTCTGGCTGAATAACCTTGGATTATTTGTTTTATATGACTAGTTGATGTATTGCACATCCTTCTGTCCAAATGGAAAACAACATAGCCACGGGCCAGATTTGCAGCTGATTTAAATTGGCATGGATTGATTTTATTAAACTGAGTGTTGAACAGGGTCTAGCTACGCTTTGTAGAACTTAGTATCTCTCCATCCTGCTTCCTGCTATCAAAATCCTAATCTCAAAAAATATAGGTTTGTAAATAATTGTATATTTTCCAATTAATAGACCAAACTAAATTGAGTCCATTCCCTTTTTAATTCTATATTTTTTACTGATAGAGTAAAAATGGCATTAAAATAGAATATAAAATTTTAATAATAGTTCAAGCATTATTTAATAATCACATTTAAAGCACATACAAATAATTCATGCAAAGCATTTCAAGAAATCCAGTTCTTGGAATTTTTTAACAAGACCTCTGCAGGTAGGCAAACAAAGCAATATAATTTTATCATGTTGAAATAAATTCTACATATACGTACAATTTGCTTAGTGAAATATCTAGAGAAAGGGTTATACAGGGTTGTAGGAGAGGGTTATGCCATTAGTGTAACTGGCTGCTGGATCATCTACACTTTGAAATACTGTGCAGTTTCCTCCTCCTTCTCAGGGAGGTGCTGATGCCTCAAAGAAGTATCAGAGAAAATTATTTTCTCAGGAGGGAATATTTTGTCAGGAGGAAGTTCTATCACTTGCAAATGTTCAGCAACCCTTATTTTTGTATAAAAATGGGATCTGCTTCTTGTTACCTATTCCAATTCTTATTTTCTTATCTTTATTTTCTATTTTACTCTGTAACTCTCCCTTTGTGACTTCAAAATTAACAATCAGCAGCATGTAAAGAAGTCAGTGGCTGAATAAAGAGCGGGACCACTGGGGCTGGAAGATGGATTCCAAACTGTAGTGAACGAAAATGAGAAACCTTGGAACAACCTCCCCTCTTAGTTGTTTTTACAAACCATTACAGGCTATGTTTGGGTCTTCCATGAAATATGAGCTATAAGAGCTAGGCATGCAGAAAGAGGAGGGAAAAAAATCCTGGTTTACTGACTGCAGCTTGATTTTGTTGGGTTTTTTCCCTTTCTCTGCAGAACAGCCCACAGCAATAAAAAGTGTTTATGTGTTCAAATGCAAAAAAAAAAAAAAAATCATTATTTGCCATGAGAAAGTCAATGTGCCCTGGAGAGAAACTAAGCTAGCAAAGATTGTCTGCTGTCCTTCTTTCCCAGCACCATGGGAAAGCTATCATTAACAATCTGGCTTTGTTACTTTCCAGTCACAGAATCAGTGTTTACCATCTCTGGTAACACCAAACTCTTAGTGAACATCCCACAGTTAAGGTCCCCCTTTCAACTACGCCTGCTCATGAAAAAAAGCCACTGTAAAGACACGTGGATTTTCTTGTATGTGTCAGTACTTTTAGGGTCATTACATAAGCTGGCACCAATGTCTTTGCTTTTTAGACTCTGAGAATTGTGGTGACCATCTGTAAGATCTGAATTTTGCAGCTGTATTCAATAAGACATTGTTGGACTACATCTTGGAAAAAAGTGCCTAATGCCAAACTGTCTATCACTGTCAGTTTGGCTGTGCTTTAAACTTATAAATATAAATTTCTCTGAACAGTTGGGAAACAATAATAAAGTCAAATGTCTCATTAAGCAATACATGCTTTGGCCTAATGAATGTATCACATAGGAGATAAAGGATGAGGCATAATTAATGACATGCATGATAGCACAGAGGTTGTCTAGACCAAAGTGACCTATCTTTCAACTTTAACTCTTAGAAGAAAGTAGTTGCTTTACAAAAAAAGGGAAAATCCATCCTGGTCTTGTCCAAACCAGCAGTGCCAAATAAACCAAATTATGACAGTAGCATCACTGTAAGCTGGCCTTACATAAGGTTGTTAGATATGAGAAAGTTTCTAGTTTACTTAATGAGGCAGATAGGGGAACAGCAGTCAAAATCAAATGCAGCAAGTATTTTCAAATAATTCAGGCTTAAATCAGTTCTTGACTCCCTGAAAAAAAAAAAAGCAATAGAGAATGAATCTTGCAAGTTGTCTCACTCACTGATGAAATTTCAGGCTGTCAAATGTCTGTAGAAAGGTGGGAATGATTCTGAGCCTAAATCAATCATTACCAATGAGACTTGATCTATTGACTTTTTGACTTTGATTTTTGAATTTCTCTTTCTGATGGTTAAAGCTGAAGCTATCAATTATAACATGAAAGTATAATTTAGTAAAGTTAATGGGGGAAAAAAAAACCCTGGCTGAAGTGGTCTTACTTAATGTCAAAATTTGTGTCGGCGAATATTTGCTATTGCACTGTTTAGGTTGCACATCTTACTTAAAATAGGAGGGAAATGAAAATTGGTAGATGGGAGCATAAAAGCTAATGTAATATTGACATTTCTATTCCTTTCAATAGGTATTTAAATCATGCATCATTTTTTTTGAAAGTATTATTGCTATTGAAACTTAGTTAGCAAGCTTAGCCTATAGTGTAATGTTAAATAAACAAATGCAAAGTAATTCGCATTATGTGTATTTTCAGCATTATATTTGTTCCATTACTGAAGCATCATATTCACGTTATAAAACTGTTACTAAATACTTCCTTGGTCAATTTTGCAAGTTTAAACAAAGCAAGCAGTCTAACTTCTAAAGAATAGAAATATAAACTCTCCTAGGAGGAACTGCAGCTTGCACTAATCTGTGTTTGTATATTGTTCAGGTTGCTCCAAAACATGCAGCTTGAGGTACAGCTCTGACATTCTATAGCTTCATTTTATAGCAAAGGTCAAACAAAAAATATTTTAAAAACATTTTGATACATATATATAATCATGTCTCAAATATGTAATAACGGAGATTGTTTCTAACCAAGCCAAAACCAAACCTGGCATTAAGGACAATAAAATTTGCAGTACAGGCATTCTGACTCTGACTAATGCAATGAAGAAATCTTTCACTATTCTCCAGTTTTCTGATGACAATCCTTATATCCCTGGAGGTTTGATTCTAACCAGCAGTCCAACAGTCCCTCCAAGCCAACCTGTGATTTCCTCTCCCTCCCCTGCTAACTGTTGATTTAAAGCAGTTTACTGGGGCTTTGATAACTTCTAGCTCTCTCTCTCTGCCCTGGCCTTTTTCCCCTGTCAGACGTGTGTAGCCCCAAGCACCCTTCCAGGCAAAGACGTGACAGAGGAGCAGAAACAGTCTGTGCGGAGCATCTGTTTGGGAGCCTTCCTAGAGGCACATCCCTGCCCACTGCTGATGGAAATCATCTGCAGGAACGTGAGTCGTGTGACCTCTTGGGGCTTAATTACTGACAAGTAAATTGTCTGGGTCCTCTTGCTCACCAGCTGCTTTTAGAAAACAACGGGCGGAACGAGAGCAAAGAGGCAGTTCTCAAACACCCGAATAGGAAGGAGCAGCTTCTGCTCCAAACGCTTGTCTCTAATTTGTATGGACTCGAATGATGGCACATTTCTGTCTGTGAACACAGAGCTCTGGGAAAAAAGGGAACATCTCTGTGTCTACAGAGCAGGCAAGCAGGTAGCAGGAAAGAGATATTCCCAGTTTTCAAACAAGAGCACAGGTATAGGACATAGTTGATAGACAAAAGTAGCTTTAAATCTTGTGGAGGAGGCACTAGAGTTTACTCCAACAGCACAGTTATAAATAAGCATGCGTGTTTTCTAAATAAACCAAAACTTTGGTGGCTTAAGATAATATCAGCAGCACTTTACAGTGCTAGCATTGCACAAAAAAAACTTGCAAAACCTGGTGCAAGACATATGTAACCATGATTAACACATTCATCACAAGCAGAAAAAAATGAAGCTTCACCAGGCACAGGGCTGCCCTTTCTGTCCACAGCCTAGGGATGAGTATGTTGCTTTTGCTACATTAACAAGAGAACTACAATTGTCTTACATAGCTGTGCATCTGCATTTAGATGAGACGTGGTAGCTAATAAAGAAACATGAGTTGCTGGTGAAGCAGGGAAGGTTTTTGTGAGATCCCAGTATCAATACAAGCAAGGATACATTGCAAAGAGATTGTTGTTTCTCTGCAGTTACTACAAAACTGAGATGTGCTTTGTGCATAGTAATGTATGAATACATTTAATCTGTTTCTGTTGCAAGACTTTTCTGAAGCAGCATCACCACAGATGAGCATAATACATATTTTCTGACACTCTTTCCTAACGTACTTCATATTGACAAGAAAACACATGTACCAGACTAAGGGAATTTCTGTGGTTTGCTGCCAGGATGAGTATAGCAACTTGTTGACTGTCCAAGAGTATTAAAAACTAAAAGCTTAGAAAAGTCTTTTGTATGGCAACAGTTGAGATACCACAGAATTTCCTGTTCCTAATACAAGGGAACTATGTGGAAGTAAGTTCTTCCATGCTTAAGCACATGCGGCCACAAAGCAAGCATATCAGTTATTTACAATTTCTGGGCTACACAGCATGAATACAAAGCATGTGATGGGGCTGTGACCCCGTCAGATAGAAGGAAAGTTAAAAATCACTGTGGCTGGGAAGTGACTCCAGAAAACACAGGCTAGAGGTAAGGCTGGAGGAAGAGAAAAATGTCTGCAGAAACCCTGAGGCAGGAGGCAGATAGGGATGAGCTTTTCTCTTTTTTTTTCAAAATGCTGGCATACACA